>LNAC01000171.1:1609842-1777708 GCA_002007465.1 Ailurus styani
CGCACCCCCCCCACTGGAACCATTTGGCAATGTCTGGAGACACCATTGATTACCTTAGCTAGAGGATGGGTAGTCCTGTCACCCAGGGATGCCACTCTAGAATGCACAGAACAGCCCCGCAATAAAGACTGCTCTGGCCCAAAGTCTTGACGGTGCTCAGATGGACAAAGCCAGGCACGGGCCGAGCGGACAGGATGCTGCTTGGGGTTAGCATCATGCACACGGTGTGTTAACCTGCAAAACTGGCGAAGAGGGTGATTCCCATGTACTTCCTTCCTCCCTCGCCAGATCGGCCAGCCTCCTACAGAGCTGTGGCCCCATTTCAGCGTGGAAACAATCTCAGTCTAAGCCCCTTGCAGGAAATTCACAAGGGGAGATGAAATGAGCCGTTGTTATCTGGGCTCCCACTTCTAGTTGCTGTTCCTGTGGACATGGAGGAATCAGTGAGGTTCTGAAGGAAAACTATGTGCTATGAGGCTATCACTTCAAGAGATTTCATTTAAAATAGAGTTCTAAAAAAAAAAGATCACTCAGGTACAGAGTGTCCTGCATTTATTTCTCCTCCAGGTGTTTCCTGGGATCTGCTAGTCAGGCACAACTAGGGACGGAGGAAGTGGCAAAATAGGCAGAATGTGTTCCTTAGCCTCATGGGTCTTACGATCTAGACCAGGGGATGGTCAACTTGACTGGAAAGGGCCTTAGACTGGTGGGTCGTACGCTTTCTTTCACGACTCAACCGTGCAGCTGGAGCGGAATGCACCCTAGATGACACATGAACACATGGGTGTGTCTGCGTCCCAATAAACCTTTATTTACAGACACACGCTGCTGTCCTGATCCCAATCTCTGGTCTGCATCAGTGAGACAGACATTATTCTGATAAATACTTGATTACTCGTATTTTTTCCATCTGTCTTGTATTCTCTTCCCTTGGTTTTTTGCATGAGAATTCCTTTGTTATATTCAGATCTCAGTGTAAATGTCACCTTTTCAAAGAACCCTCCTTAACCATGATCTAAAACTGTCCCTCTATTGGTTTTCCATCACTCCATCCTGCATTAGGAGCTTTATGGTGCATATAAATCAAATCATCTTGTTTATATACGTGTTATTTTTTTTTCTTTCCTTGCAGAAAAGCAGGTGTCTGATCTGTTCCTACCTCATGGAATGGCGCCTGGCACATATGAGGTCACACATGTGAACACACACACACACACACACACACACACACATACACACATACACACATACACACAGAGCCAATACAGGAAACTTACAAGAATATACTTAATGTGGGAGGTCTAGTTTGAGGCTTGGTTACTCTATCATTGAAGTAATGAGCAATACTAGTAACTAACACTAATAGATAAATATTATATGCCAGGCAATATTCTAACCATTTAGGTGTCTTAAAAGTTTTTTGGAGAATTACTATTATCACCCATTTTATAGATGAGAAAATAATTAGGAGAGATGAGTAACCTGCGTGACGATTCTAGGACAGTCGGGATGGCCAGGCAGGGAGTGTAAGTCTTGCTCTTCAACACAGTAACAGGCTGCTTTCACCATATCCCCCATTCACCAAAAAATATAAGAAATTTAAAAAATGTTAAGAATAAAGAAAAAGCAAAAACCCGACTATACTAAAAAGGTTGATTTGTTTGGTTGTCTTATTCCAGTACATCAGAGAAATGAATCTAGCAAAACAAGCAGCGTTTCTATATGTGAATTTCCATGCCCTGTTGCACGGATTTTGGGAAGTTAGGACCCTGAGTCTGTATGTGCCCCGAGGAAATTGGGCACGGTGGGCTTCCAGCTGTGGGGGAGGGGGTGCTGACACCCTTCTGCTGCGTGGGGCTGGGTTTGCAGCAGTGGGAACAGCTCCCCACCTGGCAGGGCAGCTGGGGCTCCTTCAAGTGAGGATTGGATCTAGTGAGAATGTGGCTTTACCAGGCAGCTCCTCAAATGCATCATATGTTTGTTGCCAAGAAATCGTCATTGCCAATTACACATACGTGAAACAAGACCTCATCCCTGACTTAAAGAGCTCTTAGGCCAGGAAAGCAGTGAAAATGGGCTGCCTCAAGGTGCAGCAAGGAGAATGCAAGATGGGGGAGGAGATGCAGAGCCAACAGGACAGGTGCATCGCCAGCAAAGGTGGCAGGACCATGACGTTATGCGAGGCACATGGCATCAGGAGAAGATGCTCTTGCAGGACCTGAATTCCCTCCCAAGGTGCCATCTGGATGAGGCCTAGGGGGGTCGCATCTAGTCTTGGTACCCATAGTAATTACTGAGCACTCACTTGGTCCTAAGTGTTTCCCATGTATAGTCTCACCGTGTTCTCACAACCCATGTAGTTGTATTATCCCCATTTTCTAGATGAGAAAACTGAGGTTTACTGGGGTTCGGCAATTTCATGAGAGAGCCATGAATGGAACTCAGGCAGATCCTCCTCCAGGTCCCAGGCTCATCACTGCTGTTGCTAGTATAGTGCCGAACCAGCTTCATACCCATTTTGTAGGTGGAAAAAACAAGGCTTGGAGAAGGATAGTGACTTCTCTGGGATTTGAGCCTGGTGGAGAAGCCCCTGGTCTGGTCATTGTTCTAGAACAGTAGCTATGGCCCCAGGTTGGCTTGACAAGATCTCTCTCTCTCTCTTTCTCTCTGGGATATCTCTTTCTAAATGACCTCTCTGGAAAGAGGTGGTGGGAATTCGTCTGGGTTGGTTGGGCTTGAGAAGGAGAGGGGCAGTGATGTTGGATAGATTCAGCAAGACATAAAGTCTACCTGGATGTGGACAAGGAGGTATATAGGAAAGGGGAAGTTTTGCCAGTGAGCACCTTATATCTAGGAAATGATATTTTGCAGAGGTGAAGATGAGTGGAATAGTTTGGAGAATTAAGGTAATTTTATTATTGTTATTCATCATAAATAATTTCAAGCAGGCATTTGCCTCCCCAGAACCAGCTAGTAACTTCTGGGCAGCTGTCCCTCTTCTAGTGACAGGTCATACATGGTATTTCAAGTCTGAGGGCATAATATTTGATCACAAACCCTGACCTCTAGTATTGAAGACATATGCTCTGAATTTTAAAAGGCTTCTTCCGGAAATATTTAAAGCTAACCATTTCATTAAATAAGTCCCAGATATCCAGACAGTGTGGCTGGGATAATAGGGAATTATTTATGAAGATGACTTGTTCGGAGAAGATTATTGTGCTAAAGAGATGGAAATCCCACCTTTTCTCTCCATTCACTCACTGTGACCATAGAGCTGATATATTTCAGACATAGTGGAGAGGGATAAAAGGTAGACTGGATTTGGGGCCACAGCTACCCCGCGGTCCACACAAATTGGGTGATGGGGTTTGTAGTTGCTCTAATGTGGACTTCAGCCTTTGCTCAGACAGCAGAACATTCTCATCTCGTGATGCATTTTTGGATTTAAACTGACTCGGTTCATCTTGCGTAACTCAGATCTCTCCTTTGGGGCTGCTTAACTTTTTTTTTTTAAATAATCTCTCCCCAGTGCGGGGCTCCAATTCATGACCCTGAGATCAAGAGTCTCATGCTCTACCAACTGAGCCAGGTAGGCACCCTTGGGCTGCTTAATTCTTATTTATTTGGATGGAATTTTTAAGCATGTAAGCTTAAATAATGCTCATATGGATCAGGATAGAATCCATTTTGTCTTCCAAACCAAGAACTCTCTTTAATCTTACCTTGGAACTGAAAGGTTTGATCAGTAGTGCTTCACACTGATGTTGGAATTAAAATATTCATATATATATATTTACTGGCTTTCCAGACCTTAGAAGATCTTGCCCCTAGCTACCACTCTAGTTTCATCTTGTCTTTTTCTCTTGTGGTCTCTGGGTTCCAGCCACATGAACTTCTTTCCATTTCTTTAAAAGTGAAAAATTCTTTCTGCATAGTCTACTTTTGCAGGGTTGGAATATTCTTTCTTCCTGTCTCAACCTGATCTGTCCCAAATCATCTTTTAAGGGACAGCTTAATGTTACCTCCTCCAGGAAGCCCTCCCTGATATCTTCCTCTTCCCGAAAGCTGGATCATTTTCTCCTGTTATATATCACTGCACTAGTTTCTTCTCTTCTATAGAACTTATATCAATTAAAATTAAGTATGGGTATGTGTGTTACTATTTATGAGTATTTATTTTCCTAGGAGGCTACAAACTCCCTATGAGCAAGTTATCCATGATATCGCAGAGCCTATAGTAGTGTTTGGCAAATTATAATTGCTCAATTATGATTTGGGAATGTTACAGAAAGGCAACTCAAGGTCTTCCGAACCCAAACTCTGAATTCTGAGACTTAATTCTGAAGCTTACGTAAAATTTCCACATTATTTTATGCAAGCATATCTTCTATCATTTTTCTCAATCTTAAAAAAATGAGTTTAATCAAATGATCTGAAACCTATTGAGATTCTCCTCTATTGCATAAAATCTGTTCATTAAAGGCATAATATGCTATTAAAAATCAGAAAAAATTAATTATGGCAACATTACACAAAGTGTGCTTTGTGAAGCACCAGCTTTGTTGGATGTTAGTGGAAAAAGAGTCACATGATCAAGGGCAACTGGGAAATTAACAAAAAAAAAGTTAAATTTTGTTTGTTTTAGCGAAGGGCTTCTAGTACCTTAAATATGCTAAGATGTATTATTATAACTGAAGAGGAGGGTTTAAAAGGAAATGTTTTCTCAACACGTTTGACCACTGAGGATCACCTGGTCATAGACCATCTTTTGTAAATGGTGACGTGCATATGGAAAGGCAGGTCACTATTTCATGTTTCTACCTACTTTAGGAGAAGGAACTGCGTTGACCTTTTGGAGAAACTCTGCTTCCCCCACAAACCAGATTTCAGGACCAGTGCTCCCTTCTTGCACTGGCAAGCAGCTGTCAACTAAGCGCCAGCTCTGTTTTATGGTTTGAGCATCAGTAACTCTCATTAGAATGGAGGCCTGGAGTTCCCATTGTCACATTCCACAGGAAGCTCTCATTGGGAATGGGGAAGGGCGGTGAGCTTAGGGATATTTAGGAAGTGAAATTAGTGTTTCAAATGACACTATTGTTGGGGAAATAGAAGCAAGGAGAAGCAATATTCCTATCTGGGAAAACAATCAGACTCTGAAATACAGCCTCAGAAATGGGCAATCGAGAAAAACTTGCAGGAGTTAGCTTCTAGCAGGAGACAAATAATTCAGAAGATCAAATTGAGGGCTTATGTTAGCATGCGTTCTGATAAAAAAACAAATAACTTCAAAATAGTTCATGCCTGAAACCCACGAGAATATGGGCTCTGGCCATATGTACTTGTTAACCCCCTTGTGGATAATATTTTTGTTGTATTTAATAACTATAGGGCGTGACTCATGAATCTGATGGTAAACAGGGTAGTTTTGTAGCCCCAGGTAGTTTTAACCATCTAAGCAGAAAGGGGGAATATTTAGGGTATAAAAAAGACATGAGTTTTATAATAAAAATAGCAGGAGAGTTTGGTGGATGGGGTTTAAGTATCTCTGTGGAGTACAGAGTTAAACAGATTACCATATGTTCCCTTCAGGAGCATTTGAAAAATGAAGACCAAATGTGTTTTATAGAATGATGTTCTTCATAATGCAGACAGCCACTGATTTGAAGCTGCAGCTAAAATAAACATGATACCTTTTGAGTGCTATTCACAGACACTAGTGACCTATCAATTTCCCTATCTCGGGGAAAGAGAACCAGAGGATGACAGCTCCCTCCCAGAAGAGTGGTTGATATACGTTAAGTGGCTACGTCTCTGCTTCTGATTATTAATTGTGGCTAATATAGAGCAAGCAGATGTCCCCAGACTGGGCAGGCTGTGCTCCTTGGAATGGGGAGGACTTTGGGCATCGTGGAAAGAAGCTCCGGATCTGAGTTTCTGCCTCCGCTGATATACCTTGAGGCCAGACATGCTCAAGCTTCAGAGACTCTCACATTTCAGGCCCTGGGAGGGGTCCTTCTAATACGTTGTCATGGTGATGTGTACCTATAACATCTGTGCAAGTAAAATGTTTGAGGTGCAATTGCTTAAGATGCTGGTTTTTTCCTCTCCAACGTCCCCTTGGCCCTATTTCCCTTTGAGTGGAGCGGCATCACCATGACCACCGGCATCTTAAGGGCTGGTTATAGGAAACTTGATTGGAGGACAGACTTCTTTGGGGTTGGACGTATTTACGGACTCCTCTGTCACCTCATTTATCATCAAGGTCCTGCTAGTATCCTGCTTTGGAATGTCTTCTAGACACCGTCCTACTCCACCGTGTCCGGGAACCGGATGCTGCGGTGGGAAGGTGCAAGGTCAATGGCAGCCCCATCATGGGAATGTATCCTGAGGTGTCTGCACCCGCAATGGTCAGCAGAGGAGAAATATAGTTAACGAATGTAAGGAGTCACAAGCTCGTCTGTGGAAAATTCTTCTGAGCATCTGATATGTACACTAGTCAGGGGAGGATTTGATTCTCCTCAACAGTCCAGCTGTAAGTTCTGATCTCTCGGGATTACCCTCCTCACTCATGCACCAGACACAGTTATAAAGGCGCCGGCAATATTTTTTCTTTTTTCACGGAAATTAAAAAAAGAACTATCACAATGCCACTGTTTAAATTTCTTGCTAATAAGACACAGAACGCCAGCTTAGATGAGATACCATAAAACTCGGAATACGCGTAGAATGAGGATGTGAGTGACAAACCGTAACGGGGGGGGGGGGGGTTAATTCGGAGTCTTTTGGGTTTGCCATACAGAAAAACCTTGGAATTTCCGTGAAATCCTACAGTTCATGTAGGAAAGAAACCTGATGGAAGCATCCCCAAAATTGATAACTATCCTAAAAATGTATACGACATGACCGCTAATGAGTTGTAAGACTCACATAAATATTTATAAACCACCAATAATAGAAAAGGTTCTGATCAGCCGTGCTGGGGAGGGACTAGGTTATTTTTCTGTTTTCTCTGTGGAAAGATGTTTTATAAAATCCCAGTCATGACAAGACAATCAAAGAGCGTGACGCAAAAAATGTAGGAAAAATATTTTAGAGATGTCAGAAGGTTAATAAAAGATGGAGTTATTTTTCTAGATTTTGTGGTATGTGTTCGTGGCTTGTTAGCTTTTTAAAATTTATAATTTGGCTCCATTTATTTTCTCATCCCAAATAAATATTCACTTTCTTATCTAATTTTATATTGGTAATTTGGATTTCTTTTTTTTTTTTTAAGATTTTTATTTATTTTACTTGACAGAGGAAGAGAGAGAGCACAGGCAGGAGGAGTGGCAGACAGAGGGAGAGGGGGAAGCAGACTCCCCCACTGAGAAGGGAGCCCGATGCGGGACTCGATCCCAGGACCCCGGGATCACGACCTGAGCTGAAGGCAGCCACACAGGTGCCTCTGGATTTCTTTTTTAAAGGAGAATCCAAATTGAGTAGGTTTTAGGGTCAACAAAACCTAAGCTAACCCACGTGGCCATGTGACACTGACTACTTCAGCCATGTTGGCCTCAGTTTCCTCATCTGTAAAATAGGCAGTAATAACACCAGCCGAGTGGTTGTGAAGAGATCATCAAGAGGCAAAGGCATCAGAAAGATGCAAAGGCATCTGGGAATAAGACCTAAGGTGCCAGGTCCCCCTATGTCCTCATCCAACTGCTCAGCACCAAGGTGGAACTTGCTATGACATCTGTATGGTTCTCCGGACATCAGCCCGCCACTGGGCAAAGGGCCTCATCTCCAGGGTCTTAGCGAGTTGCATTAGCAGAGGTGAGAATTCCTTGGTCATTGTTTGCAGGATCTCTCTTCTTTCCTCATCCTTGCCCCACCTTGCATTTTTCTGAAGAATCAAAGGTGGGAATGAGGCAGGTGTTATCCTCCTGCTGCTTCTGTGGTTTTTTCTGGAAAGAAGATTGAGGTTTGTATGGCAGTATTAAAAGCAGTCCCAGGATGCAGATGCTTGTTGTGTGGGTGTAAGAGGCAGGCTGGAGAGCCTGTGTGTTATTACCAGGACCAATATGGCAGGAGTGGGTCTGGAGCTGGCCATCATGGAAGCAGCTTCTTAATCCTGAGTCAAGAAGTGGGTTTGAAAGTCAGGAAATGACAGACGTTGGCGAGGATGTGGAGAAAGGGGAACCCTCCTACACTGTTGGTGGGAATGCAAGCTGGTGCAGCCTCTCTGGAAAACAGTATGGAGGTTCCTCAAAAAGTTGAAAATAGAGCTACCCTATGACCCAGCAATCGCACTACTGGGTATTTACCCTAAAGATACAATGGTAGTGATCCTCAGGGGCACGTGCACCCGAATGTTTATAGCAGCAACGTCCACAATAGCCAAACTATGGAAAGAACCTAGATGTCCATCCACAGATGAATGGATAAAGAAGATGTGGTATATATATACAATGGAATACTATGCAGCTATCAAAAGAAACGAAATCTTGCCGTTTGCAACGATGTGGATGGAACTAGAGGGTATTATGGTGAGCGAAATAAGTCAATCAGAGAAAGACAATTATCGTATGATCTCTCTGATATGAGGAACTTGAGGGGCAGGGTGGGGGTTGTGGGGGTAGGGAGGGAAAAATAATGAAACAAGATAGGATGGGGAAGGAGAAAAACCATAAGAGACTCCTAATCTCACAAAACAAACTGAGGGTTACTGGGGGGTGGGAGGGTAGGGAGAGGGTGGCTGGCTGATGGACACTGGGGAGGGTTTGTGCTTTGGTGAGTGCTGTGAAAGGTGTAAGCCTGATGATTCACAGACCTGTGCCCCTGGGACAAATAATAATAATAAAAAAGAAGTGGGTTTGAAGCCAATAGTTCCAGGAGCAGCTTCCAGAGTCTCCCTCTTCTGATGTTTGCGAGTTGGTTCTGCAGGGCAGTCCCAGAAGTGATTCCTGGAAGGTGCCGCTCCACTCCTCCGATAATCGTTAGGTACCTCCATGTGTGACTGTCTCATGTGTTCAAATCTGGACGGGTACAGGGTGACACGCAGAGAGTTCTAATGCGGCGAACGCAGCTCTCCCCTACCAAAGTGAAAAGTGGAGAGAATCCGAAAATTATTTCCATCCAAATATAGCCTGAAAGTGGCAGGGCATTGCTGATGGGCCCTTGCATTTTGTGGTGAGGAGAGGTAATTTTAACTCACATGATCAAGACTAAGGACATATTATTCCCATATCCGTATAGATAAGTAACAACAACTGGTGGGTGATCAGAAACCCAATCTCTGGAATTTTAAGTCTCAGCCTCAAGGAAAGGATGGAGGTGAGAGCCTGAACCCATTAAGTTTCTATCATCTGGAGAAAAAAGTCTTGACACTGAAATTAAGTTCAGAGACAGGAAAATAAATTTTGCCCTCCTGAGTATAGGCACTGCCATCGACCCCCTTTGCCTGCCTTAAAATCAAACATTCCACTTGCTCCTTTACAGAGACCCAACGAGGTGGGGCTATGATTATTTCCATTTATCACCTCGGGAAGGGATCGGTAATGCCGGTAGTTTACCCGATGCCCCGCAGCGCATGAGGGACCTGGTCAGAATTCCGACTTGGGATTTGAGTCAAGGGCAATAGCGAGAACGTTTCAGGGGGAAGAGAAGTGTAGGAAAAAGATTTGGAGAGGGGAGAGGAGTTGGTTGATTCTTGAGTGGTCATGGACAAGACGATCCTAGTGCACGGGGAAGGATGCTGGACTCTGTAAGAGAAGACACACATTTTTTCTGAAGGTGCCCTCTGGTCCTATTCCCCCGGGGCCACGATGGCTGTTGCGCAGATCCCTCTGTGGCCATCTCCTCCCGCGTCAGTGCTCTGAAGAGTCCAGAGTGAGTAGGACTGTCCACGAGCAAATGGCTCCTCCCCACATTCACCTGTTTTGTTGGGTAGCTCAGAGGGCGACCCCTCAAATGACAGCGGGGGAAGTGGGGCATTTTCCCCTCTCAAGAGCTGCAAGTAGATGAAATTCGAGAACTTTCTCTCCAGGTGGGTGTCCAGAGTGGCGACGGCACTATGATGGTGGAGAAGCAAGAAACAGAGCCAAGGCGAGGCCCACACAGCATCCTTCCTACTTCCGAGTCATGCCCAGCAAAGGCCCTGGGCTCGGCTGTCACTTCCTCTCTCTCTCTCTCGTGTCCCCTCAGCCCATGGTTCACTTGCTGTCCCTCACATTTTCTCATTTGCTACGTTTTGCCTTCTCTGCTGGAGTGGGAGCCGCCCTGCGTATGAGACCACGGGTTCCCCCTGGATTTGAAGCCTGGTTCAAAGCCTTCCTGGAGATACAGCCTTGGGCAAAGATTGGGCCTCTCCATATCCTCACCTGGAATATGGGATGGTTTTTACTTGCAGAACTGTTATGAAGATTCCATGAGTTTAATACAGGCCAAATGCTTAAAACACCACCTGGACCATAGTAAAAGCTCATGAAATCTTACAGGTTTTTTCCCCGTCATTTTCAAACCTCGTGTTCCCAAGGCTCACACTTATATACCAATTTCATGATTTTTGCCATATCCAGCGCCTTCTTAATAGTACTGTATTTGCTTAATATTTTTTAACTTGAATTGTCCTAAGTCATAATATCCGTGACGTAAAGGAATTAATGTGCAGGTTAATTTTTTTCCTGATGTCTTTTTCTTTGTTCCATGGCAACTAAACTTTAAACGTTAGTTTACGTATTCCTAAGAATTATCTTGGGTACCACCCATGAGGTGGGCACTACAATTTAGGAAATACTTGGGTGAATAATTGTTTTTTCACACTGAGTTTTTTATGAACTCACTGGTTTACTCATTCCCCTAGTTATCCATTCAATTACCACTGAGTCATTCATGACCGGAATTGTTTACAACAGCCATTTACCGAGTACCTATGCTCAGGCCCTATGCTGGATGAGGAAGAGAGGCAGATACCTCCCAGGTAAATCCTTGCCCAGGGGAAGGAGCCAGCCACGCAAAGAAGCAATTGCAACATAATACTATAAGCCTGTAAGAGAGGTGTGCAGGAGAGGTGATGGAGGCCTGGGGGAGTCAAGGCTCCTGCCGCCAGATGATTCTCCAAGGACACAAACTCAGCCTCCCTGCTCCTGCCAAAACAACAGTGGTCATGATGCAATAGTTTCTGGTTGTTGTCAAGTGATGTGAATGTCGGCAAGGAAGGGCTTTGGTGAGGGGTTAGACAACAGACAAAATGCAGGTGGAAAGGCTGAAAAATTCTGGCTGAAAATGAAGATGTGTCAGCCAGTCTTCCTTCCCTCCCTCCCTCCTTCCTTCCCTCCCCCCCTCCCTCCCTTCCTTCCTTCCACACATATTTACTGAGCACCTACTATGTGCCTGAGACTGAGAACATAGTCTTGCCATCATGGAGTTGAAAAGCTCCTATGGGCACCAAATATTACGATACAATCACACACAGAGCAATTTACTTATAATTGTGCCAATTGCCAGGGAGAGCGTGGAGAGGGTTATGAGAGCATCTAGAAAACTCGAGAAAGACTAGGGAGTGAAAGGTGTCAACTCTGAGGAAGTGAAACGTAAGGGAAGGAAGATCCACAGAATGAGGAGGAACTAGCTGAGGTGTGGATTTGGGGGCAGTAACGTGGGACAAGCTGTGTTACAGGTAGAGGCAGCTCAGCCAGCCAGAGGGCTGGACATGGAATGAGATCCGTGGCTTTGAGGAATGCAGAGACCTCCTCTTTGCTGGATGTTAGTGAAAGACCTAGAAGGTGGGAAGCAGGAGATGGGGCTGGGGGCAGAGTCTGTTCAGCATCACTGGGATGTTGTAGGCAGTGCATTGCCCATCTCTGTCCTCAGCATAAGGAGAAAAAGTGCAAAGATTTTTGGCAGGGGGCTCCCAACTCGATTCACTTTGGGAAACTCACCCTCAGCGACAATGTGCAGAAGCCCATGGCCAGGACATGAACTTGGCCTGCGTGCTCAAATCAAGCATAGGGAAAGTGAAAAAGAAAGGTGTTCAAAGTGATGAAGCAGGGTAGAAAAAATTCTGAACGGATTTCCTAAATGAATTAATTGCCAAGGCGATCCCCTGGGGACCCAGCGGGGCGAGGGCACTGTGGAAACCAATGTCACGGTAATATTTAAAGTTCCCTTTGAACTCCATGCTGCGGGAAGAGCATGGGCTTTGGAGCAAAGCAGATGGGGGTTCACACCCTGCCTCTATGCCTTTGGCTGTTTGACCTTAACCTCCCGGTCCTGTATTTCATCCTGTACAGAATGAACATAATAACAGACTGCCCTCATAGCACCACGGTAAGGCTTCGACAGAGAACTCATGGAATGTCTGGCACATAGTAGGTGCTCAGGAAAGTGTACTGTGTAAGTAGTGCTGCGTCACGTTCTGTTTTCTGTAGACGCTGAAGGGAATCCAGGTCTTGCATCGGTTTAAAATGAATTCTAGAGAAGCAGCCATACTGTGTAAAAGTATTTCTCCTGATATGCAGCACATTATAGTAAATGGCATTATTCATGGATGTGTCAAAGCCATAAAATAGGAGATTTTGAGGCGATCACAGCTGTGAATGATTAATATTTTCATCCCAAGATGCCATAGAGGTAGCAAGGCTATGTTAATTATTACATGCCTGAGCCTCGTACTGTGGGCTTCCTCCCCAAGTGCCTGTTAATTTGCTCATAGGCTGTGCAGCAAATGGGACTAGGGAACTCTCCCTTTGGGAAACAGTGGATCTCGGGCAGACTTCCTGTCCGCAGTAACTGCAGGAGGGAAAGAAAAAAAAAAAAGGATCTCCAAATCCGACAACAATGATGGGTTTTAAGCAGAAATGTGAAAGAAATACTTTATCAGAGCTGGCTCTGAGCTTTCCTTTTTGTTTGCAGTCGATTTATCTTTTTCTTAAATTTCTCTTGAAAATTTTAGATGCAGTGAAATCCCGAACACCTCATATGCAAATACTATCCTCTCTTAAATTGTTTTCTATCGGTATTAAAATTTAAATTTCTTGAGTCATCTCCGTATTATTATTTAAAATGTATTTTTACATCTATCAACTGTTTTCTTTTGCATTTTAGATGCAAAGAAAGCAACTCTACCTCCGTGTAAATATTTGTTTAGCCTTCCGGTGCTGTATCTCTGTATTTTGAGGACGTTGGTTTCACATCTTTACCTCTAAAATCCCCCTTAAAAATACAGGTAGATTTTTAAAAATTCAAGGGTGAAAAAAAAAAAAAAAGCCAGGGCCAAGAGCTATGCAGTCATCCTCGAGGTGAATGTGTGAATTTCTCTAAACCCTAGTGTGCTCTTATGCACTGAACCAATTCCTCCTGCAATTTCCGTAAATCTCTCTATTCATGTGATTTCACGAGGATCAGTCTCTGTTGAAAAATCTAGTTGAAGCTGCCTGGCAGTGAGAAGAGGGAGATCTATTAATTTCATCATTTGTATGAATCATGTCTAAATGATCTCAGCAGAGAAAATGTGTTACCCATTTAAATCTCATCATTACATATTATATAATAATTACTGCTAATTCTAGTTTGGATGGGCCCCCGGTTTGGCTTTCCATCCCCTTTTCTTAAAAGTGGAGGGTAGGGTGACCTCACCGAATTCAGCCCCTCCAGCCTTTGCGCCTCCTCGTGCCTTCCTCATTGCGGGCTTAATCGCATCAAGCATCTAGCCAACTTAAAGTCTGTTTTGTGCTGGTAATTAGTATTCATTTTGTGAACGTGGAGCTCACCCTCAGCACAGAACGGAGCCTCATGTTAATCACTGCTGTGTCTTCCTCCCTTTGCCTCTGATCTGTGGGCATCGTGCGGCTTGTCCCATACCTCCCTTTTTTTTTTAATGCCCTTACCAGCCAAACGGGCACCTCCATACCGCACGGTGTCAGAATTAGAAACTTTGGACAGATCTGTAATCACGCCGTCCTCATCAACTCTGTGCATGTTACTCATTTCATTTCCACATTCGAACCGTTAATATGCCTTAATTTCTCTCACTTTGTGAATATTTAATTCCTCCCTTTTCAACATCATTTTTAGGTTGTGTGAATCATTTTCAAAGTCTTTGCTCTTCTCCCCTCACTATCATCTGCATATTTTATGAAATGGCACGGTTGAGTCTCGGAGGGCTCTTGATAAAAATGGAGCTGGCAGCCTGCTCATTAGCTGTTTACCTGGAGCTGCGCGGGTCCCGATAATAGCATGCTCCCATTTGGATTCGAATTAGGGCGCTCTGACAAATAGCAGCCAGAAGCCTTCCTGGGGACGGCGCTCGCCTTGCTGTGCCCTCCTGTCCTCCGTTGCCGCAGAGTTTCTGGGGAACTGGCTTCCGGGGGCTGTCCTGGGAAGTGTTCCACTCTGGCTTCAGAGGTAGTCGGATTTTTGAAGTGGAAACGCAGGAGCTTTAGCAAATTAGCACCTCCAAGGAGAGCGAGATTCCCCTGAAACGACCCGACCCGTTCTAAAGGTCAGCTTGTTTGACCTTCGGGAGTTTTGCAGATTCCAGAAGCCAGTTCTCTGCTTCGACCAGGTGACCAATGCCTCCATTTCGTCTGGGGCCAGGGTCTCCTGGGGCAAGGGGCCTGAGGCTTGGAAATCTGGAAAATTCCAGGCAAACGAGGATGAGTTGGTCACCCTCCCTGTGACTCCCCTTCGGAGTAACGCTCTGGGCCTTGAAAGGAGCTGAATGGTCAAGACAATGGGGAGATGAGCCTTCGCTGTGTCTACCAAGACTGAGGGAAGGGCACAGACCACAGACCTGTGGTCCATGAGCTTGCCTCGAACACTGCAACTGTTTCTGTTGGCTGACATCCTGCATTTAAAAATCAAGAGAGTCCTATATGAAAAGTCAGGATATTCACTTCTCTTGGAAAAACCAAAGACATGGCTATCCTGTGTCCCCATTCTTTAGGGGAATGATTGATCAGCTAGAGCTGGACTGTGACGGTCTCTGGGGTGCCTGCGTTCCAGTTTTACAACCCTCCCCAGCCCAAGGCATTAGGTCCGGTCTCAGTCCGCGTGGGACTGGGTAACCCTGGATAAAACTGAGGGTTGGCTTTGCAGCAGGTTCAAGTCTCAGTTCTGTCATCTGAGCTGGCTGACTTTGGGCCGGATAAGTAAACACACTGGGTCTCAGTTTTCTCATCTGTAACTCGAGTATAAATAGAAGTATAATAGTATAATATGTTGTAAATAGTTAAGATATGTACATTGAGGAAATGCAGAGAAACAGCTTAGCAAAGGCGTGGGCACATGTAAGGGTTCAATAAGAGTGCTTGTTCTCTACTTCTTTTTCATATGAACTTTTGTTTTAATACGTATGATATTTCCTATTTGTTGTGAATTTTTAAATTAATTTTATTTTTATTTTTTCAGTGATCCAAGATTCATTGTTTATGCACCACACCCAGTGCTCCATGCAATATGTGGCCTCCTTAATACCCACCACCAGGCTCACCCATCCCCCCACCCCCTCCCCTCCTTAACCCTCAGTTCGTTTCTCAGAGTCCACAGTCTCTCATGGTTCATCTCCCCTTCCGATTTACCCCAGTTCACTTTTCCTTCCCTTCCCCTAGAGTCCTCCATTTTATTCCTCATGTTCCACAAGTAATTGAAACCATATGATAATTGACTTTCTCTGCTTGACTTATTTCACTCAGCATAATCTCCTCCAGACCTGTCCATGTTGATACAAAAGTTGGGTGTTCATCCTTTCTGATGGCTGCATAGCATTCCATTGTATACATGGACCACATCTTCTTTATCCATTCATCTGTTGAAGGGCATCTCAGGTTCTCTACTTCTTATTCTATTACCATTGGTTTTACAGAAGAATAAGTTGGGATCCAGAATTGCCTGGTGAATGACTTAGGATAGATATAGAGACTGGGTGAATGAAAACACTAAGAAGGGCATATGATTGGCATTAAGGAAAGTTATTGCTTAATGTCTCCAGGAACCAAAAATTGAGATGTGCCCCTGCAGCCCCAGCAGACCAACTGCACCATTAATGAATGATACCACGGACTGTGGCACAGGAAACGGAATCTTCCATCCTCCACATACAGGTAATCTTGCGTTCCTCCTTGCTTTAGCAAATCCTCTCTCCCCTTCTTGAATTCGGCAAACCTATACTTTTTATACGAAGTGGATTTCCTTGTAGTAGAATCTGTTTCCTAAAGATTGTCTCCTGTTGACATGGTTTTATCCTATCGTAGTCTTGTGACACTGGGGATTTTTATCACCGGGCAAAAATGA
Organism: Ailurus styani; assembly: GCA_002007465.1. NCBI lineage: Eukaryota > Metazoa > Chordata > Mammalia > Carnivora > Ailuridae > Ailurus > Ailurus styani. The sequence goes on from LNAC01000171.1 coordinate 1,626,115, forward strand.
TATACTATTAATACCCTGGATTTACGTAGCAGTTTTCTTCCAAAGAGTTCAAAGGACTAGCTGGTTCTCAGAGAAACGGTATTTGATATTAGTGAAGAAGATATTATACCACAGGAAACGAAGGTCTATCTTTAAATGTTTCCTCCCCCCGCCTCTTTAAAAAGAGACTGTTGTAATACCATGGGCTCAGAGCTTTCCTAAGGAGATAATTTGGGCACCTCTGTGGTTTGGTGAAAAGTATTTCTGATTCTGAGTTATTAGAACATAGGTTTGAATCTCGGATTGGTCCCTGGAGCTGTCTGGGCTTGGAAACTGTGAAAATAGGCAGAGTTTTAAAGAGAGTTAAAGAAAGGGACCACCGACAAAGCTGTGAGCAGGTTTGGTAAATTGCCAGAGTAGTGGGGTACCTGAAGGCTATGCACAGAGAGACGCTCGTACGCCTTAGAGACAAGAGGAAGGAGAGGCGGGTAGACTCAGCAGACCAAGGGCCATGGGGAGATGACCTCCTTATTCCAAGAAGATCCTGGTCCACTCAGGTAGGGAGCCGAAGGAAAATAGACTGAGATCACCGTCTCTTTTTTCCTTCCAACTTCCTGGGGCGAGTTCCGCATTGGCCAAATCCAACCAGAAGTTTTGGGAAGAAGAACCATTTGTAGCAGCGTGTACTGCTTAGCTTCCCGGGGCACTGCAAGCAGGGAGTCCATATAGAGGGAATCACAGAGCGCCAAGCGTAATCAGCTATGATCCTGAGCCAGTCTCTTAATGTCTCCGAGTTTCCTTCTTAGCAGGCTAGAGCTGTGTGTGTAATACCTACCTCAGAGTGTTATGTGGGGACAGGGTGACATCGCACGTACACTCTCCTGGTGTGCAGTTGTTATTTGAAGGATGAAATAGACTGGTGCTTTGCATATGGCTGTTTCATCTACGAGGCAACACAAGCCAGGGGTTTGGGTGCTAGTTTGGTGAAGCTCTAGAAAATCTTTGAGCCCTGAAAACACAAATCATGGTTTTAAAGTATAAAATGTAACTCAATAACAATAGATAAATCCTTTATCAATTTTATATGAAGCATAATAATGTTATGAATTATTCATCTTGGTCAATGAATCAAGCTGTAACCAACTCTTATTTAGTTCTATACAAGCTTATTTAAAGTACGATGTGTTCGATACGTCTATCTAGCACATATAGAGTCTCAGTTAATCTGTTTCACCTAGTGTTTTCCTGGGGAAGGTTATATTTTAAAAGGTTTGTGTTTACTCTCATCTCAATGTGGGTGACTGAGTAATCAAATAGCAGAGGAAGAAGGGACATGGGGGAATATGGAGACCAGGCAGAAGTGAAACAATCAAACAAACAAACAAACAAACAACTCTACAACTGGTAGTCCCTAGATCAAGCTCAATCCCATGATCCTTTTACATATAATTATGATGTCCTACAACATTTTAAATTAAATTTTAAAATTCTAAATAAAATTAATTTTGAAGAAAATGATACTTCACTGATTCTAGAAAACTTTTTTTTTTTTACATTAAGATGCCTTGTCAGTGATGTCACCTTAGACTTAGTAAATATAGGGTAACCAACATTTAAGCATCTTGACATTTTGCATAGAAACTGGGCCTTGAAGTTACTGTCTAAAGGCTGAAGAGGTCTCTCAACTCTCCTTCAAAGCACCCTGTGTGGCAAGAGTACTGAAACAGAGTAGCTCTGAGCTCTTGAGAGGACCGAAATGCTCAGATCCACCCTGTCCTTTCTCACCTCTTTTTTGCTCATTGGAGTTGGGGGAACCTAGTCTAGTGGCTCTAGATTTGGGGTTCTTGGACCTGGAGAAGTCCTCTAGGGAGGAATGGGGGCACATGGGCTAATTTGAATATTCTACAGTGTTCATGAGCATCGTACCCAGAATCAACAAATTGTGTTGTTGGTTCACCTGAGTATAATAATAATCGTTACCTCCTAATCAAAAGTTCTGATTGTCAGGTGTTGAGCAAATAGTAATAATAGTAATAAGATAAGGGGTGAGAGGTGAGAGGTCAGATACGTAGTAACGCGGCATGATCCTGTGGATCTCTTGGGATGAGAGAGAAAGGGGGAGGGAAGAAGAGAGTTGTTGGCAGTGCAAACTTCAAGGAAATGTCACTCCAGAGACAGTCAGTGACCTGTCCAGAAAATCACATGCCTAGCCAGGAAGTTGCAAGCTTTCTTGGCTCTCAGTCCAGTATCCTTTGCTTTCAAACTGTATTCTAACTTGGCAGTCAAACTTCTGGAAAAAATATATTTGAACTGCATAAGCAAATACTCTCTAGCAAAATGACCTTCAGAGAGATTTTCCTGCTTTTGTCCAGGTACGTGCCAGCAAAAGATTTGAATAAAAATAGCTATGCTAAATTGTTTATGTATAGTATTCCTAATATATATTTGGGGACATTAGGGTTTTGTACCAGGGTTATTATTTCTCTTCTAAGATCCTTCCTATATTATATTTTACTTTATATATGAGAATATATATAGTATATTGGAGATAACAGATCATTCTTATCTTAATTTCCGCATCTGGAAATTTGGGATTACAGTAAATTATTTTGTGATGGTAACCAGAGATGTGGACATAATATACGTGGATATTTTTTTAAAACTCCCATGAGTGATGGGGTGCCTGGGTGGTGCAGTCGGTTAAGCATCTGACTCTTGGTTTCAGCTCAGGTCATAATCTCAGGGTCGGGACATCGAGCCCCTCATCATGGTGCGGCGGGGCTGAGCGCGGAGCCCGTTTGAGACTCTTTCTCCCTCTCCCTCTACCCTTCCCCCCTTCTCTTTTTCTCTCCAATAAATAAATAAATCTTAAAAAACCAAAGTCCATGAGTGAGAGGCACATTATAAATGTGAACAATGATTCAATATGATTTTTGGAAAAAAAATAGAGCATCTAATCTTGCAAATGAAAGATAATTCTGCAGAGGATGTCTCTGTGTCACCTTTCTAGTGTTAAATACTTCAAGTGAAGAAGCTTCCGGGCCTCTGCTTAGATGCCTGTTCACAATCTGATTGATCTCACTGTCTGAATTGTCCTTTCTTAATTTCACCGCATTACTCATTTACTGCGCTCGCTGTTCAGATATCTGTGAGAGGTAGCAGGGCTCCCCCCAACCTTAGTCAATTAGACATGCTATTGTTTCTGATTAAGATATCATATCCCAGAGAATAATAGCAATTAGAGTTGGAACAGAGACCCTGTGGGTCATGCAGTCCACTCCCCTGCCAGCTTAGAAGAATGTTTTTTTACATTACACTGTAGTTTTGTGTGGTTTTCCTGATTTTAGTTTAAAAAAAAAAATCCAAGTACCCTTCGGTGTTAATTATACCTCCATCCTGCATCCCTACCATGACTCAATCTTACTATTTTGCATTGTGGATTCTCATAAATTGGCATTGAATGATGGCTTCATGATGATATCATCTCATCAAAAGACAGGGACATGATTTTGAGCAGAGAAAGCAATTGTTGTTTCATTTGCTTTGGTTTTTTGTTGGGAGAGGTGGGTGGGGTGTTGGAAGTGAATTTTATTCAAATATGTTCATTTGCCAGGGTATCCAAGCTTCAAAATGCCTGGAATGTGGTAGCTCAATTTTTCATTGACTATTCTTTTTTAAATCAGGTAAATCCATTTATCAGAAGGTTTAATCTCTTCGTGTAGAGAATGGTGTCCATAAGAGAGAAGCTCAAATTTCTTCGAAGCTACTTTGACTGAGTTCTTCCTTTGCATGGGGCTCAGGAGAATGGTTTTAGTGGGGGGAAATGACCCCGAGTCTGGTTAATATAAGAAGACGTGATATTAAAATTATGATGGTGATGATGATGCACGTTTGAGCACTTACTGTGTGCTAAACACCGCACAAAGTACATTGCATGCATTATCTCATTTAATCCTCACTGCTACCCAGAGCTAAGGACCAAAATTACCCTCAAATGAAGAGGAGGCCAGAGAAGTTACAAAATCTGCGAAGGTCAGTATGCTAGTTAGTTATGGAGCTAAGATAATAATAACAATGATAATTATATTGACATAATATTTAATAATTATAATTAATAATAATAATAATAATAGGAATCTCTTTGCACCATTAAGGTGGCAATCTGAATGGGAAATGGGGTCAGGGTCATTTTTTTTTTTTTTGAGCTTGAGAATTTCCAAACTTGTTACAGCATCCTAATGACCCCTCCTCCATTTATTGTGTGTACCATCTTCCATTAAATATTGTATTTGTTGAACTCATCTTATGTAGGTCGACCTCAATGGATTTAGTAAATACGTAATTTGAACAGCATCGCTAATTTTGTTGCTTTTTTGGTCATTTCACGAGTAATGCCGGCACATTATTTGTCTTAAACTTAAAACAGTACAGGAGGGAATAAAATGATAAAAATCACCCCTTTCCCTGCCAGTCTTCAGCCTCTGTTCCATCTCCTAGATGTATCACCTGCCAACAGTTCCTTTTGTCTTCTTTCAGAAAGGTGTTATAAATATTAAAGTCACTTAAGTTTCATGTGTGTTTTTTTTAACCCAAGCAGGATGACACAATGCATACTGTGCAATGTTATTTTTCTATCTTAGTACATAATAGCAATAGTGCATAAATAGTGTGTCTAATATTCATTAGCTATTTCTTTAAGCTCTTTATATGTGTTGACTCATTTAATCCTCATGTCGACTCTACAGGATGTACATAGTCCTATATCTCTGTCTTTCTCACAAGAAAACAGGCACAGAGGGGTTAACAAATTGCTCAAGTTGCTAAAGGGATGAAGCTGGAATTTAATTATGCCTTGGAGACCTTTCAATTTGGGGGAATAATAATGACTCCTACTCCTTTTAACTTCTGTATAATATTTCACCGTTCACTACATCAATCCCCTAAAATGAACATTTTGACTATGTGCTTTTTTTTTTCTATTTTAAGTACTGTTGCAATAATCTTTAAGCACACAAAGCCTTGTGTACGTGGGCAGGCAAACATTTCCAATTCAGATTCCTAAAATAGAATATCTTGGTCAGAGTCCTGTGCGTTTCAAACTGAGGGATAAAGCCAAAGTATCTTTTAGAGAAGCTGCTCACATTCCCCCTGCCATTGTGGAAGACTCATTCGCTATCTTAAAAACTTCCCTTTTCAGAGCCTACGGGATTGAGGTCATCTTCCTTTACTTAGCCTCACCCTAACTTTCCAGACTCACTCCTTTAGAAAACCCAGTGTTCTAGCTGCTGTGATCTTCCTGTTCGCTGATTGGGCCATGCTGTTCTGCTCCTCTTTTCCTGATCACTGGCTATTCCCTCTACCTGGCATTCACTCCCAACCGCCTTCAGTGGGCAACTTCTTACTTATGTTTTCTGACCCAACTTAAATGCCTTTACTCTATTCACTCACAGACAGACCGGGTCATTCCTTTCATTAGCTCTCGGCAACTTGCTCCGTAATAGGTTCAAATGTTGACATTCACATACTATAGACTGCAGAAATGTAGACTTCTCTTCCTACAGCTAAAATAAGATTTTAGCTCAAGTGCCCTTATTTCCACCAGTAGCTGAAAACTCTTAACCTTATCATCTCTGTCACCACCAAATTAAATTCCAGTAATATTTAAGATTCTCTACCTATCCTCTTCCCTTCCTTGTTTTTATAAATTTTTGAGAAAGTCATTCAGGCATTAGAGAAATGTCAAGGGCTCATGCCATCCTCTGGCCCTACTGGTCTCCACTGCAAATAGGTTATTTCATCTGGTGTTTAGGTATCATGTTCTGGAATCTCCTCATATCTAGCATTTCTGCCTTCTTTTTCCATTCTCTACATCTTAGCATATAACCTGTGCTCCTTGGGAGCTCAGGAACTCTTGGCTGGTTTCCTCCTACTGTGCTGGAATAGTCAGTGCTCTGTGACACTGTCCTAAGAACCCAGCATCTGGACATATCTCTTAGCCACTGCTAATAGACTACTTGGGTGCCATGTTGGTTTCTTTGGCACCATGTTTGTTTCTCTGGTGCCATGTTTCTGTAGCATTATGCTGAATAGGAGAGGACCTTCTCAAAGGTCTGGGCTAGGCTAGAGGAAGCGAGTTACAAGTCCTCATGACCCACGATTTTTCCAAACCTATCTGAGCATTTGTCACACATCCAACTTCTCCCACTAAAGGTTGTTCTTTAGGACCAGAGAAAGATCAGAGTTTCTTCTTAAATACCCACCAATAACTTTATTGTTCTTCAAAACTCTTCTCCCTTTACAAAAGCCTTGCAATTTTTTAAAGAAATTTTCTTTACCGGGTTGGAATAAGACTACAGCGTCATCATACATCTGCCCCTATTTTTTTGCTTTATTTATGAAACGGCGTTTACACAGTCTCCTAAGCTCTTCCATTGATATTTGGAATTCTGATAAAACGTCTTTTTTCCCCCTCTGAACCAAGCCTCATTCTTGAAAATCAAGAGCACTTTCATGATATTATTTGTTTTACAAGTTCAATGAATTGCAAATTGGCTTTTTAAAAAAATCTTCGTCTGTATCTACCTTCCCCTTGAAGGCGTTGGTGGGGGTTAGAAAAACGTGGTAAAAGGTATTGAAAATCCACATATTTTAATATCAACATTTTACCCATTGCAGGACCTGTAATGTATTATGTTTTTCACACTGATTGCCGTCCTTTGTTTACCCTTCACACCTTACCTGTGAGCTCCTGTGGGAGCCCTTCTCATATCATTTCAGCAGTGACCTGCCATGTGTGTGTCTGGCTGATACCTGCAAGTGCTCAATTTATCAATAAATATTTATTGAGCACCATTTCACGTAAGATGCTGGGCTAGACACTGAGGATCAGCATTGACCAAAATAGAATCACAGACTTTCAGGAAGCTTACATGCTAGCAGCGAAGGGTAATATTTAACAAGTCAGCAACACAATTTATTAATTGTGCCTGTGATCATTGTTTTTATTATTTGCTTCTACTTCTTATTGTGAAGGCATGCCATGGGATTTCCTGGTTTATTTTCTGAGGCACACTTGAGTAGAGATGTGAAAACGAATCAAAGTTAAGTAGGCAAGGGATGGTCAAAGAGAATGGAGGACAACATGGAATTAAAAAATGTGGCAGAAGTCTCCCAGGAAGGAAGGACCCCAGCTAGTCCAAAGCACTAAAAGAAGGTCCGTTTGGCTGTAAGACAGAGAGAAAGAGAGCGTGATCCACGTGATGAGTGGATGGAGCCAGAACAAGCATTTTAATGTTTATTGAATGAATGAATGAATGAATGAGCTCAGAGCAGTCAGAGGCTTTGACTTCTGCTCTAGGGTGAAAAGCATAACCGCATAGAGTCAATAGTTATGTGATATTGACTAGTACAATTACGCATAGCATAAGCATCAAACAAATGAGAGACTGGGCTAAAGGCAGAGATCTTGGAAGTCTCCAGCACCTTAAATACACATGTCAGCTGCTTGCCTCTCATGCGCAGCAGCATCTTGAGAGCTAAGCTGACACAGAGCATTTCGCTCCACCCTTCTGCTTGGTGGTTTCAGTGGAGGGAAGAAACACTGGAGAAGTAAACCATTCAACAACTCCTGTCCACTGAGGGCAGGGTATCTGTTGAGAGAAGGGAACATTTACTGGAGCCCTGGATGGGCAAATGTTGATAAGCACTCTGCTCTGTCCTTATCAAAGAGGGTCGGGACAGAAGGAAGGTCCAGGACAGCCAGGCACCCTCTACTGATGGAGAACCAGGATCGAGGCGAACAGAATTGATTCGGGGTTAGTAGGTGCCAGGATGAAAGGCAGAGCTCCAGGAGGATCGATCCAGTAACCACTGCTTTGAGTTAGTAACCTAGAGATGTCAAGGGAAATACGGCAACTACCCTGTGGGGGTTTGGTTTGTGGCAGCCAGCCAGTTGGAGCAAGGATTTTGCCCTCGCTGTATTATCTGATATCTCTAATACAGGTCAGATGGGAGAGCTAATCAGATCGTTCCCTTGGCCTGGACCCTTTTAAATCCAAGAGAGGTCTATTTTGGCTCTCCATGTTAAGTAGACCCAGAGACCTGACATTTTGTGTTTATTTGAAATGATAAACTTAATCATGAGCGAAATGTTAAGAGATGACAGAACCGGCCACAGTAAGGTCACCTCGTGTCCCTGCCAAACATAATACAAGCTCTCGCCTTCACCAGGTTGCCAGTCTCTGCCACAGGGGGACCGAGCCGCTTGCAAATGGGGACTGGAGACTGTCTATGTGATAATTAATCCATGGCGCTCAGGAAAGACTGCCAAATCTGCCATATGGTCGTTTTATGACCTGGACTGCTGTTATCTCTGGAGAAAGCTAACATCATAATCTCATTTGCTTGTTATCTGTGATTTGAACTTGTACTTCTACAGGGTAAAATGCAAGCTCAGTGAGGAGGCCCAGGATTCCGGAGCCTTGAGATATACCCACCAAAACTTCTATCACAAAAGTGTGCAGGAAAAGCCACAAAACTCTGACCTGGGCACCTGCCTGTGTCCTGACCTCACTATGCCCGAGTCCCATGAAGAAATCCGATAGATGGTTTATAAGGACACTGTAGTCCATGTAATAGAAACACCTGACCTAAGAAGGGAAGAGGGACTGCCTTCCAGAAACATCATGGGGGTAGAATCTTGTGTTTCTTTGGAATGTGCAGACCGGGTGCTCATGACTGACTTTTTTCTCCACGGTGACATCTACTTTGGGTGATGGAGTCACCCGTAGGGCTTCCAGAGGCTCATTTGGACTTCGGTGAAATCTAAAAAGAGTGTTATTGAGAGGTGAAGCTTGAACGTAGTTCATACCTTCCGTAACTATAAATGGCACATTGTAGTAGTTACTCACCGGGGCTCCCCCATGGAGAAGAAAGGCTGTGGGCTATTCTCAAACCCATGAGCTCTGTGACCACATCCGTTTCTTTCCTACTCAAGAAGTTGCATTATAAAAGGTGAAGCTGGTGCTGGTGTCAGGCCACAAACTCAAATTTGTAAGAAGAAACATACCCTCTCGGATGTTCTTCAAGTCAACTTAGTTTCTACTGTGGGCCTTGTGTGTAGACTGTACATTGCTTTCCTTTTTTTTTTTTAAAGATTTTATTTATTTATTTGACACAGAGAGAGGGATTACAAGTAGGTAGAGAGGCAGGCAGAGAGAGAGGAGAGAGGAGGAAGCAGGCTCCCTGCCGAGCAGAGAGCCCAATGCGGGCCTTGATCCCAGGACCCTGAGATCATGACCTGAGCCGAAGGCAGAGGCTTTAACCCACTGAGCCACCCAGGCGCCCTGTACATTGCTTTCCTAACATCTGTTCTTCCCTTACGTCCTCTGAGAAAAATATGTGATTTTATTCAGGCTGTGAACCCAGCTGAGAAGCAGCATTTCACAGCCGCAGTGGAACCCAACAGGAGCCACTTGGTACATTGTGGCCAATGAGATGAAAAGGCAGGTCCCGATGTGGAATCAAAAGGGAACACCTAACCGTTTTCTGCCTTTCTCCTGCTTCCTGGTCTTTTTTTCTCCTTGGAATGTTGATGTAATGGCTGGAGCTTTAGCATGTCCGTGTCCCTATGTACGGAGAAACAGGAGAATGTAGTGGGTCGTAGACATTATGTGTGTATGTGTATGTGTGTGTGTGTGTGTGTGTGTGTGTGTATAAATATGCACAAATAGATATGCCTTTAAATACACACAGATATGCATGTGTACATACACACATATATGTTAGAGACACACAAACATTGCTGTTTTAATTCTCTTCTTTCCTATAAGTTCTTTTTTCAACTTCTAAATTGAAGTCAAACTGATATACAGTGAAATGCACAGATCTTGAGGGCACGATCCTACAGTTTTTATCCAACACGTGCCCTGAGGTAACCCCAGTCAAGATAGAGAGTATCGCCCTGGCTCTGGGTGAATTTTGCATGATATTTTATGTTAATTAATTAATTAGTTAATTAATTTCCGTGCGATATCTTAAAGGAATGGTTCAGAAGTGATAGAAACACGTGCGTGCCTGCAGCCGGTAGGACGGCTGATGTCCACTGTTGACGGGGGCTTGGGCCGGGCACGTCTGGGAAAGGAGGGCGGGGAGTCACAGCTCACGGGAGGTTCTCACACCCCTGGCCTTTCTCCCGTCCATCTTCTGTGTGGTCACTCTTATCAAGAAAGCATGTCAAGCTGTTTTCCGCAGAAATATTCTGATTATGTGAACTAGATCATGTGGCCTGTGATAAATCACCCTCACTGTCCCCTGGTATTTTGAAAACTGATGAAGCCGCTGATTCTTGGCTCCTTACTTTGTATGCAAATGATGAATTATAGATGGGAAATAGGAAAAAGAAGGTTTTCCCTGGTTTGTCGGTTTGAAGTGAAGTGGATTAGAGAAAGAACACTGCTACTCTTGACTATTTATTGTGACATTGCTTCGAAACATTCAAACTCCAAAGCCTCCAAACCTCCGGGGACATTGTTAGCCTTCTGCAGGAATTATTAAAATGTACAGAAATGTAGGCGCCGCACTTTATAATAATTAATCAGGGTCTGTTGATTAATAAAGCTCATTTTTTTAGTCTCGATGATTCCAAGTATCATACAAAGGACAGTGTCCTTGTCATTTTGACTAAGAAACCAGACTTTGCAGGGGAAAGAAGTACAGGAAGAGTTGCACTTCCGCCGTCTCCCCATAAAATAAATATTGAATGAGAATATTAACTCGTTAACCTTGACAACAATTTGTAATTTTCATAAGGGGGGAAAAACTCGCATATTCAGCAAATAAATCGCTGCGGGGATTTCAGGAAAACAAATTGGAGGGAATGAAGAATGCTACCATATGAATTCTGTCATTTTTATGGGCCAGGGTGATTAATTTGTTTGTTTAGGTCCCTCAATTAAGGCCACAAATAGTGTAAGGTGTCAGGAGCAAGTTAACCGTTAGGTCTGGTTTGGAACCGTCAACGGCGAGTAAGAAAGAAAGGTCATTTGGGGGAAGTGAACAACTTGGCCCCCAACCCTGAGTCTTAATACTCCACCACAACCACGTTACCTGGGGTTAGCTGCTGAAGCTGTAATTTTACTCTATTAATAGTTTAAAGCTCGTTTTAACAGATAACCCCTTTCACTGGGCAACTACGCGGGAAAATCATTAGGTGGAATTAGCAGTAGCAGCCACAGCCTTTCCAGGGTTATCTAATTATTTTGAACTCAATTTAACCAGGAATAGAGATAAAATAAATAACCCATGAACTATTTACCTTGCTGGTTAGAAGGCTTCTTTTGTCCATTAAAAAAAAAAAAGAAGAAAAAGAAAAAAGAGAAATCAAAAGCATTCGAGGCCAGAATCAAAGCCCTGTTTTCTTAATTTTGCATTCATACTGGGGACCCAAGATACATTTCTTCCCTCCTCTGACCTTTCACACTCCTGCCCCTGAGGATGTCATTCGTGGAGATATTTGCCATTATGCATGTGTTAAGCGTACTGTTTTCTCCCAGCTAGCTTGGCTTAAAACTTACTGCCTGGTGACTTCGGATAATCCACATTTTTGTTTGCAAGGTTTGTTTGTTCTTCTTGATGGCTCCACTACCGTCCCCTCTGGAGGGGATTGGAGATTTAATACGGTTATTTTTAAATTTGCTTGAACGTTGACTTTTTGAAGGAGAGGCATGAATTAGTATGTTTGTGGTGTGGTGGAGGGCAGAATTATGTGAAGTGTGTTTTATATTTCACTCAGAACAAAGTGAATGAGAGGCAGAGAAAACAATCCTGCGAGTCAATGGGAAGATGAGAGCATTTCTGCAGAACCTTGCTGTGAGGTCCATCTTGGCTTTGCCACTTTCCAGTGGCAAGATCTTGATCAAATTCCTTTATGTCATAGAACCTATTTCCTGTTTTGTAAAGGGAAGCTAAGGATATTACTTACACTACAAGGTTGATGTTAGGATTAAATGAAACACTTAGAAAGTGCTCATCACCATATCTGGCACATAGTTAAGAATTCAAAAAATGTTAGCACTGATGGCAATGATGAAAGTGGTTGTGTTTGCAGGTTGAGGATGACAGAAGATTAAAAGAGCAGGAATGGGATATTTAATGGAGTTAGTCTCCACGGCAGTAGGCGAGTAACAAGAACAGAGGTGAGGAAACTGGCTTTGGATTATGGGAGGCATAATGAAGGAGTAGTGGTGGAAATTGGTACATGTAAGTTTGGAAATGAAGGAGAAGAAAGTTGAATGAGTTCATGCATTAGAATCTTCTTTCCCAGTGTGCGTTATTCAGAAGGACAATGTCAGTGCTGAGCTGCAAGACACTTAAGGAGCAGGTGAAAAATACAAATTCGGGGGCAGGGCGCCTGGGTGGCTCAGATGGTTAAACATCTGCCTTGGGCTCAGGTTATGATCCCAGGGTCCTGGGATCCAGCCCCACCTCAGTCTCCCTGCTCAGTGGAGAGCCTGCTTCTCCCTCTCCCTCTGCTGTTCCCCCTGCTTGTGCTTTCTTACTCTGTCAAATAAATAAATAAAATCTTTAAAAAAAAAGGGGGGGGGATAAGAAATAGGCATGGAAAAGAATGCGAGAGGCAGCTGACCTAGAGTACTGGATGGCAGACAAGGAAAAGCTTTTGATCTCACCAACAGATCAGTGAGTCAATGTGTGTTAGAGACCTTTCCACAAGGAAGTATTTAAAGGAAGGGCCCTGGAAGCCAGTGGTTGGGCAAATTGGTTCCATGATGATATTAAAGGCCTGATCTTGGACAAAGAATAATAAACAGGAAGTTTGATGGCCAACTGCATTATTATCTGCTACAAAAAGCTATGTGATTTTGGCCCAGTAGGTGTTCGGTAAATATTTGTTGGGTGTTGACTCTTAACTATCTTCAGGTGTCTCAGGGTTTGGGTTGTACAATGGTTTTATCCACTGTTGTTATTGATTTTAAGAGCAAACAACATGAGCAAAAAAAAAAAAATACACAAAGTAGTATTGGCCCAAAGTGTAAAATAAATATTCATGAGTTCCCTACTTATATAAATGATCGAATAAACAAATGAATGGGAGGGACTAGACAAATATCCCATGTGGGAGAACTTTAAATAATTTATGTAGATGCTTTCAAGGAGTTTGGGCCATATCTCGCCTCTTATCAGATATAGGGTGTGCATAGTAACTTCCTGCCAAAGAGTACAGTGTGGGGAAGGGGATAGGTAACTTTGTGTTGGAAACATCTGACCAATACTACCTCAGCCAGGTGACCCAGGTTAATATTATTGGTGATAAGTTGTGTTGAGAGTATGTACCCTTGATACTATGTGATGAAAATGGCACTACACCTCTTTGGTCTTCCTCCCAAAAATATATAACCCTAGTCTAATCATGAGAAAAACATCAGACAAATCCTAAATGGGGAACCTTCTTCAAAATGCTTAACTAGTGTTCCTCAAAGCTGTCAGGTCATCAAAGATAAGGTCATTATCATAGCCAAGAGGAGCCCAGGGAGACATGTTGGCTAAGTGTGATATGGTATCTTAGACTGGATCCTGGAACAAAAAAAGGGCATTAGGTAAAAACTTAGGAAAACTGAACAAAGTATCGACTTTAATCAATAATAGTGTATTGCTCTTGGTTCCTTCATTGTGACAAATTCACCCTACTAACATAAGATATGAAACTGGTGTGGGGTAGATGGGAATAGTATACGGTCATTGCAGTTTTTCTGTAAATCTAACACTATTCTAAAATTAAAAAAATTTTTAAAAGCAAACAGCAGTAAATCTTTATAGAGAATGATAAATGATAAGTGAGACTGATGATTAAAGCAAACATTGTCTGGGAGGGAAAGAGTCCAGCTCCAGAAAGATCTGGAAGGCCAGTGTTTCACTGCAGTAGACAGCAATCCCCTACTTCCTGTGTTGGAACAAAGGTATCCACTGGAGAGAGTCTCAACACAATTAAACACCTTCGACTATTCTAGGCTGTCCAGCAGAGACTTCTACAAGTCCGTTTCCTTCTCCTCTTCCTCTTCCCTTGAGGCAATTTACTTAAATTCCCTTTGAAAATAACACTTAACTTCTGTGGCTCACAGAATTGATGTGCCCATTCTGTGAGACAATTTACGCACAGCTCTTAAAACAGCATCTCACACATAATAGCATCGTGAGTTTCCATAGTTCCTACTTTCTTTCCTTAATTCAAATAATATTTAAACCAATAGACCTAACATTGTTGGATCGTCATTTAATTGTTAGAAAAAATTAGGGTATTGCCAGCTTTTTCAGATCAATATATGAAGCTTTGGTTAACATTTTTGTACATAAGTATTCATTTCTCGGATCATTTCTTTTGGATGAATTACCCAAAGTGGGATTATTATAAAGTCAAAGGATATGAATAATTTTAAACCTCTTGCAGCATATTGCAAAATTGCTTTCAGATAAAGAATAAACCACATTATACCCTCAGTAATATAAAATGCTGTCCTTCAATGGTACAAATGTATTTTCCTCTTCTACTCCAGAACTCTTTTCTATGTCAAAGGAATCCCCTTAGTTTTGAGGGAAAGGCTGCCTCCCCCATGGCGGCTGATGTGGTCTTATATTGACTTCCCCATGCTGCTTTGAAGTCAAGGTGTTGTCTAAGCTCTTGCATTGAGATGTCCAGGCTTGCCCAATATTGGGATGGGAGCTGGTGGTGCAAAGAAGCAAGGAGCTTCAGGAACATCCTCCCGGCAGCTGTGGGGCTCTGAGCTCCAGATCACGTTCCTGGAAGAACACTGGCAGGGAGCTGAGACCACAAACCAAGGTCACGGAGTATTGGCACGCCATGCAACAGACAGCACCTAGTGCTGGACCCGTTCTGTATGTGTCACCTGAGGCCATTTTTGTGGCTACCAGCCCTGAACTTAATTCTCCACCTTTCCCAGAAATGCTGTGAGTGACCCAACAACATTATAATAAATTACTTTCTTGCTAAAATCAGCTGGAAGAGGCCACTACTGCATGCGAGGAAGACCCCGATGGTTATACATACTATCTTTTTTTTTAAAGTTTTTTTTTTTATTTATTCATTTGACACAGAGAGAGATTACAAGTAGGCAGCGAGAGAGGAGAGAGGAGGAAGCAGGCTCCCTGCTGAGCAGAGAGCCCGATGTGGGCCTCGATCCCAGGACCCTGAGATCATGACCTGAGCCGAAGGCAGCGGCTTTAACCCACTGAGCCACCCAGGCGCCCTATACATACCATCTTATATCCCTCAACAGCACTGAGTATTAACCTGGTTTTCATCTCTGTTTAGCGGCTGGGTGACAATCTAATACTCCTTTGTTTTACTCATCACGACTGAATTCGAGAACCTTTTTACCTGTCTCCTTGTCAACTGGCCTTTATACTCTACTTCTCCTCTGCTAGAATGTGCTCCATTTTTCCTCATAGGAAATGAAGCTGGAGAGTCTCAAATGAAGAGCACGCAAAATATTAGATCGTGGCTTTCTGACAGGGAGGTTTTTTTTTTCTTGTACTTTTCCGAATTTCCGTTTTTTCCTTAATAGTAATAATAGGTAATATTTCTTGAATGCTTTCTGTGCATTTTCCAAGGAAAAATTTTCTGAGGACTTTCCATGCATTATTTAATTTAATCCTTCAAAAATCCTATGATATAGTTAGTATCACTATCCCCATTTCATGGATGAGAAAACTAAACCCGAGAGAGTTTGATAACTCATCCAAGGTTGCTAATCTAGCAAGAGAACTGTAACCCAGGCAGCCTAATTACAGAGATGGAAACTTTTCCCATTTCACTAGGCTCTATATTATTTCTCTGTTGATTAAAAATCGTCACTGTCATAAAACCCTAAGAAGGATGATCATATAAGTTCCTATAAGATCATCAAAGTTACTAACAAATTATTACTAGACCCTGCCTGTTATTGGGGGTTGTTTTAACATATCTATTTGCAAAGGATTTCAAGTTCTGCACTTCAGTTGAAATTCAAGGGTTTCTGGAGATCAATGGAATCTGCAACTTTCTATAT
The DNA here is from genome assembly GCA_002007465.1 of Ailurus styani. Lineage (NCBI taxonomy): Eukaryota > Metazoa > Chordata > Mammalia > Carnivora > Ailuridae > Ailurus > Ailurus styani. Next base: position 1,642,173 of record LNAC01000171.1, read on the forward strand.
GAATCTTGCAATAGCTTATTAAAATGAGGCAGTGGGGAAAATGCTGAGGGAGGTAGTCATTCATTTATAGCAGGTTTCATTGACTAATACCAGTGAAGGTTTCTGTTCTGCTTTTGTTTCTCAAAGTGCTAATAGCAAGATTCTGTCCCTGCAATCCTATTACTAGTGGCAGTGGAATATAATCAGGCAGTACCTGCAGGATAAGTCAAAAGATTAAATTAAGTTGGGATTTGAATCCCCACTAAACACAGAATCAAACGAAGATTAGATTTCTGGACCTCAGTCTCAGAATGGCTTTCAAGGGCTTCTCTTAAACAACAACAAAAACATCATTATTCACTTTGACCACTGGCATGTTTAAAGAAATACAGACAAAGAGAGATGAGGGAGAGAAGGGGCTGCCACAGGATGGAGTCTCATTCTCTATTCCCTAAGTAACTTCCAACTTCACAGAGCTTGTTCATTTCCTGACTGACCTGGAGAAGTCCCGTGTTGAATTCACACTGGGCGCCATGAAGGCATCCAAGTGGAAGACTGTATGTTTTCATCATTAGAATCCTGACAATTTCATCTTGATCCACTGGTCCATTCCTGAATCCAAAGCCAAATTAGCACAAGACTAATTCATTGAGAAAAGCTACTAAGAAGAATTTCTGGAAAAGCTGTAAAGGTAAATATGGGTGCTAAAGATGTGAAAAGGCAAAAGAACAAAAACAAAAAGAAAACAAAACAAAAAACCCCAACAACTGGAAGGGAGGGGCGGGATTTTCCTTCGTTAGGTTCTCCTTTGTCCATATCCTATTTTTGTTACTGGTGGACTTGCTGTTCCTCAGTGTACTAGATCACCTTTTTTTTTAGCAGACCAAATTATACCAAATCGAGTATGAACACTGATTGGACATTTTTCCAAGCTCCTGACTTTCTCCTTGATGCATTTCCATCTAGAGCTACATGTTTCCTGAAGACATCTTGACTTCAAATCACCTTCTACACTTCCTCTAGAGATTTCACTCTTCTGTGGTCTCTTCTTTCATAAAGAAACAAAGCTTGAACCAGTTTCTAAGAGTCGAGAAGAAGGAAGACACACGAGAGTGAAGGTACAGGTTGGTGCCTCAGAACATCTATCAAGCTCTGCACGTCAGTGACCTTTGGAACCACATTTGGATCTGACAAGACAAAAATCTCCTGGTTATATTAAATATAGAAATCAGTCATATCAATTACTCTACAAATAACTAAAATTTATTGATCACTTACATGTTGGGCACACTTCTCCTAACTTGACACACTTGAACTCATTTAATTCTAACAGTAATGTCATGAGGCAGGTTCAGTGAATAGATGAGAACTCAGGGACTGGTATGGAAGGTTACTTGCCCATACTCTCACTGCTGGAAAGTAGAGAAGTTGGGTTCAAACCCCAATGGTTGGAAACCAGATCCCATGTTCCCCATGATCATATAGGACTGCCTCTGCAAAGGATGCTAAAAACCAATTTAGAGTATACCTGTTGTTTTTTTTTTTCTGCCCCTGTACCATATTTGCAATTTAAAACAGATTCCTTCCTTGGCCATAGATGTTTGCACCTGCCTGTTGCAGTGGTCATTCATGCTTTCTGTCCACTCAGAATCATAACTACTTCAGCTCTGCATTTGGGGTGCCATTCCTTTGCCTTTGATTACAGGGTTAGAGGGATAGCCAACCAGAATTCCCCATCACCTATTGCCCAACAGATAGGCATGGGACCCAAGCTGAACAAATGGTTTCATTACATTGTAATTTAAATCTGGAAAATAATGACCCCAGTGTTGGTTTAATTGGCACTGCCCATTAGTCTCTTGGTTCCTTCTCTGCAGGTGCATGGAGCTGTCCTGGTTCCTGTACTTTCTCAGTCTTATTTCCATAGCTTTCCTTTTGATTTTGTGCCCTATTACCTAAAGTCTTCCATTAAATTCTCTCTCTCTCTCTCTCTCTCTCTCTCTCTCTCTCTCTCTCTCTCTCTCTCTATCTCTCTCCACCCCCTCTCTCTCTGGCTTTACATAGCCAAAGTGGATTTCTGTTATTAGCAGCAAAAGAATCTTAACAAGAATCTTAATGGATATACCTATCAAGATGGACAAGTGTTAAAGAAAAAAGAACGTCTCCCCACAGGAGTCCTTTTCATGCATTCCCCAAATTAAATGCAATGGCAAAGGATTATTTATTGAGTACTTATTGTATGCAGGTACCATGCAAAGTGTATTACATGCATTTTTTTACAGATTAGGAAACTGGCATAGGGAAGGAAGTAACACGCCGTAAAAGGAGATGAATGGTGTTGGAAGACCTCGAAACATCCAAGCCTTATTCCAGGGGCCTCAGCCCTACACTGGTGCTTGACACAAAATGAACCTCAAAAATGAGCCATCGTATAATATTTGATATTTACCAAGGGCTTTCCTGCAAAGCTTTTCCTTTGCTCCGTGAGACCCCTCTCTGGGTAGGTAGCACACCCACCTGCCAGGAGCACTTGGTCCCCGCTCCTTGCTGCAGTCTCCCCGGCCCCCAAAGCACTCAGGTCTCGACGCACATGTCACCTCCTAAGAGAGGCCATCCTGACAAGCTCATGGAAGTGTTCACCCCTTTACAGACACTCACGATCCCTTTCATGTTCCTCCTGGTTCTTATAACTGCCAGAAATTATATTCCTGTGGTTTCTTGTGCATTATGTCACCCCATTAGAATGCAAATCCCCTTGACTATCTTGTTCACCTCAGTATTTTCAGCACATTATAACTGTTTCTGACACAGAGCAGACACTTACTAACATTTGCTTAATATATAAATAAAAGAACACATTTTTATTATTTTATACTTCCTTTCCCTTTGGAGCTCTGGAACTGTTGGCTGGGTAGTGGCGATTCAGTTACTTCACCTTCGTGAGCTTCTGTTTTTTTCATCTGTTAAACGGAGGCGAGAAGAGTATCTCCTGCTAGGGTTGTTGTTTGACTTATAGAAAGTGACCTATATATATATATATACACACAAAGCCTATAGCATTAAGTGTTAAGCGGGAAGGGAAGGGGAGCAGACACTACTTGTTACTCCCCCACTATTTGGACATACAGCATTTGACTCTTAAGGATAAAATGCAAAATTGTATTGTCACAGGTAGAAAAAGAGATTGTTTAGTATCAGAAATTGAAAGCATATTCAGAAACTGGGAAGTTTATGTATTTATATAAAATCAGATTTTTAACATCTTGTACTGATGTGAATTTGCTCTGTGGGGACTCTTTGGTCCCAGGTTTGGTTCTTTATCAAGTGAACTAAAGCACAGGAGTATATATTTACTACCGAGGTCTCCAGCGCTAATCAGCCAGGGCCTGGTGTAATGGCTCAGTGATATTGGCAGGATGTGTGTCTCTCCATCTCTCAGCTTTGCTTCCCTTAGGGTTGGTTTCCCACTCAAGAAAGCCATTCCCTAACATGGCTGTCCTCTATGACATCAGACCAGTAGTCTATCAACTAAAAGCCCTGGCAAAACTAGAGTGTATTTTCCTCTGTATTTCTGGGAAAGGTCTGAGAATTGTGTCTTCTTGGCCTAACTTGGGTCGCATGATCATCTCCAAACTAATCATGGTAGCCAAGGGGATCGATTGTTCCCATAGGCCATTGGGCTCTGTGTCCAAGCTTGGAGTCAAGGGTGGAGTCAACCACTCACACTAAGCTTGGAGAAGGAATAGCCCCCTACAGGGAAACTGGGGTACTGTTACCAGAAGGGGAAAATGGCAGACTGGACAAACACAGGTAACATACAACTACTCCATTTATTTAGGTAGCAATATGATAGCTCTGAAGATAATGGTTCTGACAATAAAAGAGAAGAAAGTGTGACTCAGAGTGATCACACAGCTCATGCAAGATTCCACATTTAGAGATAGAGTGACTAACAATCCCAGTTTGCCTAAGGTTTTCAGTGCTAAAACTGAGGAGTTCCCAGGCAAACCGAGAGGAGTTAGTCACCCTATCCAGAAAATACTAGTAGAATCATGGCTCAAACTCAGGTTGGCATTGTCTTTCCTTCTTCCTCTAATGCTTATGCCACAGCCACTCGCCAAGCTTTTCCTGATCACCAGCAGGACGGTGGGGATTCAGAGAGTCTCTTCTGCCAAAGACAATAATAGCAAAACAGTAAGCGCTTGAATGCAATAGGTCTACCGTAACATCCAATTGAATTATAAAGTGACCTACCCCTGATGAGGGCTGTCTGTGAGGTTGGGCATAGGAATGTTCTCAGAGAAAGTCACCTCTGATGTTGGTCTTGAAGGAGAAATAGGATCAAGCTCGTGGTTTCTTATTCTAAGTAAATGGTCTTTCCATTAACCTGGACTATAAAGTATGGGTTACATCAGCAGAACAAATAGATACTTGGTTCTCCCCAGGATTGACCTTCTATTGACTGATATCTTAACATATGCAATGGAAATGGAGTTATACACAGATGTAGACATAGCCCCATAAGGATGTATTTGTTTATCTGAATTTTAGAAGACTGGTGTCTGGTTATGTCTGATCTTCCCCAAGAGAGATAGTAAATGTCTGAAAATTTTGGTCCTGCTTGCTTCTTGTTGAGCCTCCTACCTAGCCCCATCCCCACAGCTCTCTAGCACCCACACCATAAGGGCTCAGAAGCTCTCCTGATGCCAAGAACCCTCCATGGTCTTGGTTCCTATCTGAGAGCAGATAAAAGATGGCTCTCAAAACAAGCCCCAAATATCAACTTGGTTCTGAAACAAGCACATAAACACACACACACACACACACACACACACACACACACTCACTCTGTGTGAAAATTATTCCAAACACCTTGCTATTTCAAAGAGATTGTACATAAAGGAGGATTTGAGTCAGGGAAAAAAAACAAAGCATTTTGTTTCATAAATAGAATTGGTGTGGGAGTTGATTGTTTTCTCTCCTGAGGGATAAACATTTTAATTTAATAACAGTCAGAAAGTGCCTAAATGTTCTCAAAGAAAAAATACGGTGTTCCTAGGAGGGCCGAATCTATTCACTTGCTGAATATTTAGAATGAGGCATTTCATTGCAGTGTTACTGAAAAATACCTACCAAAATGTTCCAAGTATTGCAGTTTACTAAAAAAAAAAAATCCAACAAAACAGAACTGTAGTTATCACTTATTGGGAACTTTTTCCATATGACAAGTGCTGCACATACATTATCTGACTTATTCCTCATGTCAAACCTATGAGGTGGGATCATTCTAATCCCCATTTTGTAAGTGGTTGAACAGGGGCTAAGAGAAGATCATCAGCTTGCAAATGAGGGGCAGAGAAGGAATTCAAACTCTGGTCTGTCTCTCTGACTTCGACATTGTGTCTGTACACTCTCACAGCTGGCTGTTTATAACACCTTCCGAAAGAGCCACGTAAGGTGGGGCTCAGATTCTTAAGAGGAGAAAGGACTGAGAAAAGGAATCAAGAAAAGAAAAATGAGTTTGCACAGGATTTATCAAGAGAATGCCACTGCAGCCGAGGCAACAGACAGGGAGACAGCCGGGCCAAGGAAATAAAATTATATGTGTGAAAAAAAATAAAAGAGTATCTTTTAGAATTTGATAGAATTTGATCACGTTTGGGGTAGATTGCTGGTCTGTTGCTGGACCTTTGTGAAGGGTGTAGTTGACTTTCCATGCATATATATGAAATAATACATAGAAGGGCTCCGTCAGAGATGTTTAACTCACTAACTCTTCCACTTCCTCTATTAGCTGGTCCATTCTGCCTTCATCTTCTTGGCCCCAGTATATCTAGAGATACTGCATCCAAGCTAGATTTCATAAAACATTCAGATTTAGTCAATCAATAAGGACCTATTTTTAAAGATTTATTTATTTTTTGAGACAGAGAAAGAGTGCATGTTCATGTGATGGGTTAGGGAGAAGAAGAGGGAGAGTGAGAATCTCACGCAGACTCCCCACTGAGCTTGGAGCCTGGTACAGGGCTCGATCTCATGGCCCTGAGATCTTAATCTGAGCCAAAATCAAGAGTCTGACGTTCAACCGACTGAGCCACCCAGGCATCGCAAGACTTGTTCTTGACTACTAATCATACTGTCTAATATTTATAGAATGTTTATTGTGTGCTAGGCTCTCATCTAAAGACTTTAGCTGTATTAACTCATTAGAATCCTCACGACAACGCTTCGAGGGAGGGATCTTTGATTATTCCTGTTTTTGAGAAGAAGAAATTGCGGCACGAAGAGGTGAAGTCCCTTACCCGGGGTGTCAGTTAGTGTCAAAGCTGGAATTCAAACCCAAGAAGTCTGGTTCCAGAACCCACACTCCTAAGCATCATGTCATCCTCCCTCTAGACCAGGCTTCAATAAACGTTTTCTACAAAGGGCCAGATAGTAAATATTTCAGGATTTGCAGGGCATATGGTCTCTCTCTGCTGTCCAACAACTGTCATTGTAGTACAAAAGCAGCCATAGGTAGTACATAAACGAATGGACAAGGCTGTGTGCCAATAAAACTTTATTGACAAAAAGGCAGTGGTCCAGATTTTGACCCTTAGCCTAGACTATATCACACTGTATATAATGTCTGGGATTCCTGGTCTCTTAGGTAGGTCATCCCAGCCATAGTTAGAGTAAATTTTCTCACATGCCTTTCGGCTCTTTTATGTTTTGTTTCTTCTGCTTATAACATCCCCCCTTGTTAATTTTCTTTTTTAGTTTTTTTTTGTTGTTGTTAACTTAATGTTGATAATGGTAGTATTTGCTAATGTCGGGTGAGTATTTCTATATAGGTCAGGGAGCTGAGGTAAAAGAGGGAATGAAATTTTACCATACAGTGTGCAGGCAGAGCAGAAACTCAAAACCAGAAGTGTCTAATGTCAAAGAACCTCATCCTTCTCACTAAGAATAGATTCTTAAAGTGTGATTTATAGACCACTTGCATCCATCAGGATCTTGGGGAGGGGGTTGCAAATCTGCATCTTAATAAGCTGACTAGATGATTCTGAAGTGCATTAAATTGTGATGAGCCCAGCATTAACACTATGAGGCTAACCACTTCTTCTGGGATGCTCCCTTAGACCCTCACCTCTGGATTAAGACTTCTACTGGGGCTCTCCAATCCCTGTGATTATCCATCCTACTGTTCATCCTATATTGTAATTACCTGAACACTTGTCTGTGTCCTTCATTAGTCAGTCATCCTCAAAAGTCATAAGTAGGGTCACTGTCCTACAGATAAAAAACCCATCATGTAGTTTGACCTCTATGTATATTTTCTGAATGTGTGAATAAATTAATTAATAGAAATCCTAACTTTATGGGGTTTACAATGATCTTCATAACATCGTTTTCTGTATTTAGTGCATGATGTGTATGGTTTGCCCCCGGATTCTCTTGTTTTCTTTTCTTTTTCTATGAATCTTTCTGTTCAGTTTTCAATATATTTGAGTATGTATGAGCTGTCCCATAAACACAGTTTTTTTTTTATTCTTAGTGTGCCTTGTGTTAAGTATGTAACTGAAGAGAGCAAAGAAATATAACTGTCCTTTAGGAAGACTACCCTAAAAGATGGCACTTTTATATGTCATTGTATTAATGTACATTTATTAGTACTTGTAATGATCCTAGTGAGGAATTATCAAAGGGTAATCAAAGAGTCCTTACCTTCCAAGAGCCTTTAATTCAGTTGAGGAAGATCCAAAACTTGCTTCAATGGCAAAGAATAGATGTGATTCTGTACAAAATTGCACAGATAGATCCATTTGTTTAACAAATAAGCACTTTTACCTTATTGTCACTGGTCCAAGTGTGAGAGATACAAGAGTGAACAAGACAGGGTCCATGTAAATTCCATTTTAGCTCAGAAATACAAGACTACAACCCAGAAAGACAATATATAAATAAGACAATTGCAGGTAGTGGTAAGTGATGGAAGAAATCAAAACAGGGTAAAATGATAGTGACAGGGGGTGGGATACTCTGGGTAGAGTAGTCAGGAAACTCCAAGGTGAAGTTTGAGGGACAAGAAGGAGCAGGATGCATGAAGACTGTTGGCAAAACAATCTAGGCTAAGAAAACAACAAACGCAGGAGCCTTTAGGAGGAACAGGCTGGGCGTGTTCTGTGACATCTCTAGAGCATCCTGGGGGGAATGGGAATGGTAGGAGATGGAAGTGAGAGGTAGGCATGGCCCAGTCCTGCAAGGTCACATGGTAAGGAATTGAGATTTTGTTCTATGTATGTTGTGAAGGCATTGATAGGCTTTGATAGGAAATTAACATGATCTGCTGAATTTAATTTTTTTTGAATTAACTTTTGTTGCTGTAAAGAGTGGGTTGTGGAGGGACAGGAGTAAAAGCAAAGAGACTAGTTAGGAGGGCAGTGGCAAACATCTATGTAAGAAATTTTGGTTGTGGTAGTGGAGATAGAGAGCAGGAAACAGATGAGGGATGTTCTGTGGGCAGAAGATTTGCTGATGGATGACATGTGGGGAATAAGACCAAGAGAGGACTCAGGGATGACCCCCCCCATTCCTCTAGCTTGAGAAACTGGGTAGACGATACTGCCATTTACCAAGACATGGAAGCCTGTAGGAGAAACATTTTTGCTGAACATTTAGAAAGTTCTTATAAAGACATGTTAAGATTGAGATGTATACCACCCAACTAGAAAAATCAAATATGTAGCTGAACATATGAATGGAATTTGGTGAAAAAAAAATCAAAGCTTGGAATACAATTTGGAAGTCACAGACCACAGGCGATATTTAAAAGCATAGCATGAGATGAAGTTGTCTCAGGAAAGAGCACAGATAAGGAAGAGTTGGGAACCCTTTCCTTTAACAAGTCAACACAGGAAGGTCAAGCAGACAATGGAGAACCAGCAAAAAAGACTGAAAAAGTAAGACTGGAGACAATGGAGGACCCAGAGGTTGCCACAAGAACTGTGGGAAGAGAGATTTCAGTGGGTGGTTGGGATGAGTAGTCCACATCTGCAGTGGTACAGATATGCTGAGTAATAGGAGACTGGAGTTGTGGATCCAAAACATGGTGGGAATTAGCAAAGAAAACCAGCTTTAGGTTAGGTGTGATGGGGATGGGAGCCTCTGTGGAAAGCTGAGTTGAGAACCCAGAAGGGCGTGTGGGGAGGGGGCCTCTAGTAGCTTAGCACCCTCACATGGAGGTAAGGAAGGAGGGAATCCTTACACAACTCTACTGAGAAGTTCTCCTGCGAAGGGGAGCAGAGCAAAAGGGAGTCTCATTTTGGAGGGTACCATGAAGAAGAAACATTTGGGGTTGCCTCTCATCCATGGGAAATGGTTAAATCTTTGCAGAATCTCTCTCACTGGAGTGCCGAAGGTCATGCTCTAAAGAGAAATGTTCCAGTCCTCTGAAGCCATGAGGCTAAGGAATACTTGATGTGGTATTTCTAGGGAGTTTGAACTTTTTTTTTTTTAAAGGATTTTATTTATTTATTTCACACAGGGAGAGCGATCACAAGGAGGCAGAGAGACAGGCAGAGAGAGAGGGGGAAGCAGGCTCCCTGCTCAGCAAAGAGCCCGATGCGGGCCTCGATCCCAGGACCCTGAGATCATGACCTGAGCCGAAAGCAGAGGCTTTAACCCACTGAGCCACCCAGGCACCCGGGAGTTTGAACTTTTAATCGCCATCAGTTACATAATGTCCTAAGTAACGTTCAAGTTTCCCAAATTTATCTTTTTATGATAAATGCTGCNTTTGAACTTTTAATCGCCATCAATTACATAATGTCCTAAGTAACGTTCAAGTTTCCCAAATTTATCTTTTTATGATAAATGCTGCGGCACAACTACTCTCAGCTGAGTTTACAGAAACAAGTCGTATTGCCAATGCCAATGCCAAAAATGCCTACTGTGTATGCTTATTCATACACATTCCTGAGAGCCATGACACATATCCTTAAAGTGCACCCAACAATTAATGCAGATCCTTGAAAAGAAAATAGTTGGAAACAAAGGGCCACCGAGTTTCATACATAAATCAGCCCAAAGAATACTCACTTGGTGTGCTAAAAGACCCTAATGAGGACAGCAGCCATCTGGCATACAACCCATTAGATTGAAACAAAAATGTCATCACAAGCAAAATATGTGAAGTTGTTGACCATTGACAGCCTGGTGATGGGCATCTATTTAGCTTTCAAAGCAGTCTGGCAGATAGATTAAAAAAATCCATCAGACCTGAAAAGCCTTAACAGGCCAAATTTCCCCGGGGGGTCTTTCTATATGGTACTTATCATTTTCAGAACAGTGATAGCGCTGATTATCTCAGGCATCATTAGCCTAAATAGAGTAATGATGCCAATGTGGGGAGTCTTCTTAAACACACAATCTGGGGCATGCATGTGTGTGTGTGTGCACGTGCCTGCGTGGGCATCTCGCATGGTTTGGGCCCTGCAACTTGTAGGGTTGTGTTAATCTCCTTGGCTTCATTAGAGCTTTGCCCTTGGTAATTTACCTTTCTGCCATCACCAGGCCCCTTCCTGTGGTCACACGGGGAATGAGCGACCTCAGTGTCCATTTGCAAGACGTGTTGCTCGTTGTCCAGAATCCTACCCCAGCCTCCATCAGTGGCCACCTTCCGCTAAAAAAAGTGATCCTTGTGCAGTTTCTTTGCCTGATGAAATGGTTTCCATATTCACTTGGCTTCCTAATTGGGCCTCATACCTCTTGGAGGAAAAAAAAAAAAATCTGAGTTGCCTCCAGCTTGGCAGAAGCTAAAGCCAGAAGCCATACAGATGTGGTTTCTGAAGGAGCAATTGATTTGTTTCACACACCACCTACCTTCCTTGAAAATTAAAAAAGCTCACCGACAAAGTGGCAATTGGTCAGGACCTCAGGAGGGCGAAAATACAGAAAAAAAATTAATTTCAAACTGTGAAACTCAGCCAGTGAGAGCTAATAGCCCCATTCCCGACACACAGCATTCACCTTCTGGTAAATGCGGCAGGGCCTGGGTGTGTGTGTGTTTGCTGATTTTTTTTTTTTTTTAATGGGGGAAATCTGTGAAGGCATATATCTCTTACCCTCATTTCATCACTCTTGCTACATGTACTAAATGTCACCGCCATCTTCCTAAAGGAGAGTTTGCAAACCCAGTGCCTCTTTTTTCCCCACACAAGTAGTTCCACCATGGAGCAAGCGATGGTCACTCCCACGGTTTTCTCTAATGGTGGAAACAGAGTAATTAACCACATCCCCCCAAATGCTGGCTGAGTGGCCGGCCCCTAATTTGTATACTTTCTGCAGAGGTTTCAGTGTCTCATGAAATTTATTGCCCTACTAAAGTCACCTTTTAAATTATGGATCACGATATTGGTATGCTGCTAAAAATGTTCACAGCATTGTAATTTTATGCACTGGCAAATAAACATGAAAAATGCATTTTGGGGTTGTTTAACATTAAAAATAATGTTTTGGAAAATAAATTTTAGGAGAGATTTAGTGCCAGGGAAAAGGACCATATTCACAGTCCTGGAGACACAGATCCATCATCCAAAGAGTGCGTTGGACGGGGACCAAATCTGCAGCCCAGGATAGGTCAGCATCCAGGCACCACAAGGACGATTAACTTCACATTGGTTGGATTTAGACAGGGCTGGGATCCACGTTTTCCTGTCAACTCGCAGCCATCAAGGGCTCCCCTTTTACTGCTCTCTACACAGTAGCAGAGTTTATTTCCAGAGCTGGTGGGTGATTGCTAAGCAATTGGCAGCATTACAACAAATCACCTTGTTCAGGACCAAAAATGATACAGCACGGGCTGCCTTTCTGGAGAGCACTTCAACTTGGTCAACCAGGGGCAGCTGTTCATGGCATTAACTTCACCTGAAGAGTTAATTCAGTGACTGGTGTCACAGCCACGGTCCTTGGCTCCACCAACAGATGTGTGTCTTGCTCGTGGGGCCAGTGATTCGGGAAGTACAGGTCTTCTTGGGGGACATTGTGAGTCCAAATACATAGGTCTGAATCCCATCATATGTCTTACGAGCTGTGTGACTTTGGTCAAGTTACCTACACCTCTGTTCCTCTCTTTCCCCATCTGTAAAATAAGGGTCATGATAGAACATAATTGCAGGGTGGTTTTGAGGATTAAACTAGAAAACACATATAGGATGACATGTGCAAGGTACATAGTAAGAAGCTGATAATATTGTTGAGGATGAAATTAATGATGATGAGAGAATGAGCCCATCCATGTTGCATGCTATCAAAACTATATAATACAGATAATATGAGAGCAACAGGAACTGAGGCTAGAAATAATGGATTTCATTTCTATTTCATTCCTCCTTTCCCCACCAGTGAAATTCCCCTCATCCTTCAGGGCTTAGCCTAGCAAGTGAGAATCTTTCCTGGGTGGCCTTCCTTTACTTTCCCCATAAACTTCCCAAGAAAGAAAGAATTCCTCTCTCATTGAGCATTCCCATAGATTTTGCCCCAAATTCCGTTTTTTTTTTTCATTTTTACACATTACAATATATTTGATTGGTTATGTGACTCAGATCACACTNCCTGGGTGGCCTTCCTTTACTTTCCCCACAAACTTGCCAAGAAAGAAAGAATTCCTCTCTCATTGAGCATTCCCATAGATTTTGTCCCAAATTCCGTTTTTTTTTTCATTTTTACACATTACAATATATTTGATTGGTTATGTGACTCAGATCACACTTCAATCTTCTCTATATAAGGAATACATCTTATCTCTGTGCTTCCTGTGCACAGTGGGATCACATGAAGTTTGGCTTACTGTACACATGCTCTTTAAATCCAGTGGAAAACAAATAGGAAAATCAGAGATGTCTTATGGGGTGTGTGATCTTGGCCAAAATTGTTTCTTGGGACTGAAAATCAGGAATGGGGCTGGATTTACTTCCAATTTAAGACACCTATAGAAACCACACCTGGTCGCTTACCACACTGGAGAGGAACGTGAAGAAATGCCACTTGTGTGAATAGCCAGCCTTCTGGCCGCTCTTGGATTCTGAATTTCATCTGGTTCTGGCTGTCATCTTCTCATCTTGGAGACTGAGAGGGAAGTTCATGAACCCTGATATCAACTAATTCTAGAGAAGGAAGATACATAGAGAGATCCTTGATTTCTTTGGTCACAATGTATAGCTAAAGAGCCTAAAACAGATTCCAAATTTGTAGTAGTGGTATTTTTTATGAAATGATTTAATGAAGTGGTTTTTGATGCCAGCCCCACGGAGATTGTCTCAGTGAGTCTAGGTGGAGCCCAGGGATCTCAGTAGTCAGCAGCCTTCAGACGGCCCTGATGGAGGAAGGGAGGCTGCAGACCCCACTCTGGGGAAGACTAGTACAAGGCAAACAGTTTGATTCTAGTAGAAAATGTTGAGCATGCAGAGCCAACATGTGTTATTTATCAGTCATATTCACGTACTCCTCTATGATATTATACACTTGACTAAAATTCACAAAACAAATTATGCAAGTTTATAAAGATTCTTATCTCCTGAACATTCCTATAGTGGTTCTATTCCCCAGGGAATCTCCTCAAGCACCCCATGGGGTAAATGCTCCAAACTAGTGCTTTGCAAATTTTAATGTGTTTATGGTTAGCCTGGAGATCTTGTTTACCTGTAGATTCCGATTCAGTATGTCTGGGGTGAGTTTTGAGATGTGTTTTTCTATCAAGCTCTCAGGGGAGGCCAGTATTACTGGTCGGGGAAGCCCACGTTAAGCACTGAGGATGCATGCAACAGCAGCTCTCTCCCTGACCTAAATCCCAGTGCAAATTGAAATTTTAACTGGTCAGTGTGATGGGTAGATGATGCGGAAAGGACGAAGATTATTAGCCAGCTCTCCTGAAAACTTCAATCTAGAACGTTTTCTGTAATTCTTTCTTGAAGTGTCACCTATATGGAACAAGTGAAAAGCAGCCTAAATAAGCACTGTATGTACTTTTCTGGAAGGGTTCTCTTTCAGCTTATCTCTTGAATTAACAAGATCATAGTCCCTGAAGTCACACACAATGACTTCCCCGGATGCAACAGTGGGCAAGATTATTCTCCCTGATTAAGCTCTTGACAGGCAGCATCTTTGCAGCAAGCATCATGCCAAGTCTTATTAGTAAATTGGTCCTACAAAGTTTTTTCTTACCTACGGATGCCCTAGCTCAGCAGTCCTTCCCAGAGATTGGAATAAACACATGTAAGAATGTCATGCTTGGTGGTACCAAGAACAAAATGAGACAAATGTACGAATCTGCACTGATGTACTAATCTGCAGAGATTATGAAGTAGAAACAGGAAACTAATAATTAATTCTTAAAATCATCCTGAGAAAGCTATTTTCTTCCTAATGCACAGACACGGAAATTAGGTTACCATGACAAGCCCATTTGAGACGAGATGGGGATTCTTCAATGTGCTTATTTGATCGACTTGAGACATGTTAGAAATTTTTTCAGAGGCACCTATCTGGCTTGGTTAGAAGAGCATGTGACTCTTGATCGTGGGGTTGTGAGTTCAAGCCCCACATTGGGTGTAAAGATAACCAAAAAGAAAAAAGAATAAGAAAAAACAGATTTCATGATCACATTCTTCCAATTGAAATGAAATCAGAACTCCCGAAGATGCTGTCTTCTGAGTCATTCCACAGCACGCCATGGACCAAAGAATCAGGGGATGGAAGTCCATAAAATCTGATGTGCACCATATCAACACCAAAAATCCTCTTAATGTGCTTTAGTAACACAGGAAAGCACTGTAATTTTGCATTAGTCACCTACATGTTACTTACTTACTTTGGGAACATTGGAAATCATAGAGTAATAAAGTGATTATGGTGTTAATGTTTAGATGTTTATGTGTTCCTTTAAAGAAACCCTCCAAAAGTGGTATTAATTGCCCCACCTAGTTTGAAAGGCACTGTTCTATGAAGCGTGCTGTTTGTTGGAACCCCCAGAAAGGCATACAAGAGCATCTATAGGGAGGGAGATATTCTTTTTCAATATTTTTTAAATTTTAAGGTTTTATTTATTTATTTGACAGAGAGAGATCACAAGTAGGCAGAGAGGCAGGCAGAGAGAGATTGGAAGCAGGCTCCCTGTTGAACAGGGAGCCCGACGTGGGCCTCGATCCCAGGACCCCGAGATCATGACCTGAACTGGAGGCAGAGGCTTTAACCCACTGAGCCACCCAGGTGCCCTCGATTTTTATTTATTTGAAAAATTTAAGTATAATTAACATACAGGGTTCCATTAGTTTCAGGTGTACAGTATCATGATACAACAACTGTACGTGACCCAGTGCTCATCACAAGTGCACTGTTAATCCCCTTCACCTTTTTCACCCATTCCCCCTGCCCACTTCCCCTCTGGCCACCATCAGTTCTCTACACTCAAGAGTCTGGTTTGTTTGTCTACTTTTTTCTTTGTTCATTTGTTTTGTTTTAAATTCCACATATAAGTGAAATCATATGTTAATTTGTTTTTCTCTGACTTACTGAAATTAGCATGATACCTTCTAATTCCATCCATGTTGTTGCAAATGGCAAGATTTCATTCCTTTATGGCTGAATAATATTTCATTGTATATACATACCACATCTTCCTTATCCATTTGTCTATTGAGGCTGCTTGGGTGGCTCCCATATCTTGGTTATTGTAAATAAGGCTGCAATAAACACAGAAATACATATATATTTTTTTGAGTTAGTGCTTTCATTTTCCTTGGGTAAATACCCAGTAGTGCAATTACTGGATCATAAGGTATTTATATTTTTAATTTTTTGAGGAGCCTCCATATTGTTTTCCACAGTGGCTACACCGGTTTTCTTCCCACCAACAGTGTGCACGAGTTCCTTTTCTCCACATCCTCGCCTTGTGTTTTTTACTTCAGCCACTCTGATAAATGTGAGGATATCTCACTGTAGTTGTGATTTATGTTTCCCTGATGATGAGTGATGTTGAGCATCTTTTCATGTGTCTGTTGTCCATCTGCACATCTTCTTTGGAAAAATGTCTATTCATGTTCTCTGCCCATTTTTCAGTTGGAATATTGGGGTTTTTTTTGGTGTTGAATTTTTGAAGTTCTTTATATATTTTGGATATTAACCCCTTATTGGATATATCATTTACATATATCATCGTCCATTCAGTAGGTTGTCTTTTGTTTTGTTGATGGTTCCTTTGCCATGCAGAAGCTTTTTATTTTGCTGTATTCCCAATAATTTAAATTTGCTTTTATTTCCCTTGCCTCAGGTGACATATCTAGAAAAATGTTTCTGTGGTTGATGTCAAAGAGATTACTGTCTATGGTTTCTTCTAGAAAATTTCTGGTTTCAGGTCTCGCATTTAGGCCTTTAATCCATTTTGAGTTTATTTTTGTGTGTGGTGTAAGAAAGTGGTCCAGTTTCATTCTCTTGCACGTAGCTGTCCAGTTTTCTCAATACCACTTGTTGAAGAGATGGTCTTTCGGAAGCAGCTATATGTGGTGTCCAATGACTTAAGTCTAAAACAGCTTAATCACACTGGCAAGTCTTACAGAGTTTTCGTAGACTCACTTCCTTCTTCACAATGGGGAAAATAATTACTGTCTTAAAAGATAAGATTAAAATCCAATTTGTTTTAAAGGGTGTACAGGGCATGGAATAAAATAATAATCTATTAGTTTATGTCTGGATTCTGCATTAGGCTTCCCTGTGTTATTAATGTAGAGAAATATTTCTATTCTCTTTGCCAACTGCACTGTATTGAGAATGTGTTATCGATCAAAAGGGAAATCACTTTGTTAAACGAAATTTCCAATGTTCATTAAGGACTGTACACTGAGTTAGGTTAGCAAATGCAGGTAAAATGAAGCTCTTGAAAATAGATGGGGATGGTGAGTGGAGAAGGGCAAGCAGAAAGAGGGGTATCACAGAATGTTTGCCATGTTATGTCCACAGATCAGAAGGGCTTCAGAAGCACAGCTGGTCTCTGACTAAGCAGAGAGAGCTGAGGTCTCAGTCATGGTGAGAC
Organism: Ailurus styani; assembly: GCA_002007465.1. Lineage (NCBI taxonomy): Eukaryota > Metazoa > Chordata > Mammalia > Carnivora > Ailuridae > Ailurus > Ailurus styani. The sequence goes on from LNAC01000171.1 coordinate 1,659,217, forward strand.
TCCACAGTGGTCTACTTAACCATGGCTGTGTTTACTGCCAGTGGGTCCCATCTCTAAGTTTTGGATGTAAATATTAGCATACCCACTTGCAAATGAGGTCCGGAGCTAAGCAGAGGAACCACAACTCATCAGAGGAGTCTAGCTGCACGTTGGACTGGCAAGGGCCAAGAAAGTATTAGGAAAACTGTCTGCAGCAATGGAAAGGAAAGTGCTCTGGAGGATTTAACTGTACTTCTTGCATCTCCAGCTGACTTCAGCAATGCAGCAAACACAACTAAGTCATTTGCGCATCTGCTTTGCCTGACCTGACCCTTAGAATGTCTTTCCTTCGTGGAAGGAACTGGAACAAGGCAGGAGAGTTCACTTTTCTAGCTCCTGAGAAGCAAACTTACAGCTGTGCCATGGTCTTAACACATAATTAATGTTCAAATATTTGGTGATGATATTGCAGCTAGGACATGGGGTCATTTATGCCTCTAAGACAGTGTTTTTGAAATTCTCTTTTTTAAACCTTATGATGCTAATAGGCATGTCACCACCACCACTACCAATGAAAAATCTATAATTAAATAAGTTTAGGAGCTGCTGGTTTCTACATCACCATATTAGATATTTCTTTTATTAGCATATCCAAAGATCTGAGGAGTCCTGCCCTAAAGAAACATGTTAGGTTTTCATTTTTTGTCTAGAATTTCCAAAATATAAATGAGCGCAGAACACAATCATGCAATTATAGAAACTACTAGCTTTGTCTTATGGGAAACTAGTCCCCATTCCCCCACTTCCCTCCACCGTCTTACCCTCCACTTTCCCTCCCTTCCTCTCCCTCAACAATTTCTTTTGGGGGTTGGGAGAGTCAGTCCTGTAATGTCCCTACTCACCAATACAGTTTCTCCTGGAAAACTCTGCATTTGGGAAGGGTTACTGAACTTGGAGCCTTAATAAATTAGATATTCTGGACCTCATTGTGCTAGTAAACACACTTCTAAAGCTACTTCTGTAGCTAAGTATCTTCTTCCATGTGGAATTCTGACAGAGATGTTGGGGGAGACGTCAGACCAGAGATCCCCAATTGCATATTAAGTAGAATCTTCTATCTTGTCCTAGGTACTTACTTCCTTGAATCATAAATGAAAGACAGAACTGGGGTCAGGTGCTGGAGTCTTTAGAAAGAATCAGAAAATGGGAATTGGGTTGGATATGATGGTGCCACAGGATGTTTGTTATTTTTAGATATTGGTTGCTGATCCCAGGATGAGCTGAGTGGTTTTTTCAAAATAAACTTCTCCCTCTCCTTTGGTGCTCTCTCTCTCTCTCTCTCTCAAATAAGTAAATAATAATAAATAAGCTTTTAATTTTAGAATAAAGTTATCTTTACCAAAAAGCTATAACAATAGTCCAGTATTCCCAGAAACCTCACATGTGTTTTCTTTATTATTCTCACTTTACATTAGTATATTTCTCACAGTTAATGAACTGATATTGATACACTATTATTAACTACAGTCAGTTTTAGTTTATTCAGATTATTATTATTCCTTGGTTTTTACCTAATGTCCTTCTCTAGTGCAGCATCTCATCCAGGATTCATGTGATACCTGGTTGTCATGTCTCCTTGGGTTCCTCTTGGCTGTGACAGTTTCTCAGACGGGGCTTGTTGTTGATAGCCCTGGCAGTTTTTAGAAATACAGGTGAGGTTACTTTGCAGAATGTTCTCCAGTTGAGATTTGTTTAAGGTTTTTCTCACAATGAGATGGGTCTTCTGCATTTGGGAGAAAGAGACCACAGAGGGGAAGGGCTCTTTTCATCTCATCAAATCATGCCACCAGCCTTACTTAGCACTGTTGACGCTAACCTTGCACCCTTGGCTGAGGTACTGTTTGCCAGGTTTCTTGACTCCAAAGTTACTCTTCCCCCCACTTTTCACACTGTATTCTTTGGAAAGAAGTGACTTTGTGCAACCCATGCCCAAGGAATGAGGACCTTTGCTCTACTTCCTTGATGGTGGAGTATCTGTGGAAATGATCTGGAGTTGTCATGCACAGGAGTTTGGTTAATTTTTTCCCATTTATGTGTGTGTGTCAGAATGTGTGCTTATGTGTACTGATCCATCCAATCATTTATTCCTATCAGTATGGATATTTGTTTTATACTTTGGGTTATATAAGCCAATATTACGTTATTCATTTTGTTGCTCAAATCATTCCAATTTTGTCAGTGGGGCTGGAGCAGGCTCGCGTGAGAGAGATTCCCAGCCCTTCCCTGGGGTAGGACTCTGGCTAAGTCTTCTCTCCTGAAGAGAAGTCCATTGTTATGAAGGACTTGCTGGGCGTACTTCACAGTGATTTCTCTTCTTCTCCCCCTGCCAGAGCTAGGAGAAGATTTTCTCAGATACTCACCATGAGAACCTGCTATGGTTTGGTTCTTAGAAGTGAAGTCCATGACAGCGTGGGTTCCCAGCTAAGACCAGGCCCCCGGGATTTCTCACGCTCATGGGAGTCCGTACTCAGCATCTGGCAAATCATCCGAAGTACCATTTTGAGTGTTCCTACCAGTTTTGGGCTCCCACAACTTTTGCTTGTGTGTGAGCAGGTCTCTCTCATCTTTGACTCTGCACTGCCCATCTCTGCAGATTTTATGGTGGTGGTTTGCCCTGTGATGTCAGTTCTCTGACAGGTCCAAAACATTGGTTGATTTCCCATTTGTCCAGTTTTTCTTGCCATTAGAATGGTGACTTCCAGCTCTTAACATATCAAAGCTGAAGCTAGAGTCAAGCTGAGTTGGTTTTTTTAATTTAAGTATTTGGTTTTGCTAAACATGAAAAAGATCATGTCAGAGGATATGGGTTTATCAGAACAAACTTACACTCATTAGCGCAGGATAAAGTGCCTTTCACCATGCTGCTAGAGATGGTGGATCAGTAGCATATATGGAAAAACCACAGAAATGACAAGGGAGAAGCCCTATCTTTATACCCATAGCTCTTTCAGAAGAAAATGGATAATCATGTATCCTGGCTGGGTTCTAAATACACATGAAAGGAAGTGAGACAACTTGATGACCTTTTAGACTCCCAGTGATTTTTACATGAGCCTGGCATATTGGGAAGATACCGGCCTTGGGCCATTCAAAAGGTTGCAGAAGGAAAAAAAAAAAGCCCTCTGCAAAGGGACAAATTCTGCTTATTTGAATTTGCTGTGACTATTGAATGAGACAGAGTCATATATTTGGGATAAAACAAGGACTTTAGAAATTTCCCCAGGAAAAAAAACATTACTTTGTAGTTGGGAAGTGTATGGCATTAAACGGTAAGCTCATTTTATTATAACAGCATGATTAGTGAGGTAGTTCCCAGGCTCCAGCCACTTGCAAACTACTTTTCAATTTTTCCCATATCCACATGTTTCTTATACTAGTCGTTCCTAAATATTTTTGTCTAAATTTCTTCCCTGGCTATTTAAAGTCAAATATGCTTACTGGAATTTGAAACCATACCTTAAGGCTTTGATGTTCCACTTATATGGCTGATTATGCATTTTCACTCCATATAAATGTATTCTTTTTAAGGTAAGTTACATCCACAAAATTTACTATCTAAATATCATCCAATATTACAACAGCGATTCAAAACCCAGGGAACACGGGATTAGTATTAGAAGATTATTTAGCTGAGAACAGAGGCTCAAGAGAATTGAAGACATGCAAGTTTTGATGGGTGGATGTAGAGATGGGGAGGGGATAGTGTTGCCAGTATTAACATGCTTCATTGGAACTTAGGTGTATATCTTGGGGAGAGTTGAGTTGGTTTGTCACTGATTGAAACAGGATCAACATAAGGATATCCATACTACTACAAATGCATGGGAAAAGTCATGAGAGGGAGACATGACTATACCTTCACTTTCCTCATTATTTTTCCTAAAGCTCATCATTCGATTGCTTAACTGGTACTAGAAAACTTGTTGAAAACCAGAGACCCTCTTCCTGTTACAACAGAGATAAACACGAATGGGAATTAAAAGCATAAGGAGATTTTGGTTAAGAATCTTTGCTCTTATTTGATCTTTAGAAACTTGGATCTAGGCTCAGTTGTATTGTAGGCAGCCAGTTCTTCTTTTTTTTTTAATTTTATTTTTATTCTTTGCCCAAGGGGTGCAGATCTGTGAATCATCAGGCTTACATCTTTCACAGCATTCACCAAAGCACAAACCCTCCCCAATGTCCATAACCCATCCACCCTATCCCTACCCTCCCACCCCCCAGTAACCCTCAGTTTGTTTTGTGAGATTAGGAGTCTCTTATGGTTTGTCTCCTTCCCCATCCCATCTTGTTTCATTATTTTTCCCTCCCTACCCCCCACGACCCCCCACCCTGCCCCTCAAGTTCCTCATATCAGAGAGATCATATGATAATTGTCTTTCTCTGATTGACTTATTTCGCTCAGCATAATACCCTCCAGTTCCATCCATGTCGTTGCGAATGGCAAGATTTCGTTTCTTTTGATAGCTGCATAGTAGTCCATTGTATATATATACCACCTCTTCTTTATCCATTCATCTGTTGATGGACATCTAGGTTCTTTCCATAGTTTGGCTATTGTGGACATTGCTGCTATAAACATTCAGGTGCACGTGCCCCTGAGGATCACTACCTTTGTATCTTTAGGATAAATACCCAGTAGTGCGATTGCTGGGTCATATGGTAGCTCCATTTTCAACTTTTTGAGGAATCTCCATACTGTTTTCCAGAGTGGCAGCCAGTTCTTCTGATAGCAAACACGAGTTACCAATAATCTGCCACTCTCCTTTTTTTTTTCATTTATAAATATGTACCGAGCACCTGCCATCATTTAGATTTTTGTGATAACTGCCAATTATACAACAGTGTAAAAACAAAGATGGTGGTTCACACTTCCATGGAGCTAGCTTATAGCCTAGCAGGAAAGACATAATAAACAATATCTTCTCTTTCAAGTTGATAGGGTGAGGACATGCTACAGGCCCTATCCTTCTGCATTTAATTCTTGAAATGGTAGGGGAAAAATTTAAAGAAACAGAATATGTAGTCTCACATAAGGATGAGAAATAGTCTGTTCTTGGGATGTGATTTCCATTAGAATGTTCCATGCCCAGAGGTGGGAAAGGCAGGAGGCAGGGGAGGGCTCATGACCAAGTGAAAGATAGTTTGCTGAAATGCAAGGCCAGGAAGGTTGACTCCTATAGCCCTCTGTTTTGAACCAGGCAGCAGCCAGGGAGGTATCTGCCTTCAGCTGAGAGTAGAAAACATGGAATCTTGATTCAGAGTGTCAGGGGGAAATACAGAGTGTTCATGCTCAGAAGAGCAGCTGCACAAATGCCCCTGCTCCCACTTCTCACCAAAAGTAAAGCCACAACTCCAGGTCCTCTCTCAGTGAAAAATCTCAAGTACAAGAATAGAGTACAGTCAATAATCACCACTCAGGGAATGCTGAAACCATAAGAAAAGGACAAGTAGAACTCATACCTGAAGAAATAGAGTGAATAGAGCAATGTAAGATCTTGCCAGCCATGAAAAAAACATAACAACCTCAGTAAAGAAGGTGAGGGAAGGTGAGGAAGCATGTTGTAGGTAGAAGGAACAGGATATACAAAGGCCCAGAGACAAGAGTGAAGGTTTCTTGGAGGAACTGGATGTCTTCTTGTGTATCTGGAGTGGAGACCATGAAGAGGTGAGAGCAGAGAAATGAAGTACACATGGTAGAGAGAGGATAGATTGTAAGTCTTTTATTTTTTTATTATGTTTACTTATTTATTTTGTATTGTGTTCAATTAGCCAACATATAGTACCTCATTAGTTTTTGATGTAGCATTCAACATTTCATTAGTTGCGCATTAACACCCAGTGCTCATCACAACATAGATTGTAGATCTTTTAAACCATGTTTACAGTTTAGACTTATCCTGGAGGCAACATTACGTCATCTAAGGACTTCAGGCAAAGATGGGAATGACTTTGATTGTCCCATGACAACAGATCAGGGGTCAGCGAATGTTTTCTGGGAAGAACCGGATGGAAACATCTGAGGCTTTGTGGGTCCTAAGTTCTCTGCACAACGTTTCCAATCTGCCTTAGCAGCACAAAAGCAGATGTGGGGAACACAGAAATGAATGAGCATGGACATAGTCCCTAAGACTTTATTTATGAAAAACAGGTCAGGGGCTGGTTTTGGCCCATGGGCCATAATTTCCTAACCCCTGATATAGACGTAATAACACCAGAAGGAAAAAAACAAAGGATAACCTTCCTAACTCGGTTGCTTTAACTTCGTTAACTGATGAGACAGAGGGCTTTTTTCTTTTTTTTAACTGAATCTGAGAAGAGTAGCATCAAAAAAGTTGGAACTGTGTTTGTAATTTTTCTTTATTTCCTATGCTGACAGGTTTACAACTGGGGAAATCTTGCATTCACATCTTAGCTTCATTGTCTCCTGTCACCTGAGTAACACCTCTCTCCCAGCTGCCAAAATGGCTGCTTCTGCTACTGGGTCAGACCAATTATTTCCTAAATGGTCTGTGTTCACCTACACTTCAAATGCTCAGCTCGGAGGTGGGAGGGTGGGAGAAATAATAGTGCCTGGCACTCATTGTGCTCCACACATCCGTTATGCGAGCAACACATCAGTCTGCTCAATTAAAGAGCCCATGACTACAAAGCAACTGTATATCACGCGTATTACCTCTCTGCCACAGACACGACTCAAATATCTGACTTTGAGAGTCCTTTTCTGCTTAGCTAGGTATTTTATCTTAGTTTAAAAATAAATTACAAAAAGCATCAACAATATCCTAAAAGTAAATCTTGCCTTAAACACTCATATCATTACTTTATAGAAAATATTTTGAAATAACTTCTCTCTCTCCCTCTCTCTCTCTCTCTCTCTCAAGTTTCATTTTTAAATTACCATGGAGACCTTTGAGTGTTAGGATGTTAGTCAGATCTGGGGAAAACTAGCACAGTTAGTTTTAGAGACTGCCTCTAAAGACTTCCTTCATTTCTCCTAATCCTTCTAAAAAGTATCAAGATGATTATGCAAATGCTAATAATAATAATAATAATAGTAGTTAACATTTGTTGACTGTTTACTCAGAACTTTTCTTGAAATAATCTCACTTCATTCTCACAGCAAGCCTATCAGGGAGTTACTATTAAAATCCCTGTTTTATACCTAAGGAGACAAGGAATTGGCAAAGCCAGGTGTTGGTCTTTGGGTCTTTTGAGTCTGTAACTCATGCTGTGCTCTGTTGATAGCATCACCCCACACCCCAGTACCTGATACTCTCCTAACCTCTCTGGCTCTCCCCGCCCCAGGTAACCTTTGTTGTTGATATAATAATTAGATAATAATTGCAGAAGTGATACTTTGTTTCTCTACTGGACCTTGCAGGATCACACACATTTCACATTCATTCAGATGAGGCAGGTTGGAAACAGGAATGAAAAGACACTGAAAAGAAAATCACAGTTTTTAAAGATGAGAAAACAAGTGTTCATAGTCTCACAGGTTGAAACCAATAGAGTCAGGACCTCAATCCAGGCTTTCCAACACCAGGTGGAATATTCTTTCCAGGCATCACTGCTCCTCTCATCGTCTTCCTCAAGAGTGCTCTTTCTCCAGGCCATTCGATGCCTTCCCATGATGAAAACACAAATGATTTCAGAAAGTCCGTAAGAATGAGTCTAAAGGTGGGCATCCTGGGGGTGGGTAGCCTGGATGCCAGACCACACGACCTACTTATCTGAAGAGTTGATCCTAGATTGGGAACTGAATGTAATGTGCTGTCTGCATATTCAAAGGAAATATATGGATGTAATTGGTATCTATGGAATCATAATGTATGATAGAATATATTGATTTTATGTATTTAATGTGTATCTATACATGTCAAGTCTGCCTAAGATTTCTTTTTGAAACCCCTAAAAAAAGTTATGCCATCAAGCTAAGAGGAGTAGACAAAACCATTGATTTGTAAATATATTGCTTATATCGTATCATATCATATCATATCATATCATATCATATATCAGACTGTGCTATCTATATAACAATCCTGTTTTGATCATCTCCAGAATGGATGAAAAGGCTACTCATAATTTGATTCATATATTGAGACTGGTCACGGCATACAGTTACACCAGACATGGTATGGAAAGGTTTATTGCTCACATCATGGTGTTTTGCAGGAACGCAGTACAACCTTGCAAGCAGATGGGGTGACTGACTTAGGTTGTTGTGGTGGTTATGGGTAGGCTTGGGTGAGGGTTGGATTGGGTTTCCATGGTTTGAACCTCCTGCCTGTACCAGTTGAAGGAGACCCCAAGTTTTTGTGGGATGTGGAGAAAAAGAGGAAGGCAGAATTGTGTGGTTTCAAAGCTGTCAGTGGTCTGACATCAAAAATAGAGTCACATTTCTTATTTTAAACCTCCTTCTGTGTCCTGTTTATTTCCTTTATAGCACTAGTCAGAGTTTGTTGTTATATGATGTTTCATTCATTGCTTGTTACCTCTGTCTTCACTCAACTGTGAATTCTGTGGGACCATTACTTTATCATTTTATTCATTAGTAGATACCTAGACTGATCAAAATAGTTGGCACATAATAGATGATCAAAAGGAGTCATTGGAGGCCAACAGGAACTTGAAAATGTGGTCAACATCACTCATCATTAGGGAAATGAACGTCAAAACCTCAATGAGATGTTATCTCACACCTGTTGGAATGGCTATCTTCAAAAAGACAAGAGATAACAAATGTTGATGAGGATGTGGAGAGAAGGGAAACTTGTGTACTTCTGGTGGGAATGGAAATTGGTATAACCACTCTGGAAAACAGTATGGAGGTCCTCCAAAAATTAAAAATAGAACGACGATACGGTCCAGCTATCCTACTTCTGAGGATAACAGTATATCAAGGAGATATTTGCACTCCCACATTTACTACAATATTATTCACAATAGTCAAGATATGGGAACAACCTGTGTCCCTCAGTGGATGCATGGATAAAGAAGATATGGTATATATATACACTGGAATATTCAACCATGAGAAAGAAGGAAATCCTATCATTTGCGACAAGATGGATGGACCTTGAGTGTATTAAGCTAAGATGAAATAAGCTGGACAGAGAAAGACAAATACTGTGTGGTATCAGTTGTATGTGGAGTCTTAAAAAAAAAAAGTCAGACTCATAGAAATAGAGTAGAAAAAAAGGTTGCCAGGGGCAAAGAGGTGGGGGAAATGGGGAGAGGTTGGTAAAAGGGCACAAATTCAGCTATAAGATGAATAAGGTCTGAGGATCTCATGTAAAGCATGGTAACTATAGCTTATAATACTGTATTGTATAATTAAAATTCACTAAGAGAGCAGAACTTCAGTGTTCCCACACACACACAGACACACACAAAAGATAAGTATGTGAAGTGATGGATGTGTTAATTAACAAAATGTGGGGAATTCTTTTACAACGTATACATATATCATATCACCATGATGTACACTTTGAGTATCTTATAATTTTATGTATTCATGATAGTTCATTAAAGCTAAAATTAAAAACAACAATTAAAAAAAACCCAAAAATAGGCATTGGATAAATGAAGGTTGGGGCTCTATGCTAGATGCTAGATATATAAAGATGTCAATTCGGGGTTCTTCCACAGAAGTTCCCACATTTCTCAAGCATGATAAGTAGTGTAGCTAGAAGGAAGAGAGGCTTGAATAAACAGCTTGCAATTTAGCATGACAAGTACTCTGAAGGTATCATCATGACACACAGCAGATTGCTTCCCTATCCCAGGTGCAAGGTCCTGTAGGGGAAGAGAAGTGGATAGTGGTCCATGCATCATGGGGGCCTCAGTGAGTGGATTCCAGAATGGGGTGCAAGTCTCATTTGGTATCTCTCTATATTGGAAAACAAACAGACTGACAGACTTCAACAGGAATGTCTGAAACTTTGCAAGAGGAAAAAGGAGGAAAACCTTCCCCCATCACTTCACACAACCTCTTATCAGACACCTTCCACAAATAGCAGGTGTGAAACAGTACAGCAAACCAGAAAGAAAGGGGAAAATGCTGACAAAATTCAGATTTTTATGCCAAACTCTATTTTCTAAAAGTAACTCTTATCATTTCTCACTCCCCATTTCGTCATGTAGAACTGCCCCTCACAGCAGAATTTCCTGAACTGGTGTCCTCTGGGCTTCTTGTTCCACCTAAGTTCTCTGAGGACGTGGATTCATCAGGCAGGTGCATTTGGGGAACCATTGTGTGTTTCCCCGAGAGTCCTGATGTGCACAGCCTGGTCCCAAGCTCTGGAGTTCACCACATTTCCAGTCATCACAACCATCGAAAAACTTCAGGGAACACTTAGTAAATTCCCAGGGTATTAGTGTTGGGAGAACATTCTCTGAGATATTGGAGTGAAGGATAAAGTCTAGGCCACTGAAGGTAGGTCCTAGATGGTTGACTTATCTTGAATCTTCCAGCCTCTCCAGCCTTATCATTCAACTGACCCTCCCTTCCTTCCAAGTATGTCCTTCTGGTAGAGAGCTGCTTGCAGACTCCAAGGACACTGAATTCTGTCTTTTGCTTCTCGTGCCAGTGCCCTCTTCTGCTGTGTAATGACAGAACTTTGTAGAACCTTGGCCAAGTCACATATAAGTGGCCTTGTGGGGCCTCCATTGGCTCATCTGTAACGTGGAGGGTCAGGACTTTTCCCTGTGTTGTGACTTTCTTCTCCCCAGTAGTCCTTGAGTATATTAATTTCTTTCTTTGAGCTTCATTTTTTTTATCTGCAAAATGGGGGGAATAACAGAACATATCCTTTAGGATTCTGTGAGGATTAGATGGAATGAGGAACATGAAGACTTAGTATTACAATGTTATCAGTATAGCTCAATGAAAATTAAGAATAAGCCCTATCAACCACTTATAAGAAAATTGTCCCTGCATTTCCTAGGGTTGGTCTTGCTTGAGAATGATACATCCTGTGTGCTCTCTGGCTTCGAAAGTCTTTTACTGATGTGAAAGTAACCCTTAAAATGTTTCTAACACTGTGGTTCAGAGAATGTTAATGTGCTCTGAGGCCAAATAAAGGGAAGTGCAATTGGTATAAACTTAATTTTTAAACACCCTAAATAAATATGCATTTTTCCTGGTGGTAGAGAGTCAACTCTCATCAGAATCTTGAAGGGCAGAATGTGATAGGACATACATTATAGCTTCCCAGGAAACTGGGTAGAGAAGCTCCAAGCCATGTTAAATGATACAACTTTGAAGATAACTTGTGTATAAGAGACTGACTTTCCAATGTGGTTTTTCTTCATTATTTTTGTTGATACTCTAAGAGACAGATGAAGGATATGGAGGAACTGTTTTCATTCCTTTGGATGTGTCCCAACTCAGTATGTCCAAAGCCAAATCTGTCATCTCCCAGGAGCAGGCGAGATCCTGTTCTTTGCTCCATTCATGACTCCACTATCCACCCAGGTGCACAGGCCACATACCTGGAGTCATTCTCCACTGCTCTTCCTTCTTTACTTCTTGAGTCCAAGAAACCCTCTCGAGTCTGTCTCTAAAATCTCTACCATCCAGACTCCTCACCTTTTTCTCCAGCCTCCTTTAGAACTCTCTCCAGCCTAGTTCATGACAGTTACATCCTTCCAGCTGCTTAGGCCCCAAACACTGATGTCAACCCTGACTCCCCTTCCCTTCATTCTTCATACCTAGTCCATCATCAAACCATGGTAACTTCCCATCCTCAGAGTCTGTACAGAATCTGACTACTGATCTTCTCTTCTACCACTCCCATCTGGGTCCGAAGCACCTCTTTTTAGCAACTTCTTAGCTGGTCTTCTGGTTACCATTCTTGTCTTCCTATGGAGCAAGATTTCTCAATCTTGACACTATTAACATTTGGACACAGATAATCCTTTGTTGTTAAGGGCTGTTCTGGACATTGTAAGGTATTTAGCAGCCTTCCTGGCCTCTGCCTACCAGATACAAGTACCATCCCTCCCACCACCTGTGACACTGAAAACGCTATGGTGGCTCCCCACATCCCTCAAATCCTACAATCACTACATTATCTGACCTCCCATTACTGCCTCAACTTCATTTTCTGCCTTTTCCTGCCTTGCTTCTGCGTCTTCAGTCATGCTGGCAGAGTGGACTTGTTCCTACCTCAGAGCCTTTGCACTTGCTATTTCCTCCACCAGGAAAAAAATCTTCTCCCAGATATCCACTTGGTTTGCTCCTTCATCTCCTCAAGGTGGTAGCTCTGTGTAGTCATATGACGCTATACATTGTGCCCAGCAAGATTATGCTTTCAAGTAACATTTAATGACATGAGTATATATTCCCCAAATATTGTTAAATAACAAAAAGTGATTTGGAAAAAAACATATATATTATGACCCCCATTTTGCTAAAAGGAAAACCAAATGTGTATTTATACACATATTATTACTAATAGAGAAAATGGATCAGAGGGATAGACACACAAATGTTAACCATGTTTAATCTCTGTGTAGTAACCATATAAGCAATTTGTTTGCTGAGTACTTTTCTTTATTGTCCAAATTTTCTATTATGAAGATATTTTATAATCAAAACCCCCAGGGGTATAGGTCTGTGAATCATCAAAAATGGTATTATTTTAAAAGGGGACAGAATCATAATCCTAAATGTCTCCAAGATCCAAGGACCAATTGGGAAAATGGGGAAAAGTGGAGCATGGTAAATTTGGGTGTACCCTGGCATTAAAACACTGTTCATGAGAATCAAGGGAATGTGTTTAGATGCTTTAAGTGAGGGAGCAGGTACTGAATTAAGTGACCTAGAATGTTCACATTTATGGGGACCTTGGCAATCATGGAATATGACATCCCCTTCTTTTAATAAAATAAGAGCTCTAGAGAAATCAACTAACCCAAAGTCATACAGCTAAATAGTGGCAGAGATGAGATTGTTCAATTATTTTTTTCATCAAACATTTATTAAGTTTCCACTATGTGCTGGATGCTAGGGGTGCAATGGTGAAAGATAAACGTAATTCCTGCTCTTGAGTACAATGGGGAGGAAACGCAAATAGACCTACAAATTCAAATACTATAGAAAGTGCCATTCTGTACAGAATTCTTTAGCCACAGGTGGCTATAGAGCATTTGAATCATGGCTGGTCTAAACTGAGTGATGCCGTACGTCTGAAACACATGTGGTATTTCCATAAAGGATGTATGACATCCCATTAATATTTTGGTACTGATCGCACACTGAAATATTATAGTAGTCCCCCTTATCCATGTTTTCATGTTCCGTGGTTTCTGTTACCTGCTGTCAGCTGTGGTCCTGAAGCAGATGGTCCCTCTTCTGACCTTAGTATCAGAAGGTCAATACTAGCCTGATGCTGCCTCATGTGCCTACATCACTCACCTCACTTCAGTAGGCATTGTATCATTGCACATCATCAGGGTGAGTACAGCACAATAATATATATATATATATATATAGTATATGTATATATATGTATGTATATATACACACATATACTATATATATATACATAGAGAGAGAGAGAGACCACATTCACATAACTTTATTACAGTATATTGTTACAATTGTTCTATTTTATGATCAATTGTTGTTCATCTCTTAGTGTGCCTCATGAATGAAATAAACTGTCACAGGTACATAGGTATAGGGGAAAACATCATATATACTATTCATGGGTTTGGGCATCCACTGGGAATCTTGGGAAGTATCCCCTACAGATAATGGGGGGACTACTATATTTTGGACAAATGTAGTTAAGTAAAATATATTATCACAATTAGTTTTGCCTGTTCCTTTTTTTATATATAAACATGGCTACTAAAAAAATCCAAATTACATACATGGCTTGCATCCTATTGCTTTTGGACAGCATTGCCTATGCATTACGAGGCATACTTGATAGGATATCAGAAATGTCAGTGGAGGGCTAGGAGGTTCGAGTTCCTTTCTCAGTCTTTAGGACAGAAGGAGGAAAGTGACACATCAACTGTGACCTGGATAGTTAGTGAGATTTAGGCCAGGAGTAGGATGAGGGTGTTGGGAAATAGAATTAAATGCAAAACCCAGTATTTAGAGAAGGCCACATTTTGCAAAGTCAGTGGCTTAATTTTAAAAAATTAAGTAGCACGTTGCAATCCTTTTTGAAAAAAATAGGTTTCTCCTTCTAGTGGAAGATATTGACAGCCCCTTAAGTCCAGGCCTGGGAATGGATGTGTGGACCTCAGTGACTCCAACTCCACTGGTGCTGTCCTTCCTCTTCCGATATCTTATTATGAGATAAGCTCATTTCAGGGAAGGGTAAATTCTGCCTAGACGAGAGAAAAATAATGACACTGAATTAGCTAGATAGATGGCAATGAATAATCTGCATGAAATTCTTAAATTTGGGCCGGGAAGGGAGACTCAGCATTGGTGAGAGTGCTTCTGATTATGCAATTTATTCTTGGCCAAGAAAATGAATGTGCACTATAAAATATTTCCGGAATAACCTTTTAGTGAAAAACAATAGAAATTGTAAGACAGATTAGGGTTTAGTGTCGCAGAAGATTATAGTGCGAACAGACTGTCCTCATAGGGTCTGTTTAACTGGTGACAAGCTGGAGGAGGGGAGAACTGTAAGGATATTTGACATGAAAAATGTGAATCCGCTCTCTGAGTGTTTACTAGCGTTCACAAGTAGCAGGAAATGAGCTGTGAAATGTATTGTCAAACATTCAGTGTTCAAAATATAATGTATTACTTTAAGTTGGGCTTTTTGCTTTCTGAAATCCTCATTCTCAATTTGTCCACCTCTAGGACAGATGAATTGGCCTTTTATAGTATCCTTCCCAAACTATAAGGGCAAGCTGCAACAGAAATTGGGACTCGGTTTTCTAGAAGCCATTTACAGCTCCCTTTTCCCTTGCCTGCTTTGACTCTAAGAGGTTTGCAAACCTCAAATGTTTGCCAGGTGCAGTTTGTGGTGGTGGTCGTGTGACTTGTTTTCGTCCGGTGAGATGTGGTTTTTGTCTTCAGGGAGAGCGTTCCCTCCCAATTTAAAAAAAAGCACAAAGCCCTGCTCAAAGAGGACCCCATGCCCTTCTCCTTTCCTCCTCCTTCTGAGTGATTTCTAGAGGCAGGACTGACATTTGTCTGCTCCCACAGATAGGGTGGTACAGTTGTAAAGATGTCGAAATGCTCCCGTGTTGGTTGGTAAATGGCAACTATTCTGAGCGTTCATGTGCTCCTTTAGACCTAGTGCATTGCCCAAGCCCCTTGGACCTCCTTATGATTCCAAAAGGAGAAAGCCTAGACAACCAGGGATCTTCCTATCTGTACCATTTGTTAAATATTTCAATGTCACCCCTACTGGAAGCGTAGAGGCCACCTTGTAACCATGAGCTCTCAAGCTACACACAAGGATGGGAACAGAATATTCCAAGAAATTGGTTCACCATAAGTTGGTAAAGCTGTAGCACCAGCCTATGACGTTTTTTTAAAGTTTTTTTTATTATGGCAAAGTACATATAACATAAAATTTACCATCTTAACCATTTTTTTTTAAGGAGAGAGCACACGAGCAAGGAGGGAGAGGGCAGAGAGGGAGAGAGAATCTTAAGTAGGCTCCACACCCAGTACAGAGCCCAACATGCAGCTCCATCTCAAGACCCTGAGATCACGACCTGAGCCAAAATCAAGAGTTGGGTGCTCAACTGACTGAGCCACCCAGGTGCCCCTGATCTGAACCATTTTGAAGTATACAGTTCGGTGATATTAAATACATTCACAATGTTGTTCAACCATGACCACTGTTCATCTCCAGAGCTCTTTTCATCATGTAAAACTGAAACTCCCTACTCATTAAATACTAATTCTTCATTTGGTAACTAACTCGCCCTTGATAACTCCACTGACTTGCCCTTGGTAACCACCGTTCTACTTTCTTTCTTTGTGAATTTGTTTACTCTGAGTATCTCATGAATCTATATTTGTCTTTTTATGACCAGCTTATTTCATTTGGCATAATGTCCTCAAGTTTCATTGAGGTTGCAGCAAGTTGCAGAATCTCCTTCCTTTTCAAGGCTGAATAATATTCCATTCTATGGATAGACTGCATCTTGCTTATCTGTTTGTCCACTGATGAACATTTGGGTTGTTTTTACATTTTAGTATTGTGAATAATGCTGCTATGAACATGGGCGTACAAACATCTCTTTGAGACTCGGCATTCAATTCTTTTGGCTATATGCCCAGAAGTGAAATTCCTGGATCTTATGTTAATTCTGTTTTGATTTTTTTTAAGGAACTACCATACTTTGTTCCATAGTATCTGTACCATCCCAAGACTTACTATTATATGACATAAACCACTGTGATGTGGCTTTCCCTTACTCTATTTCCTGCATCTGAAAATATACTGTTAGTTTTGATTCATAAGCCAAAATATTCCCCACCCCAGCTACACTCAGACATGCTTGATATGTGAGAGTTCTCTATCATTTGCTAGTGTGGATCTTTACTCTTGGTCTAACTATCCCCTCTTTGGGATCTTTACCTTTAAGATTTAGCTTTCCCTGGTCACCTCTGAATGTGACCTGTTGTTCAGCTAATAAATACTTATCAGAGGAATAAGTGAATGAATGAAACAGACCAAAAAGGTCAACTTTCAATATAAAGCACATAGAGAGATATTTCTAATTTATATGTTTGGTTTTTATAATCCATGTTTGTTCCTTTAATTAGGGACTCTAAGACATGTCATTCCCCTATCCTTTTATTCTCTCTCCATTACTTTTCATTCATTCACTCATTCATTCATTGATACATTCATGAAGTCAGTATTTATGGAGTACTCTTTCCTGGGAGCTAATATAAGCTCTGAGAATGTAGGACTTCATGAACTGAACAGAGTCCTTACCTTATGTTTTAGTGCAAGTATGGAAAGACAAAGAAAAATCAATTAATCAATCATTATGTCAGATGGTGATAAGTGCTATAGAGGAAAAAAAAAGCAGTGTTAGGAGATAAAAGGTGGTAGAGCTGCCATTCTGGATGAGATGGTCAGGCAAAGCCCCCTTGGAAAGGTGATATTTGATCAGAGATTTGAATAAATGAGGACTTAACTCCCATGAGGGCTGGAGGGAAGAGCAGTTCAGGCATAGGACCTGAGACATTGATTTATCTGGCAACAGAAAAAAGACCAAGGATGTGCAGAGTGTAGGGGTGGAGGAGGACATGAACTTAGAGTGAGAGTCAAGGGCTTCTCTCTCTCCTTTCTTTTCCCACTTATTATCATTCTTGTTACACAATAGAAATTTCTGGCAGGGCATACGCCACCAGCTAATCTAAGGGATAGACCACACTGCTCACGTTTCTTGTTGTCTAGCTCCTAGTCCTGTGTTGGGCTCTTTGGTTTGCCATTGATAATTTCCCGGCTCAAACTCTTTTTTTTTCTTTTGGTCCAAGATAGCCTGAACTTTATGTTTATTTTTTATTTTTTCAGTGTTCTAAGAGTGTTTATGTACCGCACCCAGTGCTCCATGCAATACATGCCCTCCTTAATACCCACTATTAGACTCACCCACCCCCCAACTTTTATACCAACATGGACGGGACTGGAGGAGATGATGCTGAGTGAAATAAGTCAATTACCATATGCTTTCACTTACTTGTGGAACATAAGGAATAACATGGAGGACATTAGGAGAAGGAAAGGAAAAGTGAATTGGGGGAAATTAGAGGGGGAGACAAACCATGACAGGCTCAAACTCTTATCTCAACCCTGAGTCTGCAAGATATCTTCAGATGTCATCTTGTGGGCAGTGGTGCTTGTTTGTCTAGTCTCTACTTGTCATCAGTCCTCAACATCTCTCATTATTTGACCGTGTCTCGCTTTGGGGTCCATTTTTGGTTCTATTAATCAGGATGCCAGTCCCAAGCAATAGAAATTCCTCAAGCTATAATGAGGAATAAAGAGTGGGATTTATAGTAAGAATAGAGGGTGGTTTGTTTGGAGTCTAGCTCAAGGTTAAAAACCTATAGGTGATCCTTCAGACCTGACCATAGGCAGTTAGTTACAAAGGCTTTTTCTGGCAGACTTTATGGATGGAAACTGCGCTCTTCGCGCCAGCCTTGGGGCCCAGCCAAGCACTCTGAGTCTCTGAAGGTAGTTGCAGTAAAGGTTCAGTCCCTGTGGGCCATGCTCTCAGGCAGCGCTGTCCTGCTAGCCAAGGACCCTCCATTTGGAGGCCTCCTTACTGAGGGACTTTAATAGAGGCTTGCCATAGGCACCTCTGCCAAGACCCTTCTATGGAGGGAAAGGAGAGGGGAACTTGAGGACAGTGGTCTTCACTCTGAGTCCACACTCAGCACTTTCCCACTCCCAGGCCATTCCCCACCCCTGTCCATGAGGGTCCATGGAAAGCCCAGCCACAGAAGAAGAAACCATTGGTTCTTGAATAGGGAGAAACCGTATTTGTGGAGGGCAGGTTCCATGACTTTAGACCCCACTGTGTCAGTATTGCTAAAAGAGCTGATAACAACTGGATTCCAGAAAGAGGAATAAATGCTTTGAGAAAATTAGAGATAGAAGGTTTGTCTTCATCTTGCCCTCCCTGCCAAGCTGCAGACATCGCCTGCAAAACAGAATTAATACATAGTTTGCACACAAAGTTGAAAGGTGTAAGATTTCCACAATTAGTTCTTCTAATTTCACTTATTTAAGCAGAAACTTCCTTGAAAGTTGACTACTTCTTTCTCTCATTCTTCTGCATTAAAAGAACCAGTTATTCGGGTGGAAATGCTAATACATTAATAGTCATCACCTTTTTTTAGTAAAAACTGAAAATGGTTTGTTAAGTGAGTTTAACAAAATCCGCAGTTAGATTGGATGAGATTAGATAAGATTGCTTGCTGAGGTGGGGCTTAGACTAGATAAACTGAAATACCAGGGTTTTAATAATCATCCTTAATTTCTTCATTGAAATATGAAAATCATTCCACAGCACTGGCCTTTACAGAAACTGGATGTATGGCTGACTTCTGCCTGCTCTTGAGTTTGTATCTGGCAAATGTTGATCCAAATATATGCCTGTATATAACATACATTATATATGCATCTATACTATATGTTTGGATATAAATAGATCTCTATGAGCACAAATATACATATGCGTAGATATATGTATTTCCTATATCCCATCTGCACATATACTATGCTGTATATATGTAAATATACATATACGCACTAATTATTCATATTTCTGTATCTTGCATTCCCAACCTCACAAAGAATTTCTCTTCTGTGAATGGAAATTGTTGAGCGCCCCACTTGCATTATGCTGGCAATCTCTGGTCAGTATTTATAGTTTCACATCTTAAATGTCTCCTGTGTATGAATGATTTATGCTTGAACTTAAGGGTGCCTCCAACGGCCAACAACTTTAGCTTTCACTCATTGTCCCTGAAAATCGTTCTCTTTCCTAAGTCATTGCCCTGCTACTGTGGAATGTAGTTTTGGGATGGGGACATTGGAGCAAAGAGCATTGATAGGTTAACATTCCTCCCTCTTTCCTTTGTGAGGGCAATGCCTACTCTTGTGTCACTGTTGTCTTCCTCTCTGAAGAATTATCAAGTTGGGAATGGAAAATAAATATCAACTAATGTTAGTCGTAATTTGTGTTAATGTAATGCCTTTGACTCAAAATTCATTTTCCTACATATGCATTCATTGGATACTCATAAAAATTCAGCGATGTAGGCAGAATGACAATCAGGATTGTTCTTGCACAGGTGTGTAAGGGAGATCCAGAGAAGCCACGCAACTTGCTTAAGATCACACAGCTAGCAAATGAGAGCCAGGAAGAGAAACTCAACCTTTCTGAAGCTCCTCATCCAACAAGTTTTTCACTATGCTCTTCACTATGTTTTTTGTTTAAGCAAAAGGCATATCAGATTTTCAGTTGTTACCCTAATAGCAAGTTTCCTAGCCTCGTAATGCATTCTGAAACTTGATAAAGTGCTTTTTCATAATGGGGTGTGGAATTTTAGCTCCTAGGAGCTGTGTAGCCCCGCCTGCTCTGTTTAGGTCTCAAAAGGCCAGGTTGGAAGAGGAGATACAGTCTGTTCATCGTCCTCCCCTTTAAGGGATGCCAGCCCACCCAATGAAGCTGCAAATGACAAATAAAACGTTGGCTTCCCTCTTGTTATGACTCTACGAAGGGCTTGGTGTGACCCAACCGACTGCATTACTCAGCCTCACTCCCCCGTATGTTATCCATCATCAGGTAAACACATGTCTCTTTAGCAGGATCCTGCGCGGATTATTGCAATGCCTTTCCTTCTCCTTCCCAAGGAGGTCCCTAGGTATGAGGGGATGGCTGTCTGTAGCCGGCTCCAGAGCCCTACAGGTGCTCCTGGCTTCCCCCGTTTCCAGACTTTTCATATACTTCTTGCCTGCTTAGGCTCAGTGACAAACATCCAACTTGGGAAAGAGAACTCAGTGTGAAGTGGAGGAAACATGAGAAGAGCAAGAACGAGCAAGCAGTGAGAGCAGAACTCTTTGAGGGCTGCAGTAGTGACCAGTACAATTTTAAACACTTTAAAAAATCCATGTCAACTAGATATCAGAAATGAATTTTAAAAACTTCACCCTGCCCAGGGCTGCCAATAGCAAAGAGTCCCTCGGGGCCAAAGCAGTTTAGCCTACAGTGCTCCCTAAGCTAAGAAAATCAAGTGTCTAAATCCATATCTTCACCTTCCCTAAAAATGGCAAGATACGTAAGCCACTTTCTATTTTTGGTCAACCGACCGAAGTCGGCCAAATACGAGTTCCAGTTTTAATGTAAGATTTCTCCCAATAAAAAATGTACCTCTATTGTTATCAGATTTTTATGAACATAGTAATATTAATAATATTGAGAATTACTTGTTTGAGGCCTATCTGTTCCAAAATAAAATTTGGAAAGTCAGGCTCTAGTATTTTTGGAGGATATTCATTAAAATTACGTTCAAAAGTGAAGTGAGCCATGCTTCTTTAGAATGAAAATTGAAGATGTAAGATAATTTATGTTGACTTTCTTCCTTGGTGAGGGTTTAGTGAAGTGGCCACTTCCTGGCTGTTTTCATTACGGAGGAGAGATTGTAAGTTCCTACGCCCCCACTTTCCTGAGCCTCTCCAATGCAGGAAAAAGGTTGGGAGTGGACAGGTTTGTGTTAGTGCCACTGACATCTTCATCCCAGACAGGAGTCCAGATGTGTGTAGGTGAGATTGGGTTAAGATTCCGAGTTCCTTCTTCAACCAGAAGGTTTCTTCATTTGCATGTCAGGTAGACCTGGTTCCGGGTCTTCTGTGGTTTAAATATTTCCTGACCTTCTTGCCTTGTATCCTTACCACCCCCATCAATCCCTTATCTGTCTTTTGTCCTGTATCCTCAAGATCTTACTCTCTGATGCCACTACTCTGATTAATTAATTGGCAACAGGGGTTTATGAACATTAGCTACATCAGCTGTCCTGCATGTCTCACCTGGGCACAGAGCGGGTCTCCTGCTGATTGGAATTCATTTGCCCTACTCTCCTCCATTCAGCGATGAGGACTCTCCTGGTTGAATCCAAGTTGCCCAACTGTCAAGTCAAGGAGGTAGCACATCATCTCAATCTCTTATTTTTTTTAATTTAAATTCAATTAACCAACATACAGTACATCATTAGTTTCAGATGTAGAGTTCAATAATTCATCAGTTTCATAAAACACCCAGTGCTCATCATATCCCATGCCCTCCTTAATGCCCATCACCCAATTACCCCATCCCCCCCTCACTGACCTCCCCTCTAGGAGTCAATCACTTATTTGTAAAACGAGAAGCTGCTTGATGCTGCCATGTTCATTTTATTGCAATTTGCTTGATTTCACAGCATCTACCTCATGGTAATCATAAAAGTTTGGCAAAATGAAAAGAATTATCCTATCAGGAAAAGGAAGGGAATAGGTTTTAATCCAATGAATGACTAATGGTAGAAATTTTGAATCAATTCCAGATTTTTTTTTTTAGCCAATGCCTATCATTGCAGAATCACTGTCTCTTCCTTCCTGTCTTCCCTCCCTCTTCCCGTGCTTTCTTTCTTTTTCCCTCCCCTTTTCCCCTGTCCCTGTGGTTCCTCTCCCTTTCTCCTCCCCTTCCTTCCTTCATCATTCCCTCTTTTTCTCAAGATTCACATCATTTGTGAATCTGCAGCAGGGTCTTCTTGTGGTTAGAAAAAAGAGCACTGAACTTAAAGAGTCAGAGGACTTAGGATTTGAAACTCAAGGTTCCTTGCTTATGAATGACCTTACACGGTCATTTAAACTCGCCGAGTATCCTTAGGGATTATCCCCGTCTCACGGATATGGAACGAATACTCAAAGAGGTTAAGTCGATTGCTGAATGTGACACACTGGTAAATGGTGGAGCTTGACTTTGAACATGGCCCTTCTGGAGCCAAACTCCATCTCTCGGTCAGCATTCTATAATGAGAATTAGGTGAGTATAATGAATACTGAAGACCCAGACCCACAGTAAATTGCACCCAATCCACATTGGAACCCAGATGCCATCTATACCATGGCAGGTTCCAGGCATGTTTCCATGCCACCCTTCTTTCCTTTCCCACACTTGGTGTTGCCTGAACATCTTCATCCTTTCCTTTAAAGCCTTCTTGATCAAGTGAGTCTCCACTTCACAGACACTATCCTCAGAGACTGCTCATAGAGCAAGAGACATGGAGTCCGTGGGACTCTAGAGCCACCCCTTCATTTTCACTGTGATAATTTCCACATTACCTCTGCAGCCCAGTAGGTTTCTATACAAAACTTAACTCAAAGAAAGCCATCCACTTCTCATAGACCCCTCACCCACACACATGGATATTTGCAAATCATTATCTTTGGCCAACCCTTCCATTTTACTTGGTGAAAACCTGAGGATGTAGAGGTAATGAGGGGAAGAGTAGGATTTGGGAAAGAGAAGGCATGCCCCCGATGCAGCTAGAAAACTCGAACCCCAACAGGAACTGATGCCATGCGGAAGTGGACAGGCAGAAGCAGCCTGAATAAGTTGTCCTTTGCATCAGAACGGTGATTCCAGATGGATCTTGATAATAACACGTGTCACTTACCCACCAGACAGAGATTATCATTTTGTTTCTTGAGAAGTCTTTCCTCTCTGCTAATCTGGCTATATCAGTGGATCACACTGTTTTTTGTTGTTGTTGTTGTTTTGTTTTGCTTTTTTTTTTTTCATTTTTCAGATTACTGGAAGATTGGTTGTATTTTGACAAAAACAAAACAAAACCAAAAACAAACCTCTAAGCTGAAATAGTTACAATGAAACCGTGGCTCCAGTGTCCCTGGGCCTCACCATCATCATTGTCACTCATTCCCCCAGGCCTTCTTGGCACTGGGCCACTACTTGAGTACAGCTATTTGCTGTCCTGACTGAGTTCTCTCACAAACTCAAGAGGCAAAGTTCTCACACGTCTAGTCAACGTTAGCTCTTCCTTTGGCAAGCTGCGCTCGATTCTAGGCTCTTACGTATCATGTGAATTTAAACAAGTCAGATTTTTCTCCTCTCACATAACAAGAAGTCTCGAACTAGGTGGTTCCTGACCGTGGCTCAGCTCTTCAGGGATATCTGGGGTTGGGCTCAGAATTTCTGAGATGATCCTCCCCTTCCCAGTCTTGCTGTTAAGATGGCGGCTACAGCTCTAGGCAGGACACTGTCATTCAAGGCAGCAAGGAGAGGGAAGGACCTCTTCTACTATTATCAATGTAAGAGGTCCTCTGCCCACACAACAGTGGGCATCCTTTATACTCCCTTGCTGCAGCTGACAGACTTCGCCATAAGTATATATATCCTTTGGTGGAACGAAACTAAATTTTACACATCAGTTAACACTTAGCAACCTATTTATGCCCCAGAATATCAGTGGAGAAACACTTGCTTATATTGCAGTGGTATTTCTTATTGTCTGGAAAGTAGAGTGATAGATATAACTTTCCAAAACCAAAATGAACAAACCAGAGACAAGGGAAGGCCAGACAAGACTGGGGGTGCATCCTAAGTTTGAAAGTTTGCCTGAGTGGACCCCTGTTGACTGCTCTGGTCTTAATTCTTATTTTCCTGTAGTTCAGTGCCATCTCGCCACACTGACTGCTTCCCATCCAAGCTCATTCCTAATGTACAGTCTTTATACGTGTCATTCCCATTGCCTGAAAAGTGCTTCCTTAGACCAACATGATGGCCACTCCAGCCTTCATTCTCAGCTGAAACTTTGCCTCCTCTTGGAAGCCTTTTGTGACTACACCAGCTCTATTTGCCCACTCCTAACTCACTCTCAATGGCACTGCTCTTCAATCACCTTCCCATAACATTTTCACCATCTGAAATTGTTTGCTTCTTTGCTCCTTTTCCTCGGTCATTCCTAGGACCTCAGCTCAATGACCATAGGGCCGATACTTGTCCTTTTCACTACTTACCTGGCTCATTTAAATGGACAGCTAAACAGGTGCGAATGCATGAGAAAATGAACAAACAAATGTCATTGGAGTGAAGGCCAGGTTTTTAGGTGATTTCAGAAAAGGTAAATGACTTATTGGAGTGCAGAATTTTTTCATGAAAATATATAATACTTGTAAGCCATGACAATGTGAGGTTAACCCACTGTTCTGTGTATACCAGTCAGAACATGCATAATATGATCCCTTTTGCAGATGTGGGTGGTGCCAGCCTATTATTCCAGGGTCCTTGATGCAGCCATTTGAGCTGTTCTTGGCAGCTCTTTTATGCATTCATGATTTAGGACAGAATGACAAAGCCATCTATATATAAAGGAAAAAAATCCTCCAGTGCTCTTCAGTGTATTGTCTTCAGGAGAACCCTTAGTTCTCACTGTCTGCCAAACATGAGCCAGAGCCAGGAAGATGCAGAAAGAGAAGTCTCAAAAGAAGCAGTGGACAGAAGCATTAGACGGGATGACATTCCCTGATCACAGTGCTGCAGGTAGAATCTTGTGCCCATGTTGCATGTTCTGATGAAGGCAATCCAGAGACCAAACAAAGATGCTGTGACTCACTGAAAATCCAAACAAAAAGGGAAGTCGTCTTATCCACAGACTGGATTGTCTGTGGACGGAGTGGTATCATTCCAGTCACAAAACTTGTAAATGTTTCCCACAAGCCAAATGAGCCCCTGACAATTTTCTTACCTGAGCCATTGTCCACTGGAATTCCTTTCCAGGAAGAACGTGTTCTTTGTATCCCTGCCAGTGTGCCAGAAATGAGGCAATGTGTCCCCTGGTTTGGAGCAAAAGCGAAGATTATTGGCTATCTTGGCAGGCATGAGTTAGTATCTATAAATGTAGAAGCTTCTGTGTGTTTGGTGTCTTCCTGTTTTAAAATTATTGAGCCACAGGTGACTGGCCTTGCAAGTGTCCACATGTAGTAAAAAGCAAAAACAACAACAACAGCAACAACAAACAAAAAAACCCACCAACACTATGTACCTTGATTTTGTCTCCCACCCCCTGTTGAGTCAATCAGCTTTTACCCAACAGCCTTGACTATGAAAGAAGCTTCTAAGCCAAAGTGGTCATAGGATGTAATAAAGATGGAAATAAAAAACATATGGCATGAGCTGATATTCAAGGGAAATAATTAAAAGGAAAGTAAAACAAAAGCCAAACCAAATCAAGGCAGAGAACTCCTAAAGCAAGCGCACTGCTGAGGTAGAAGACTCCATGGAAGTGACCAGGCTGAGACACATGGCATTTCTCTTGTCTGCACAAAGAAAAGGAAGAAACAATTGCTCAGGGGAGAGAAAACAAGAGTAAACAAAAGAAAGTCACTCGAATATAGTCAGGAGAAGATTCTACTGGAGTTAAGCAATAAATGTGTTCCTTGAATGAGGACATAAATGGTAGAAAGAAATGGCAGGTTTCGTCTTCACAAATCCTCAAACACTTGAGGTATTACAGATTTGAACTCTCAAAGCTTAAAAAATATATACTTCTAAGAATGTGATTTTTAACCCTCTTTCAAAGATCTCCATGTGCGATTTCATAGCCTAGGGGGAGAGAAAAAGGAACAGTTGTTATTTTACCAACCACGGAGTCTTCTGGTAATTTGATGACGTAAAGGAAATGCTATTTGTATGCTCTTTTTCCCTTAAAAGTAAAACAAGAATAAAATTCAATCTCCCAATAAATGCTGATGGAGAAAATGTGGTGAAGGCAGGGGCAGGAGGCAGATAGGCCATTTTCTCTTCTCAGCCACCTGTTCCCAGTTCCCATCTTTCTTCTCAATAAAAACTCCAGTCAGGTTGTATTTTGAGGCCTGTCACTCCACATTCATCAGGTGACAAGACTGTTCTAAACTAATACATTTAGCTCTGGACATGTAGTCTGCAGAAGATGCCAGAATCAGAGAACTCTTTCTGTTTATGTTGGAACTGGGGCTCAGGTCCTTGCCTAATAGCACCCCGTTTCTGTATGCACCAGTCTGCTTGCTTTATTTCATCTGGCAAAGTCAATATAAGAGTTAATAATAGCTTTCCAATCTACAAATAAAAGTATGCCACTTTAAATTTTTGGCAGTGAGCTGGCATTTTGTCATTTAATCATTTCACATCATTACACTGCAATATGGAATGTAATGACATGACACTCGTAAATGACAAACACTTGGTCTCTCCTGTACGGGGAGAAATAATGTAATAGGAAGCAAATTATATCCTTAAAGGGTGCCCGAGTTTCACTCCCACAATTTGGGATTAAGATACTGAGCAGATGCAAGGTGAAGAAAAGGAGAATCTCTCCTACAGATGCCCTGGACAAGATGCAACGTGACAAGTGGCTTATCTCCCTCCAGAAGTGGATGGTGCATTCCTAGTATTGTCAACATCCTTTCCTCACCAGGTGCCCATGCAGAAAGCTGGGCTCTGGATATTTTTTGGTTCTGAAGGACTAGCTGGCATGGGGATGAGGAGGGAAATTGTGGTTGACAAATCTCATTTTTTCCATTTTTACTTGAAAATAGAAATAATAACACAAATAGATTATGTTAAATAATATTAATAATATATAATATATTAAAATAATAACACAAATATGAATGTTGTTACTTGCTAAAAATAACCCACCCCTGCTTAATGATTGTTCAAACATCACATTAGTTTCCATATGGCCAATGAATGAATGTTTTGCAAAAGGACCATCCCTAGTTAATGCCTCTAGACCTTGGGGAAGTTCCTCCCTTGCAGGGCAGCCAACCAGATTTCTTCTTCGCATAACATCTTAAAGGCACCTCACATTCAACACGTCCTACACAAAGCTCATGATTTTCTGGTACCAACTTCTTTCTCCCCTGGCGTTCACTCTCTGGACAAATGACATTGGCCTTCCGATTATATGTGCCAAAACCTTAAGAGGCAGCCTGAGCCATTTTTTTCCCCTTGACGTCACTCCTTTTGGATCCTTCTAGTGATCATAGGCAGTATGTTGAACACGGGTTCAACAAGGACTTCCACCCACCAGGAGAGATGCCAGCTGCAACTCTTCTGCCCCCAGTGCAGCCTACGGGTCAAGTCCTTCACCTCTTGCTGCTGGTTCAGCTGCCAAGTAACATTCCTTCTTGTACCTCTCTCAGTCTTTAGTAGACCCTCCTGGCCAGAGCTCCTTCCTCTCTCAACTGGACAGCCATCTGAGTTTACTGTCTCCTACCCCATTGCATAACACCCCCCAATTCATTCCCCAGATGGCACTTAGAGACCTCTGCACAATGCCGATACCATCTTTCTCTTGACTGCTCAAAGCCCATCAATGAGCATCTGCTGATGGGGGAAAGAGCAGCTGGCTTTCTGGGAACTACACACAGCCTATAAACTTTACCAACTTGGCCATCTCATGCACAGTCTTGCCCCATGTTTTCTGGGCTCCAAACCCATTGCCTTTTGGCTTTTTCTCTCATTATGTTATTTATCTTAATCTCTCTCTCTCTCTCTCTCTCTCTCTCTTTCTCTCTCTAATAGGCATCATTTGTACCTGCTGGCCCATTTGTCTGGGACCTTTCCCCACCTATTTCATCTAGTGTGTCTTCCCCCACCTACTTCATCTAGTTGACTTGAATTTATGTTTCAATTCTCAGCTCAAGTGTCATCCCTGGGGGGGCATGATATGGGTCATGTTCCGTGGTTGTCACTCTCTTAGAACCTTTGAAGCATATAATCTCTGTAGCTGCACGTTCATTGGTATAATTATTCAGCTAGTGTCAGCCTCCCACCAGAATGCACATTCCAAGGTGGCAGGAACCATGCTTATTTTTGCTTGTTATTGTATTTCCAGCTTTAGCAGAAAACCTGGCATATAGCAGTTGCTTATTCATTCAGTCGTCAAATATGAGAATTATCCATTACAGGGATAAATCAGCAGAGGGCCTGAGATCTTGCCCAGACCATTTGGGCCCTACCCTTGTTGTGGGGCTCCCAGTCTTGGTTCTTCTGCTGGAAAATGTGATTTGCAAAATAATTTTTAAACTGAAAATGGATTCCTCCATCCTCAAGAGAGGTCAGAGCCATGACACTAAACCCATCATCCTTTTAAAGAAAGTTTGTGATCATCTCACCTCTAATCTTTGCTATTAGAAACTTCACACCAGGGTCAAGCGAATTCTAGGAAGGCAGAAGTGCTAGTGACCCTTTGTGTATGATGAGAAGAGAAAAGTAACCCCCAAACAATTGCTGAACCCTAAAAATATGAGGCAATTCCTCAAAGCAAGTTACTTAAAGGAAACCCTTCACTGGGTCCTTGCCATATGCATCACAGTGAGAATTCAGGACCAGGGGTTATGGTCGTCAATGAAGAGGTAGCTAAAAAGAGAGATTATATGTTTCATAGGTCCTAAGAGAATGAAAGCCACAGAACATGACCCAAATCATGTCTCCAGGGGATGACACATGAACTGAGACCTGAAATATGAGCCAGCTAGACAAAGCAGAGGGAACCCCCCCACCACCCTGGGGGACTATTGGCAACATCTTAAGACATTTTTGGTTATCATGACCGGGTAGGACGATGCTACTGGCATCTCAACCCCTCAGAGCTGGGGATGTTGCTAAACATCCTACAAAGAACAGGGCAGTCCCCATAACAGACTTCTGTGGCCCCAAATGCTAAAACTTCTGAGGCTGAGAAGCCTCAGTGTAGCGCATTTAGAAACCTTCCAATTCAGTTCTAAGGACCAACAGAGCCTGTTTGAGAGGACATCCTCTGTGGGGAGGCCACAGAAAGTACTCTCTGTCAGTGTAGATGTGGCATCCTCGAATCTCCAGATGACAGACCTACGAAAAGGCAGGAATCCTGGGGGTGGGAGGGAACATAGAAGAAAAAGGCTGGGAGCAGAGAGTGTTTTGTAAATATTAACCCAGCTGTAGAGGCCACATGTATGTTTGAGTTATGACCTGATAAGGGTTTTGAGAGCTTGCCAACTACACGTTCAAGAAAAACACAGAAAAAAGTGAGCTGATGACATCCTTGATGCAATTTCCCTTTAAGCACGGCCTCATAAATACCAACCGTAGAGTCCAACTGAACTTACTGGAAATTTCCCAAAAACCTTGGAAAATAGACAAGTGCAGGTGGTAAGATATTTACTGAAATGAACTGTCTGTGAATGAAAAATATGTGAGCAAAATAGATATTTTATCTGTCATTTTATTCACAGAAAGGGATCCATTAAGTTTCCCCATTTCATTCTGCTCCTGTTCGATATGAAAGAAGCACTTAAAACCAGATCTTCATTTTCTTTTTAAAAAATCAGTATGGAAAATAGGGGACTCAGTACTTCCCTCCCCCTCCCCCACTCTCTCCAAAAATCAGTAATTTTTTTAAAACCTTGGAAGCAACTTCTGAAAATACCAAAATATGTCTCCTTGCTGATGCTGATCTTGTAGGTAAAATGAAAACAAGAGGCAAGTTGCCAGTCAGAGGGAGCCTTAAAGTCCTTTGACCCTTTCTAGGCAACTAGAGTTGACTACACGGCAAATCCACATTCTTAATAATCCAGAAAGTCCTGTAAGGGATTAAAATCAAATAATAATCCATAAATATTTACTGAGCAAACTTTATCTGCAAAGCGCTATGCCTAAGCTAAGGGAGATAAAGAGATGAGTTAATTATGATATTTGACCTCAAAGAACTCCACTCTA
Source organism: Ailurus styani (assembly GCA_002007465.1). NCBI lineage: Eukaryota > Metazoa > Chordata > Mammalia > Carnivora > Ailuridae > Ailurus > Ailurus styani. The sequence continues at coordinate 1,689,520 of LNAC01000171.1, forward strand.
TTTTTGAAGAAGGAGCATTTACATATTGAAAGTTAAATTACAATGTTATTATTCATTTTTTAAATCTCCATGCAATTTAAATTTAAAAATCTAGTCCCTTGGTTACACTGGTCACATTTCAAGCATTCAGTGTCCACATGTGGCTCATGACTACCATATTGGATCACACAGGCATGGTGACATTTCCACATTTGCACAAAGTTCTACTAGATAGCACTACTCTAGAATGTAACTTTACTTTTTCTTAAAAAGAAATCTGATGTTGGGGTGCCTGGGTGGCCTGGTCAGTTAAGTGTCTGACTCTTGATTTCAGCCTAGGTCGGTGATCTTAGGGTTGTGAGATCAAGCCCTGAGTCAGGCTCCACAGTCATCATGGAGTCTGCTCAAGCTTCTTTCCTTCTCTCTCTGTCCCTTCCCCGGCTCTCACTCTCATTCTTTCTCAAATAAACAAATAAAATATTAAAAAAGAAAAGAAAAGAAATCTGATGTCTAACCACGCCTGACTGAGCTTCGATATTGGTCAGACCTAAGTTTAAGCTCTGGCTTTGCCATCTGTTGTGCACTTGACCTTAGTCATGTCTCTCAACCCATCTAAGCTCCCCTGTGCTCATCATTAAGAGAGAGAGAGAGAGAGCACTTACCTCACAGGGCTGTGGTGAGGATTAAATGAGGTAGTACACACAGAGCATTTAATCACAGGCAAGTACTTCATCAAGTATTGCTCTTTTTCTTATGGGCAATTGTCTTACCTCACCAGTGTGGCCATGCTTACCTACTAGTCCTTACTCTCCTTGACCTTTCCCATTGCCTTGGCAGTGTGGTAGGTGGTGTGACTGAAGCTCCGTGGGGTGTGAACCAGGTCAAGGAGTCACCTGGACTGAGGGATGCAAAGCCCCTGTGGGATTCCCCACACCCGTTCCTATTGATGGCAAGTGTAAAGGCCACGGGTGGCCAGACTCATCGGGATGGGATGACTTACCCTGCTGAGTCACAGCATGGAAGTGCTCTACCTTCAGAGGACTTTGTATGAGCAAGAAATGAACTGAATGGGCTAAGCCACTAAGATCTGGAGGTGGTTGTTTGTCAGCACTGGAAGGACTGACTCATTTGAGGCAACTAGGTTGATACAGACCTACCTTCCAGTAGGTCTACCCACCCAGTCCTTTTCAGGTAGACTTAAGGAGACCTGGTAATATTTTGTTATATTAATTGATGTTCTTTTTTTCAGGGACTTGCCTCTTTATCTTCATCCCAGCTAGACTGAGAGGCCATTCACTCCTCAGAGAAGTGTTATAATAGGAGAAATATGGAAAATAATCTTGGATTTTCATAATTCTAGACATTAGAGGATTTGAAAATCTTAATGAAAGAGGGGATGAAGTTCATGTGATATCTAATTTATTGGGAATGATGGGTTGACAGCCAGGTTAATTCAGTCTCTTGCTAGTTTTAGACCTCCCAGGCTTGTGATGGGAAAAAGAAGGGAGTGCCAAAAGAAGTATGCCTCCCCCACCTTCCACCAGGAAGAAGTTCGAGTCCCAGGTTGGGTACCTAGCATCTGAGTGACCATTGGCAAGTTACACACACTCTCTGAATCTCAGCTTCTTCAGCTGAAAAGCAGAGAATAAGGCATCTCAGAAAATTCTCAATATGCTAGATGATGACACTGTGGACCACCACAGAAATGTCACGGTGGAAATGTTCTGTATGCGCTTGGTCCAGTGTGGCAACCACCAGCCAAATGTGCCTATCGAATGCTTGAAATATGGCTAGTGCCCCTGACAAACTGAATTTTAAATTTGAGTTCATTCTATTTCACTTCAGCGGCCACACGTGGCTGGCAGCCACCATCTTAGACTGAGCCAAATTCCCTCATCCCGACGTCTTTGGTCTACGAATGGCCCCAAACTCAGACACACAACTATAAGTTGACTGAGAAGCCATGAGCTGACAGAGATTGTTTCTTCCAGCCAGCAGCAAAAAGGCTTGATGTGAAAATTAATTTGTTATTGAAAAATAACATTCCTTTCGCACTTGGGTTGCGAATCTTCTGCGGCGCCTTGAGATAGGGACCTGTTTCCTCCTGAGAGTGATCTGGAGCCTGAATGAATTAAACTGCTGGCTGTGTTCCTCAGTATCAGGCTTCACCCTGGCGACTTCCCCATGAGCCAGGAAATCTGTTTGTAAGGTTGCACGACTGGTTGTTAAGAAGGGGTCCCTCCTGGTGACAACATGTGGCCTCCTGGGTCCCCTGGAGTGGCAGGGAGCCATTTGCTCACACCCACCACCAGGTGCCTGATGAGGTTCTGGCTCTTTAGATGGAACTGGTGTCCTCTTTCTGCCTTGGAATCTCCCTTCCATTGGCTCATTCCCTTAGATCTGAGGCTGAGATTATCTGTCTACCGTGAGTCCCTCTTACGGAAAGGGAGAATGTGGCAGAGAGGTGTGCACATGCACATGTGCGTATGCTTCTGAGTCCTCCACCATTTGATGAAAATGGTTCACAAAATGGAGACAAAATGTCACCTCTACCCGCTGTCATGGCTCTGTGTGCCTCTCTCGACACAGGCACGTTAGAGCAGGCAAGAGAATAGACTCCTCCCTCCTGGCCGCGATTCCTGGTCACCCCAGGTCCTGGAAGAAAGGGGCACTCTCTTCTCCGTCATCCCTTGTGTGGTTCCCGAGGCCCCGCCTCTTCCAGGAAGTCTTCCGCCAGCTTAGGAGAAAAGCAGCAGCAGCCTCCCATAAGCTGCCCCCTGTTTGTGTTTATGGCAGATAACAGCAATTAATTCTCCTATCTACCAAATAAATTAGATCCTTGTATTTGTCTCCATCCATGCTCTTTGAAAGCTCCCAGGGAGAAGGAGTCTATTTGTAAAGTCTCTCTGTGCAGCACTCCATTAGATAAGTGGATTGCTTCGTCATTTTTCTTTCCCCAGCACTCCTGATGGATTATGTACATTTGCAGTGATACTCTCTGATTTCTGATGCCCATCCCTCCCCCACAGACCCACAAAACAGATAATCTGCCGCTGAATAAAAAACACTATTTTTTCACATGGTGTTCATAAAGGTGCATTATGACAAGTAAGGATACAGCCTGGGTATGGAAGACGTTGGGTTATAGATCACTTCCCTGTGCCAACTCTAACTGCTCACCTGTTTTTACTAAGGAAGAAAGTTCATCAGGCTAATTGTATGATACGTAAACTTCTATCTCAATAAAGCTGTGAGAGAGAGAAAGGAATAGGAAGAGAGAGAGAAGGAGGGAGGAAGGGAGGGAAAGGCAGAGGAAAGAAAGAGAGAAAAAAAGAAAGAGAAAGGAAGGAAGGAAGGAAAGAGGAAGGGAGAAAGGGAGGGAGGAAGGAAGGGAGGGAGGAAGGAAGGAAGGAAAGAAAAGGGAAGGAGGGAAGGAGGGAGAGAGAAAGAAAGGGAGAAAGGGGAGGGAGGAAGAGGGGAGGGAAGAAAGGAAAGAAAGAGAAAAGAAAAAAAGAAAAGAGAAGAGAGGGAGCTAAGATGCAGGGAGGGTAGGAAGGAGGAAGAAGAGTGATAGTATCATGTGCATAAACTTACAAATCCCTCAAATTTATAAAAATTGAAACCATGTACAAACTTTAGTATTTTAGTAGCAGTAACACATCGGCCACAGGCCTTATGAGTGTGATATGGTAGTACATCTCAGAAAATGAGCTATAAATAAAGAAAATAGATTGTAAGATCTCAAGGTCTGACGTAGAATTTTATTACTCTTACATTCCCCTGAGCCTAGTAGAGTTCACGACACAACATAACTACTTAGTAAATGTTTATTGAGCTGGTATGAATTCAACTAAGCTGCTAACACTATTCCTTGACTATTGTGAAATGGGATGCATTTGTCTCCAATTTTAAGAGAGAGGAGTACTGCACCCATTTTAAAGATAAGGAAACTGAGTTGCGGAGGGATTAAGGCACTTGCCCTTGGTTTTAAAACTTGTAGTTGGCGAATTGAGATTGACTCCAGTGCTAAGAACACCCAAATCCATATATTTCCACTATGCCTCAAAAACTCAGTGAGAGCTTGGCACAGAGTATTCGTACAAGCCTTTCTGGGGCTTTCTAGCCCCTAATGCTCATAGAGGGGTGAGAGTGTGCAAGAAGAGTCCTGATACCCAGAACATCTCCTTTTGGAAGAGGGGATTTGTTGATCCTGTTTTCTTCAAAATGGGTTTTGTATTTACCCAATCGCTGTCAGCTTTATAGACTGTTAGCCTATAAAAATGAGTGTGTAGACCTCACAAAGTACTTAATTTTACCTGAGTTACTTGCTCTTTTATTTCTAAGATTCCGTTTGTATATTTAATCACCATTTTGATGTGTCAAACGCCCTGAATAAAAATAGTTAATCAGGCAAATGAAGAAAATAAAATTATTTCATCGTTATTGGTGGTAATTAACTGGCTGATGGATCACTACAGCAAAACGTGTTTGCAGGATGCCTTCTCATCCCCTTCCTTCCCAGTGCATGTCGCTTTATCTGGGGGAAGTTGATTACGCAATCAATACAGGCATATTATTTATTCTTTTTTAAGATTATTTATTTATTTATTTATTTGACAGGGAGAGAGAGAGATCACAAGTAGGCAGAGAGGCAGGCAGAGAGAGAGGAGGAAGCAGTCTCCCCGCTGAGCAGAGAGCCCGATGCGGGGCTGGATCCCAGGACCCTGAGATCATGACCTGAGCCGAAGGCAGAGGCTTTAACCCACTGAGCCACCCAGGCGCCCCATATTATTTTTTTTAAATACAGAAATATATAGAGTATAACATCTTTGCCCATAAATTCCCCTCTCTACACCCATCTGGAAAAAAAATCACTGAGCGGTGTATGTATAGACATACCCATCTTGGCTTTGTATTACTGTGTACTGCAAGGATATGGAACTAGCATTTTGATAAACTAGGTCTTTTCATTTAAATTGTATCTTGAGGGCCCCTGGGTGGCTCAGTCAGTTAAGCGTCTACTTTTGGCTCAGGTTGTGACCTCGGGGTCCTCGGATTGAGCCCCATATTGGGCTTCCTGTTCAGTGGGGAGTCTGCTTCTCCCTCTCCTTCTCCCCCCTGCTCCTGCTCTCTTGTTCATGCTCTCTCAAATAAATTTAAAAAATTATATCTTGAATGTGCTAAAGATATCTCCTACATAACATAAATACATACACACATCTGTACGCATGTGCTTATGAGCACATGCATGTGTGTTCATATGTGCTTGTGTGTTTATACATACATGGGCACACATGCGTGTATGCTTACACACATAAACACACCTACTCACATATACATATAGATGCACACATATCCTCGATCGATGGGCATCTAGGTCATTTGTCAATTGTTCTAAGTTATAAATTTTGCTGCAATACTCATCCTATACATCTGTCTTTACACACTTGCTTGATTACTCTCTTAGGAAAGGTCCCTGAGAATAGAATTATAAGGTTGCATTTTGCAAATTTTAATATTTAAAAAATCTAATATCTACCTTTATGAAGCATGGTAGAAATAAACCATGAACATTTGCTTCAAATATTTTAATCATAACTGTTCACATGTTGTGAGAAAACCAGTTTCCACATCAGAGATAACATATCGAAAAGGCACAGCATAGTGCCCAGCATATAGGAAGGCCTTAAAAATGCTCGTTGTCAATATCAACGAGCGATTGTCAGAACGTAATGGAACTTGTTGTTCTCTTCACTACAAGTTAACTCTGGGAGAGGGCTCCCCAGGCAGCCGGGATCAGGGGAAGCCAGGAGATAAACTGGATCCCATCTATCACAGCCCCACCCCTGCCCAGGAGCTGGATCCCCACCCACCCCCAGCAGTTGCATCCATCAAGAGCCAGGCCGAGTGTATCTTCAGTGCCAAGATGGTGGCCATGAGGGGCGGAGTCTCTGGATGAGAGGCCTTGAGTTTACATCTGTGTGTGCAGGGAGTGGATGGAAGCTTGGGCTCTGCCTCGATTTCCCCAGCAGTCATCAGGCAAATGCACCAACTGTGGCACTTCAGACATAAGGGCATGTGGCACATGTCATCCAAGGCTATTCTCCAAGTGCTTCCTACCTCGTTATTTCAGATCCAAGGCGAACAGGGACAACTCTTGCCTCTGGGGAAATAGGATGATGTTGTTCTCTGTGAATCCTTCCTCTCCTGCTTTGCTCTCCATCGTTGCTTTCATTGATGCCGCCAGGCCTGTGGCACATACTCCATGTCTTCCTCAGCAGCCCCCATGCAACAGTGCCATGTTCCCTTTGTGTGGGACTTTGGAGGGTCCGGGCTACTCTGACTAATCGGCTCAAGACCTGGTCCTCCCAGATGATAGTAGTTTGGTGGCTTTGCCCTTACCAGACAAAAGGCAGAGACACTGTGATGGGGCTGGCAGAGGGTGATACTTAGAGAAGTACTTTTTTTTTTTTTTTTTTTGGTATACCTAAAATCCCATAGTGTGCATGATGTCACTGTCTGTCCCTGTTCCCAGCAGCCTTGGAATGGGAATGATCCATGTCCTCTGGGGGATTGAAACATAGAAAAGTCCCTGATTCAGAGGTGTTTGCTAACATTCTGGTTCCCTGGTATCATTTCAGATACAGTTTATCCCAAACCTTTCCTGGAGTCAAGATATGAAAAATCATCTTAGTGACAAACCAGGATGGAATCCCAGAGACAGGCAGGAGGGTCTTGATTATTGAAATAACCTTTGGAGCATCTCCATACCTTTCTCTCGGTCTCCTCCCATGTGGCTCTGTGGGCTGCTGGTGGATGGGGAGGAGCCACAGCCTCATCCTGTTTTCACAGGGACCTCAGGCAATTCTCCAGCTTTACTGAACCCTCAGTGTCTTCTTTCCTACTCCTGTGTACTCAAGGTGACAAGGTGGCTCAGGGAGAGAACAAACGTGAAGTCGCATGGTTAATGTAAGATAATTAAGGGGTGTTCACTTTATCATGATTATTATTGAGATGATGATGATGATTATATTACTGGTTTAAAACACCCAATAACCCCTGCTGGCAAGATTATTCACCTTATTCTGAGAAAACATGAGTAAGTCAACTTCTGAAACACCAGTCCATGAAAAACCAGTAAGACCCACGAGTGAGGAAGCCAGGAAGACACACTAGATGTTAGGGCAGGTTCTTGGTTTCCTGGGTCTTTAAAGGAACACGTAATGAAATCATTAACATGCTCCAGGTGCTGCCATGAGTGATTTGCATGCATTTGCCATTAAGCCCCCTCATCAGCCTTATTAAATGGTTGAGTACATCATCTCCATCTTACAGATGAGGGCAGAGAAGTGAGATACCTGAGCCCAGGTCCCTCCGTTTGTGGATGGTCTATGGAAATGACGTGTGGCTCTTGGAACAACACAGAGCTTGATGTGATGTTGCTACCATGACTTACGTATCCATCCCATCCATGTTTTGGGGAGACCTTTGTGCCGGGCACTAGTACCGATGCCGTATTTGCTTTTGACTCTCCCAGGCAATTCCTGTTGCTAGAATGAGAAACACCTGTCTCCCCTCTGGTGCAGACTTGGGAAGAATGCCTTGTCCTGAGTGAGTGAATGAATGGGCTTCTCTTACCGGGCTCCGATTTTCATTCCCCGCCATGTCCCAGAGAGAGTGTCTGTGGTTCCCCCTGCATCAGTCTTGTAGAATTGTGACTGGAAGCCAAGTTGACACTATAGAAACAATAATTGGCATAATTTTCACCAGGAGTGAAAGACGGTCATTTCCTCAGGCACCAAAAAAGCATCAGCTAGTTCTGAGGTTCTGGAAAATGGTGACTGGAAGGGCCCTGACGTCTACACCACCATAAGACACATGCAACTCCTCTGATAGCTATAATTCTCCACATGAAAGCAGGCAGAACTCTTAACTATTATTTTAGATGACATCCCCTTTTTAACTTTAAGCAGTGTTCTTTAAACATTTCTAAACTTTCCCAATTCCTCCCCAATACCATGCTATGAATTTGCTTGTCACTGTAAGTTGTACACAAAGAGAGACACATACAGCAAGCACAAAGATATCAGGAAGTGGTTTTCCTAGCAACAGTAATCATCTGAAAGATCCCAGAACATCCTTTCTATTCATACAGCATTCTGTGTTTTGAATAGTGCTGACAGGTGAAGTGGATTCATAGTATTTAATACAAAAAAATATTGCTGGGGATTGGTGCTGCACAAAAGCTCAAATATCCATACTATTCACAAGCAGCTGAATTCACTGTTTTTATATCTATCTAGATTATTTAGTGAGGCACAATTGCAGAAGCGAATATTCACCTGCTCACCGAATGCCTAATCCAGGGTGTATTATGGAAAGTCTGATTCCCTAGACCTCACTCAGGCAACTGAGACGCAGCCCTAAATCAAGCCTAGCTCTGTCTATGCAAGCCCGTCTTGCGGATATAGCCTTGAATGATAAAGAGACATCCCCCCGGCCGGGTCCCTCAGCAGATGTGTCCAGTTTAAAATAAAAATGAGTCAATACAGTTGACAAAATCGCCCCCCCCCAAGGAACTCTATCTGGTTATTGCCTTCACTCTATCAGAAACACTCCCATATCACCCCTCTCGTCCTCTCACCAGTAATACACAAAGCAAATTCATTCCTGAAGGTCAAAAAAGAAAAAAAAAAATCCTTCAGTTCCATCAGACATCGAGAAAGAGAGAAAAGACAACAAGAAAGACACAGACAGACGGACAGACAGACAGAAGGCCTACAGACTGAGGGCTGGGGGAGGAAACGAGGAGGAGGAGGGTAAGAGAGTCCCCGCGTGCAACAAAGCCTCTAAAAGAGTATGGAGTGATCGCATTCACAAGATTCTAACCTGGATGGAGCTTAATGCCACAAAGAGAGAAAGCGTTCAAGCCCCACCACCTTATAATCTCCGTGAAATTCACTAGGGCTTTAGTTCCACCATATTGTCTTTGTTATAAAGCCCCGTATTGTGAACCTACTGTGGACACAGAACTGTGCTAGGCCCTGGGGGTGAAAGGAGGCTCAGTGGGTTTCTAAGTTAGCGATAGTGATGGGGCACAGACAGGAGGTGCTAAGTAACCATCACAGCCGCCTGTACTGAGTCTCAGTCTCTAGCAGTGAGTGACTGCCTACATGTTGGTATGGAGGGACGATACTGTAATAGAGGGTGGCTAAGTATATGCTTTAAAACAGGCAGGATTTGCATTCTAGCTGTGGGGTTGAAAGCAAGTTTGCAAAATATGACAGAGTCATGCTTACCTTACAGAGCTTTTGGACAGATTAATTATGACCATGTCCTTAATGCATCAGAAGCCCTTGTGGGTAGCTACAGTTCTTAGAAGATACCAGTCAGGGATGTGCAAATGAAAACTACAATGGTCTGCCAGCTCACACCCCTAAAATCGGCAGAATGAAAAAGTCTGACAATATCACGGATTGGAACAGCCACTCTTCTGTTTTGCTAATGGGAGCATAAATGGTACAGGCATTTTGAAGAGAATTTGGCTAGCTCTGTTGCAGTTTAAGATACACACACTCCATGACCTAGAAATTCTATTCTAGTGTATATTCAGTAGAGAAATTCTCAAAAATGTACCCAAGGAGACTCCTGCAAAAATGAATGTGCTCTGTCTGAGAAGCTAGATACTGAGATATAAAAATCTAAATGCCTGTGCACAGGAACATGGATAAACAAAAAGCAGTATATTCATGCAGCAATTAAAGTGGGTGTACAAGGATTGCATTTATTTAGATTGGGAAATACTTGGTCTATAAGCAACTCATCTTCCAAAGCAGCTGCTTTAATTCCTCATGTGTTCCAAAGAACTTTGCTGTCCTTCCACTTCCTCCCTCCAGCAAAGGGACTTGTCAAACAAACCCATGGACAAATGGAACAAACATAAGTCCATAAGTCACCATCAGCCAGTGTCCATCCCTCTGGCACACTCAAGAGAGACACAAGGAGCAGGGACTTAGAAGCTGCTCCCATTTTTCTGATCCCAGGCATTCAAGCTGGGGGTGTATGGGGGCTCTGTTTGACTGGGTGGGCTAACTGGAAGTGGATATGCTGCCTTGGGGTTCTTAGGAAAGTTATTCACATTTCAAGGAACATATGTGTCCTGAGTTTCTCAGTGACAGATGAAAAGAAAGCACATTCTATGATTTATGAAATGCACAATATTGTTCTTGTTCATGGCGGGTGTTTCAGAACCAGTGCATGAAAGTGGGATTGCAGGAACACTGACCCGCGGGCTCATAGAGGACGAATTGCAGAAGGGTTGGAAGGCAGGGGCACTGAGTCGCAGAGCAGCCTGGGGTCCCACGTGACATGAGAGGAAGAGCAGGAAGATTTGAAAATCCATTGAGAACAAAACTGTGTCCCATTCGCTGCATTGGTGAATGCTGGCAATACACAGAGTTACATCAGACATAACTCTCACCCTTAAAAAAATCTCCCCTTCAAAACGTTGGTTAGCAATAGTACAATAATGAAATCAACAATTTCCGGAAAAGTTAGGTCGACAGGAAGGACTTCATGATATGAGTGTTCAGAGGAGAGAGAGCCAGCCCCATGGGTTTGCAGACAGTGAGCTTGGAAGATAATTTGCAGGAGATAAAAAGGGACCTCAGTTTTAAGGTGATAAAACACTGGGTAAAAGGCCACTCAGCCAAGCATACAATGGAGTCCCTTTCTTCCTTCCATTTTGCCTTCCAGCAGCTTTTATTGAGTGTTTACTCTGCCCTAAGTCCTAGGGATACAAAAGTAACCAAAACCAGACAGGACTGCCTTTCAGAGCTTCATGATCAAGTATAGAAGTCAGACATAAATCTGGACTTTCTAATGCAGAGAACAGAGATGGAATTCAGCACGGGGTAGGGAATCTGTGAAGCTGGATGAAAAAAAGTCATATCTTTACTTTCAAAAATACTTCATTGATGTTTACCATTCCCTTCCATTATGAATTTAAGCAACAAATCCGGTAGAATTAGCAGTATCTGTGACTTTGTTCACCAATATAAATTCCATATTTTATATCTTATTATAAGTGTTGTCGATGTTGTAAAAGATCACTTGTACTTTTCACCACTTCAAACCTACAGTGGTTATTAGACCTTCCCCTCGATCTTGTTATTTAGTGCCTTAATAAAAAAAGCACATTTATTAACATGAGACATTTAAGAAAATATTTTGATAACCAGTTATATTGAAATGCAAGGGTCTTTGTAGTCTTGTGTATTTTGTATCATGCATTTGATCGCAGTATTCTGGTTTCCCCAAACTGCCATAAGGATCCGTAGAACAAAAGATGAAGACAATTATTAAGAACAGATTAAATGTTAACTAAAACTGATAAAACTTGTGATTGTGCCAAGTGCTACAGAGGGAAGGTAAACAGAGAACCTAGTGAAGGAGGCAATGGAGGGCTTCCCTGAGGAAGCAAGTGGGAGCTGGGTTATGGAGGAAAACTAAGTTTTAACTAGCAAACTGTGGTAAAAGAACATTCTAGGGAGGAAACAGATACAAACATGCCTTGAGATGGGCTGGGCTATAGGATACCAGGGATGTTGGGGCATGAATGAGGGTGCAGGGAAGTGAGGCTCAGGTGGTGGCGAAGTGTGGCTGAAGCAGTGAGTCGAGGTCCAAGAAGACAGAGTCAGAAAGCAGGAAAATAAGACATGGAACAGGACACTGGGCTGATGTATATAGGGACTGCATGGGGGTGAGTTTAGCAGAAGGCCAGACCCAAGCCATAGAGAGGAAAGGTGAGGCTGCACAGGTCTGCGGGGCTCAGATCACCCCTGGCTTTGACTGGGCTGTGAGAGTCTCTCTGACCTTACTCTGGGAGGAATAGGAGCCATGAAACAGTTCTCTGATCAGCCTGCCCTTAGGGAGAGCACAGTCGACGAGCTGTGTATCAGTCAGGGTTCTCCAGAGAGCTAGAATCTGTATGTGTGTATATATATACACAAAATATGTAAGGATACAACCCAAGGCCCCCAGCGGATGCCTAAAGCTGTTGATCGTACCCAACCCTATATTACTCTGGTTTTTCCTATACATTCATATCTATGTTCAAGATTAATTTACAAGTTAGGCACAACTGGAGATTAACAGCAATGACTAATAATGAAATAGAGCAATTATAGCAATATACTGTAAAAAGGTTATGTGCATGTGGTCTCTCTCTCTCTCTCTCTCTCTTATTGTACCGTCCTCACCCTTCTTGTGATGACATGAGAGGGTACGTCGCCTACGTGATGAGATGATGTGAGCTGAATGACATAGGCACTGTGACAAAGTGTGAGGCTACCAATGACCTTCTGACAAAACATCAGAAAGAGGATCATCTGCTTCCAGACTGTGAGAAAGTGAAACCAAAGGCAAGGGGTGAATGCTGTATATATATTTGCTTCTCAGATTCTCACTCTTTGTGGTAGGTATGTACTCTAAAGTTGCCACAGAAATTGAATTCGTGACATGGATCTACAGGAAATACAGGGTTAGGTTCCAGTGTGCCTCTGGTCACAATAGTTTCATTAACCGATCAATACATAACCTTGTTTTATGTGCGTTTGTGTTTCAAGACACCTTATTTAAAGCACATTGTTTATTCATTAACACTAAGCTCACAGCCAATAGCACTATAACTCATGCTCAAACAAAGCTTATCTAACATGCATATTTTCTCCACAAGCCCCATCACGACCTATTTGCACTTGGAAACAACTAGGCAGCTCTTCGGCCCTATGCTAGGGGGCCATTTTAAACAGTGAAACCATTGACAGAATGAGCAATAAATGCCAAAAGTGTGGAACTGGATAGATTGCAAAAGGACATGGATTTGCAGGATGAGAGAAGTATGAAACAAGAAGGCAGAACATTGCCTTGTTGGACCTCAGCTGGGGACATGTGCATCAGGGGACTCAAATCTTCTGCCATCTGTGCATATCATGATTGACTGAGATCAGTGTGAGTATTGATATTGTGGTTACAAATACATTTGAGTGTGCAGGCAAACTCGTGAATACTGAATCCACGAATAGTGAGCGGCAACTGTGTGTGTGTGTGTGTGTGTGTGTGTGTGTGTGTGTGTGTGTGTGTATGAATGACTTCTTTCAAGGAATAGCCTCACATGATTGTAGAGGCTAGCAAGTTCACAACCCAGAAGGCAGGCCAGCAGGCTGGAGCTTAGGCAGGAGCATGTTCTGCAGTGCGGGGGGAAGAATCTTTCCTTCCTCAGGGGAATGTTAAGTTTTGCTCTTAGAGACTTTCCATGGTTAGCAGAGGGCCACCCATATTATTGAGCAGAATCTCCTCCATTTGAAGTTGACTGATTCCAAACATTAACCACATCTATAGCATACACCCAAGAGCAACCTCTAGATGAATGTTTGCTTGACTAACTGGGTTGTAGAGCCTCACCAAGGTAACTGGGTACTAGAGCCTCACCGAGAAACCAACCATCACTGATGGTGTTGAAGAAAAGGAGATGTTAGCTGAAAACCACGTAAATCATTGAGGTGGTAAAATCCTGTTACTTGGGCCCTGCTCTTAAGAGTTTCTAGAATCCCTTCCCTTTTAGAATTTCAGAGAGCTCCATACCCCCAACTCTTGGCCCTTGCTCTCCATGGCCATCTGTCCTTTCATGCAGTCCTGTTCCCCTGAGGCAGTAGCAGCACTATATTTTGAGAATAAAGTCCTAATACACTTGGGACATAATTCCCCCATGGCGTCTCAGATACTTCTGTCATTATTATTCATTTTTCTTTAAAGTGTGGAGTAAGTCTGGGGCTCCTAGGTGGTTCAGTTGGTTGGGTGTACAACTCTTGATTTTGGCTCAGGTCATGAACTCAAGGTCGTGGGATTGAACCCCGTGTTGGACTCTGAGCTCAATGAGGAGACTGCTTGAGATTCTCTCCTTCTGCCCCCTGCCCTCTCAAACAAATAAATAAATCTTTTTTAAAAAGATGTGGAGTAAATCTGAAAAAGTAGATGCATGTAGTATCACTGAGGTATTTTTTAGTTACAAAATATCTGGCTTAAAGTAACTTGAAAACAGTGTGTTTATTTTTCTAAATCATATTCCTTTTTATTATTATTATTATTATTTGCCCCAGGGGTACAGGTCTGTGAATCATCAGGCTTATACCTTTCATAGCACTCACCATATCACAAACCCTCCCCAATGTCCATAACCCATCCACCCTATCCCTGCCCTCCCACCCCCAGTAACCCTCAGTTTGTGAGATTTGGAGTCTCTTATGGTTTGTCTCCTTCCTGATCCCATCTTGTTTCATTATTTTTCCCTCCCAACCCCCCATGACCCCCCNTCAGCATAATACCCTCTAGTTCTATTCACGTCACTGCAAACGGCAAGATTTCATTTCTTTTGATGGCTGCATAGTATTCCATTGTATATATATACCACATCTTCTTTATCCATTCATCTGTTGATGGACATCTAGGNTGGACATCTAGGTTCTTTCCATAGTTTGGCTATTGTGAACATTGCTGCTATAAACATTCAGGTGCACGTGCCCCTGAGGATCACTACCTTTGTATCTTTAGGGTAAATACCCAGTAGTATGATTGCTGGGTTGTAGGGTAGCCCCATTTTCAACTTTTTGAGGAACCTCCACACTGTTTTCCAGAGTGGCTGCACCAGCTTGCATTCCCACCAACAGTGTAGGAGGGTTCCCCTTTCTCCACATCCTCACCAACATCTGTCATTTCCTGACTTGTTGATTTTAGCCATTCTGACTGGTGTGAGGTGGTATCTCCCTGTGGTTTTGATTTGTATTTCCCTGATGCCGAGTGATGTTGAGCACTTTCTCTAAATCATATTCCCTAATAAGAACTCCAGAGGTAGGTGGTCGAGGGTTGGTTTAGAGGGTCAGCAAATTATGCCCTGTTTGTCAGATCCACCCCAAAGTCTGATTTCGTGCAGCCCCAAAACTAAGATAGATGGCTAAAGAAGAGGAAGAAGAAGAGGAAAAATGTGGAGAGGAGGGAGAAGAAGAGTAAGGAGAAAGAGAGGAAGAAAGAGACGAGGAAAGAGAAGGAGAGCAGGAAGAGGACGGGGAAGGAGAGGAAGGGGAAGAGGAAGGAGAAAGAGTGAATGAGAAAGAAAGGAGGAGAGGAGAATAAGCAATAAAGACTATGTGACCCACAAAGCTTCAAATGTTTACTGACTGACTGTTCATAACATATGTTTCCTGATCCCTGATCCGGGGATTGCACTACGACCTCAAGGACTCGGCCTCCACCTTCTCTCTGTTCTCAGCGTACCGGCCTCGTCTTCCCTCATGGACCCCCACCCGGCTCTAAGCACCGTGTCTGTAGATGCCCAGCTGAAAAAGGGATAGAACTTTTTCCCCAAGTATCTCTCTTTTACCATAAGGGAAGATCCTTTCCAGAAGACCCCAGCCTACCTCCCTCAGCCCCCATTGACTAGAACACAGTCACCTGGGGCAGCTGCAGGGGAGGCTGGGAAAGGGTTGGCTGGGGTTTTCAGATTCCCCGTGGGAGGGCCCCTTCACATCAGGAAGGGGGGAGGGGATTACCTCTTGGGCTGACATATCTGCCAGCATTTGATCACTGGGAATTTTCCACTTTCCCAGAGCTTTTTATAATAACGCCAGCCATCCAGTGTGAGGACAGGGACACTGTCCTCTTGTTAGATGCTGGTCAGTGCTAATGGTACTACCCTCCTCTCCATCACATGTAGGGGAAGAACTGCATGCAGAGGCTCAAATGAGGTTAATTCTCGGCTCTTGAGAGCATTTTGTATCTTAATCCGCTCGACGGTTAGCCAGGCATAAAAATCTAAAATTCATTACATTGTACACCTAAGGACCATTCACTTTACTGTATGTGTGTGATACCTTAGCATAAGAAAAATAGGTATAAAACTGCCAAAAAAAGAAAAAATGTACAGCGGTTTTTACACCCTGACTGCTAAATACATACACATTTATACATATATTTGTGTACATATCTATACATACGTATGTATAGATCTTATATCCTCTCTCTGTATAGACATGGATGCAAATACACAGTAATGTTAACCAGCATGTACTGAGTCCTATTAATGCAGCTGGTACATTGTGAGGGTCAGTAAAGCGTACTAGGGACTTCCAGTCTCTTTCCCAGGCAACCATGTTCTAAAAGAAGTTTCGTCTTTGATCTCACATTTACCCCTTGTCAACACCCTTCCTGTAGCTCCCGGATTTGCAAGGTCCTAGATAAGACACAGAATTACTCTCCACCACAGAATATATGGGAACCTGGAGAAAGGGAAGTGCCCACTTCTTTGTGACATCTTTTAATAATCAGTAGAACTAAAAAATTTAAAATCCTTGTAACAGTGACTTAAAATAAGAGACTTCTTATAACATTCCCCCTTGCTTTTCTTCTCAGAACACAAGGGGCTAATTAAAAGTGGAAAAATTCTTGTTTGATCAGAAATTCTTATGTTTTGGAAAAAAGCAGAGAAAACTACTGTAATATTCAGGAAGGGCTTAATTGGCTTTAACGTCACCGAATTCCCTTTCTCTATCTGGGAAGTAGCTGAGCCTTCTTTTCTGAACCCACAAAGAAAAGGTAAGGGGATAGGCCTATAAAAATTAGGGCTCCCTCCTGAAAGGTGGTCTTTTGATTTGAATATATGGGATTCTCTTTCAACCCAACTCAGTATGATTCCTCTCTGAGAACCTCCTGCAAGTCCTGGTCTTTTGGCTGACTTATCTCCATAAATGACTTTATTACTTGAGCAGTAAGCTTGTTTATTGAGGAAGATGTGTGTGGTGGTCCTTAATGGAGCATGTCAGCGTAAAAGCTCCATTATACTGAGTCAGGACTGGGTCCATCCATTTCACGCCACACTCCGCCCTGGATTTATTAGAATTAGTGCAGGAAAAGTGAGTGCTCGATGTAGCACAGCCTTTTCGAAACTGATATGTTTCCACCACTAGAGTAGACTAGAAAAAGAATTCCCTGGGCTCAGAGGTGCTCCTACCAAGAGGAACCATGGAGTTCATCAAAAGACGAACATCACTGGAACTGGGTACAAACTAGCAAAGTGATGTATCTATGGAAAATTCATGAATGTTCTTTCCACTGTGGTGACCCTAAACGTCAGCATGTCTGTTGGTTGGCAGACTGTTTTCAGTTCTGATTTGTTAAGTGGGATGATGAAAATGATTGAGTCATGAAAACATAACATACCATTCAGTTTAGTGTTCGAAATATATATTTTTTTGTCTTATAAAGTGCCTATTTGTTGACTCTTGCCAATTCTTGTTTAGCAATTAAAGCAGGAACTCATTTATCCACTAACTGGGACAGGACTGCACAGAGGTGTTTGTCAATCTGGTGGCCCTTGCAGATAGCATGCTCCTGCTATCCTCTCTGCTCATCATTCAGTGACTGATACTGTCACCTAAGAGTGAGACTAGGGGGAATGCCAGCAAGAGTGACTTTGGGGTAGGGATGGGGATAGTGATGGTCAGGTGTGAGGATCAGGAAGTCAAACATGACAAGGAAGGAAGCACAGCAGACAAAGTGAAACAGTGGCTCTTGAACGGTATTTGCACTGACCTGGATTATATCTTTGGAAGATCTGTTTCATCACCGGCTGAATCTCTGGAACTCTCTGTGAATAATAGATGAGGCATTTGGGTTGTCTTAGGTGTGTGATGTCTTGTGCTCTCTTGAAAAGAGCAAGGATGTGTGTTACTTATTACCCATCCACACACTACAGTCTTACCTAAAATGTATCAGTATTTTTGCCATGTTATTGCCAATGCAAAGTTTATGAAGCATCACCTTAGTAACAAAGATTTCTGGGTTAAGTGTGAGAGGTACCCAGTCATAAGTGCTGGTGGACAGTTACCTAAATAATTCAGGAAGATCTTATGGCTCCATAAAATGAATGCCTGCAACTCTTGGGTCTCCATCCTCTTCGGTTGACCATCAGGAGTTTATAAATAAGAATTCTACTTGGTTGCAACTGATAAAAACCTGCTGGATGTGGCTTAAGCAAAACAAAAGGGATTCATTTTAAAGATATTCCATTTTATGGGGTGCAAAGGTCGTAAAACAACTGGGTCTTGGGAAAGGTTTGGAGCCAGGTATTAAAATGCCTATGAATATGTTTTGTTCCAGCTCTCAGTTCTGCCCCTCTCGGGATATCTGCTGCAAGAAGGCTAAGCAAATCGGGCTTTCCACAATTAAGTCCTCATAGTCATTATCATTAACTCCCAACCGTTAGAGAAAGGCGTTAGCTCTGAGTCTCCTCCCACAATTCATAATCGTGTTCCAATGAAAGCAAACCTCAGGCCAGAGTTTGATTTCTAACAAGCAGGCACAGGATGGGCATAGCCTCTTCCTTTTTGATGGAGACCCAACTCCCTCCATTGAGGTACCCCAACCACAACCTGCTCGAAAAGTCTCCCAAAAGCAAAGAATACGCCGTATGTTAATTAGTTGAATTTAAATTAAAAAAGTAGAAGCAAAGGTAATGGTACCTGAGTAAAGGTCGACACACATTTTTTTCCCCCCTGTAAAGAACCCATAAAAGATTTAAGTTTTGTGGGTGATTACAGTCTCTGTTGCAGATACTCAGGTCTGTCTCAGTGTGGACACAGCCACAGACAATATGGAAATGAATCGGTGTTGGTATATTCCAACCAATTTTATCGGTGAACTGAAATCATAACTTCATATAATGTTCATAGACCAGGAGATATTGTTCTTTTGATTACTGGCAGCCACTTACAAATATAGAAGTGATTCTTAGCTGCTGGGCTGTGTGACATCAGGTGGTGGGCTGAAATGGTCTGGTCAGCCGTGGTTTACCCGCCGCGGCTCTAACAGTGTATCCCTAACGATGGTGTTGTGATCAGGAGTTCGCCAAAGCAACACGACCCTAGACCCATTTACAAACCACTCGTGGGACGACTTTGTGACAGGATGACCCCGTGGTTCTTTTTCATACAGCCTTCCAAAGGGGGGCTGCATCATGCCTTCTACAGACCACCATGGAAAATCCAGAAGGTTCTTTGATAATAATGATGACACTCTAATATGCCTGAGGGCTCCCTCAACTTCCTGCCAGTGTCCAGACATCTTTTAGTTGCCCACCAATATCCATTTACTGTCACGGTTATAATCTCCTCCTAAAATATGCCGCTCCCATTTTAAGTCTTAAGCAAGTCTTAATCCTTGCAAGGGTCTCTGTATTTCCATCTATGGGTGTGGTACACACTGTCCAGTTTTTCACTTTCCCTACTATACCCAGCTTCTGAGAAACTGTCTCTGTGGAGACCCTTAAATATACTTCAGGGCCTCACATTGTGGTTAAGAGTTTGGCTTTTAGGGGCGCCTGTGTGACTCAGTCAGTGGAGCATCTGCCTTCGACTCAGGTTATGATCCTGCGGTCCTGGGATCGAGTCCCGAGTCAGACTCCCTGCTCAGTGGGGAGCCTGCTTCTCCTTCTTCCTCTGCCATTCCCCCAAATCGTGCTCTCTGGCTCTCTCTATCTCTCTGTCAAATAAATAAATCAAACCTTAAAATAAAATAAGATAAAGTAAAAGGTTGGCTTTGAGCATGGCTTCCACTTGATTTTTACCTAAAATGTGTTTGGCTCTCCCTTCAAGTCCACTTTTGAGGTTCAGAGACCCATAATGGAAATTTTAAACACCCACAGAACAGTTCCTGGGCTAACAAAGACCTCTCCCAAGGCCAGATTGATGTTTCCACTTGCCTCTGCTGTGCCATGTCCCTGTTGAAATTTGTATCAAAGAAAAAGGATTCACGATTTGTGTGAAGATACTGTAATGTTTACTTCTGCAGTGAAAATAAACAATAGCGGGCGCCTGGGTGGCTCAGTGGGTTAAAGCCTCTGCTTTCGGGTCAGGTCATGATCTCAGGATCCTGGGATCGAGGCCCACATCGGGCTCTCTGCTCATCAGGGAGCCTGCTTCCTCCTCTCTCTCTGCCTGCCTCTCTGCCTACTTGTAATCTCTCTGTGTCAAATAAATAAATAAAATCTTTAAAAAAATAAAAAATAAAAAAAAATAAACAATAGCAAAACGAATCAATTATCAGAGCAAATTGGAAAGGATAATACCATTTAAATCCTGAATAGCACAGCTAGAGATATACTTCATGTCAATTTTATTAATCATGGTCAATTTTTAAATGGTCAGATATTGGCAATTTCATCTGGATCAATATAATTTGAAGCAAATTATAGATAACTTAATGGCATCAAGTAGATTCTTTCCTTTCACTGCAGGTGGCTTTGTTCAGCTTCCCAAATTCTAGACCAGACAATATGGTTGCTGCTGTTGCTCTAGTTTTTGCATTACAAAAAGAGAGAAAGAGAGAGAGAGAGAAACAGAGTGACATCAAATAATAGACAGACAGACTGAATTTTTTTCTTTTTTTCTCGCATTTTCACATATTGGTTGACCATATAGTTAAAGACTAAATTTCTTTTTGGCCCAAACCTAGTTCCTAAAGTAGGGACTTTGAGCAATTAAGGAGGTGGTTCAGGTAGGTGTGAAGCCAAAGTCATTGTGTAAAGGAGTTTCCAGAAGTCTAGGCTTGTGGATCAGAGTAGAGGGGTAACCAGGGCGGTGATCACTGCAAGCCTGAAAGACAACCCAAGAGTTGTCCACCAACACTGTGAGCCTTAAAACTGCAATTCCATTGCTATGTTAGGGCCGTGGAAGAGCCCTGAGAGAAAGAAGTAATATTACAAATACTTAGCACCAGACACCAATCCATCAGAAGAGACTCGGGCCATAAATAGGCAGCTGAGCCATCCCATCGCATACCTTGGTTAGAGAGTACAAGTTCCTCTGATAAGCATACCGTTCCTCCTTCTAGAGTCAGTTCTGTGGTGGACCTAGGCAGTGAGCAGGAGCTTTTGCAGTAGAGCAGTCTACATGAGACGGACAGGTAGCTAGTTCACCTTCTCACAATTTTGCAAGTTGTCTCTTTGGTCTTTTCTTCTTTGTTGCCTGGTGAGTTGCTAAGCTTCTGTGTGCATCGAGCATTCCTGTCAATCGCTGGAAAGGAGAAATCATGAATAAGCACCCAGTCTGAATGTTGTCTTATGTGTCTGCTTTGAAAAAGGGTTTCCAAAAATACCTTGGGACTAAATTGCAGTGTCAAGGTTTAAAACCTTTCACTGTCTAGATGCCACTGCTTCGTTGATTCGCTTCTCAGCCCAAAGAACGTGAGCAAGTATATCTGAATGATTCTTCCACAGCCATGTGCCTTAGCTGTCCCCACTCCCAGCAACAGCAATGGGTGACCCAGCCTCAGTCCTCTCGTCCATGCTAGTCAGAACAAGGAGCCCTCACCTCAACAGGTACAGCTTAGGCAAGAGCCTCCAAATTTGCTGAATGAATCCTGGAATCTTCTGTCTTCTCCACGTCAACATGTCTTGAGCATTTGTATCTCTTCTCTCCCAGTCAACTCCTTTCTTCTCCACTGGGTGGTGAGCAGCAGCACATCCCTGTTGTGCGAGGGGCAGCATTGGAATCTGTTCCACTGTTGACGTTGTGCAGTGCCTCGCATGTGGAGGACAGGTGGGAATGGAATGTAAGCCTCACGGGCCAGAACAACATGTCAGGGATCACGGAACTAGCTCATCTAACGGACCGAGGTGCACCTTCTTGGTGAAGCCTACAGAGGTGTTGTATGTGGCTTCCTGCTAGGTCTGCAACTGGTGTGATGTTCAGAAGAAGAGAAGGCGGGGGGCAAAGGAGGGGCACTGGGACCGGGAACAGCATACGCGGGCTGTTTTTGAATACGGAAGGGGTCATGTTGCAAAGGAGTAGAGCTTCCACATGAGCTGAGATACCCAGTAGCTTTCCATTGCTTAGAGAATACATTCCAAACTCCTCACCAGACCCACAACACTCTCTATAAGTGGTTCTCAAAATTACTTGAAGAGCTTTAAGAAATCTCGATGCCTGGACTCGCCATGGATCAATCCAGGGATCGGAGCCTGAGCATCTGCCTCTTTTGCATACAGTAGGCTGGGAGCCTCTGCTGCCCTGATCTGGACCAGCCCACCTGTCTAGGTTTGTCCAGTGCTCCTGTCCCGTCAGCCTCCTTTCTGTTCCTGGAATATGCCAAGCTCATTCTAACTTCAGGACTTTTGTTTTTCCTGGTTCTTGAGCTTGGAAGAGTCTTCTTCCTGATTAAAGCTTACTCATCTACTCAAAATGTTGGTTAGGCTTTCCCTGACCCTCTGCACTCATTTCCTAGGGCGTTGTGACTAAGTACCACTGAGTAGGTGGCTTAGAGCAACAGAAGTGAATTTTCTGGAATAGTTCTGGAAGCTAGAAGTTTAAAATCAAGGTGTTGTCAGGGCCACGCTCTCTCTGAAGACTCCAAGGGAGTGTCTATTCCATGCCTTTCTCTTAGCTTCAGTGGTTAACAGCAACCACGGGCATTCCTTGGCTGGCAGATGCAACACTCCAGTCTCTGCTTCTGTCCTCTTTCCACACATAGGGTTTGCCCCGTGTATCTTCACATGGTCTTCTCTTGGCAAATATCTCTTCTCCTCTTTTTATGAGGATGCCAGTTACCAGCTCCCTGTGATAACATTATTTTAACTTGATTACATCCATAAATACCATATTTCAAAGAAGATCACATTTATAGGTACAGGAGGTTAGGACTTCAGTATATTTTTAGGGGGGGACACGATTTCACCCATAATGCTCTCCATCCAAAGTAGCTTCACCCCACTCTCTCTGGTCATTATTGCTTTACTTCGTCTTGACTGTGTTTGAAATGATCTTGCGTCTTTATTAGTTTATCTGTGTGCTAGCTGTTCTCCTCCCTGACTGTAAGCTCCATGAGGTCAGGAACCTTGATCATCTGGAATGTCACCATGTTGACCACGCCTGAAAAGGTGCATATTAAATATTTGTATGACTTCATGAGGCAGGACTAATGATCAAAGAATAAAAATGATA
The DNA here is from genome assembly GCA_002007465.1 of Ailurus styani. Classification (NCBI taxonomy): domain Eukaryota; kingdom Metazoa; phylum Chordata; class Mammalia; order Carnivora; family Ailuridae; genus Ailurus; species Ailurus styani. Next base: position 1,712,547 of record LNAC01000171.1, read on the forward strand.
GGGAAGCAGATTTTGGTTCACCATGAGAAAGATGTTTATAGAATTAAAGCCCGCTCAAGAAATAAGTCAATCAGAGAAAGACAATTATCCTATGATCTCTCTGATATGAGGAACTTGAGGGGCAGGGTGGGAGGTCGTGGGGGTAGGGAGGGAAAAATAATGAAACAAGATGGGATGGGGAAGGAGATAAACCATAAGAGACTCCTAATCTCACAAAACAAACTGAGGGTTACTGGGGGGTGGGAGGGTAGGGATAGGGTGGATGGGTTATGGACATTGGGGAGGGTTTGTGCTATGGTGAATGCTGTGAAAGGTGTAAGCCTGATGATTCACAGACCTGTACCCCTGGGGCAAATAATAAAGCAAACAAACAAACAAACAAATAAATAAGTCACATAAAAAATTTAAAAAAATAAAGCCCAGTCAAAATGAAGTAGCTACTTTTTTTGAAGTAATGAGTTCCCTGTCATGGGAGAAGTTCTTTCCAAGGCTGGGTAATGCCTTAGCGGGGACACTGGAGAGAGGATTCACATGTCAGTTCAGGAATGGATTCATGACCTCTAAGGACCTTTTAAATCCAGAAGTTCAATAATTCTATATTTGAGCAGAGACTTTTAAAACACACCGTGTCGCAATGAAATGCCTCTAATGGTGAAAACTTGAGGCAGGCATCAGTTTCCCAGCTCACTCTCTGGCAGGTGAGACCTTGTGACAGCCCTCAAATCACATTACATCTATCGCCTCCCTGTGTCTTATGAGTTTATTCTCAAGCCTAGTTTGAATTTGTTCTTCTCTTTGTTATTTATGATTATTTTGGGGGTAGGGCCTTTCTGTCTAAGAGGAAACAACAGAAGGAGATTAAACGTTTCTGTTCGGGATCTCTTTAATGTCTTCACTGAGCCTGCTACAATGAGATCTCGTATTCAGTTGGTCCTGTCTTAAGAAAGGAGCACCTTCTCTGTTGAAAGCTGTTGCTGCCAGGGGACTCAGTGTTACCAGAGCAGTCAACTTTGATTTGTGTATCAATAATGTCGTGTCAGTAGCCAGAGGGTATGGCATCAGGCCGTTCCAGATGCTTTTATTGGTGCTTTTGCTGGAGGATTATTTCAAATTAACTTCAGTCTCTTGGAAGACCCTGAACAGTTGAATGCTATTTCCCATTTGTAAACAAAATGGTGAATAATTACGGGAGAAACCAAGACAGGCTGATTTCTAGGAAGTGTCACGTCTGCAGATCTTAATTTTCTCCAAGCACCGTTGCCTTGTTCCTCTTCTCCGTGGCGTCTATCCTGCCAAGTGTAATGCTCACTAGAACCTGGTTACAGGGCGATCAGTGGCTTCGCAGCCACTCAACGAAATAACTAGACACTCTTCTGCGGCCACCATATCCACGGGGTGAGATTGGGAGGCTGGGGAAACGTGAGTGGCCGTTTTAAATGGTGTTATACAATGTTCAAAAAAATGGTTTGTATGGGATGGTGAAGGTAATAGTGTATATACATTTTAGAGGAGGATGAAAAGCAAAGGGATCAAACCACAAATTACCTGTTATTCTGTCGCCCAGGATAGCCACTGTGGACCATTTCAGTGTGTTTACTTTGATCATTCTCTCCCTCCACCCTTCCTTTCCTCCCTCCTTCTTTCTCTGCAATAATACTATTTTCCCATTTACTGATGTAACACAGAGGCTGACAAGCCTTTTCTATAAAGAGCTAGGTAGTAAATAAACATTTGTGGTTTTACTGGCCATAGGATCTCTGTCCCACTTACTCAGCCTTGCAGCTCCAGAACAAAACCAGCCAAAGACAGTGAGAAAGTGAATGGGTATAGCCAAGCTCCAACCAAACCATTCACAAAAAAAAGAGGGGGGGTGATGGGGAGGATCTGTCCCGTGGCCATGGTTTGCAGACTCCTGATGTCACATGATAGTTTTTACACGTCGCTAATATTTTTCAACATCATTTTCAAAGATGCCATAGTATCTCATTACATTGATGTGCTGTAATTTTTTAGGAAGCATATTGTTGAATGTATACATGTTTCAGTTCCTCATTGTTATAAGTAATGCAGTAATGACTATTCTTGTGGCTAAATCTTTCAGCACATTCTTGATTATTTCCTCAGTATACATTAATTAAAATACCATTGATAAACCTGAGGTATGTGCAAAGCCCTCCCTGACTTGGCTTTTACACTGATGGCAGACAGTTGTGGCGTGCCCCTCACATGGAGGCAAGTCTCTCCCTATGTTTCCCTGCTGTGGAATAGAAATTCACCCATAGTGTTATGAGGGACCCTGAAATTAGTCCCAGTGATTATTGTCATAGAGAGACAAGAGAGGGTTAGCTAAAGAGCTGTTTCGTGTTTCTTTTTTGGGTCATGAATGTTTTGAGACTGAGAAAAATAAAGCCTGCTCTCTGAAGGAAAATGCGTACCCCACAAAATTCTACCTGTAATTTCAGAGGGTTTCAGTGAAACCTAGGCAGAGAAGTCACAGTAACAGTGAGTCACAGTGAAAATCTGCTTTCCTGGAGAGACACATACCCAAACTGGGTAAGACCTTCTACCTCTTTATCTGTCTTCTTTTAGCCTGGTCTTTTGGGTGCTCCGTTTTCCTGGTCTGAATTCTTAAGACCTGACTTTACATGTCCTTATTTTTGTTTCTTAAATGCTGTCATCCCAGTTGGGCAACGAAACAGGAAAAGAAAGAAGGGGAGGTAGGGAGGTACAGGAAGGAAGGGAGAATAAAACAAATTCTGAAGAAATTGAAGAGAACAAGAAAAACAGAAGAAGGGAGAGGAAAATGAAGGCCGTGTCTCTAGTTTTGCCCCCATTTCAGAAGATTTGAGGAATATCGAACAAAGGCCCCACATCCCTGAGCAAATTCGAGGCCTTCCTGTTGGTGCTGACAGCCAAGAATCTGGCCCCGTGGTCCACCCGCATTTATTGAGTATTGCTCCCAGCATGACCCCTCAGTAGGCACCCAGAAGATTCACAGGGGGTACAAATGCACAGGCTCCAAGCACTGTCTGGTAACATAGATGAGGCATGCTGCCTGATGTGGCCTTCAACAGCATCAGGTTGGAGCCCACAGGTCTTGACTAAAGTAGTCAGCTCAGTTCAGTGTGCCTTGAAAAGAGCAAGGGTTCAGCCTGACAAGCTAAACCCTAAATCCAGACTTTGGTGTCAATCTCCCAATATTAGAACGTTGGCAATGATTTTCTTTTTGATTTAGATTATAAAGAGCAAAAGGGGTACAACTCTGGATTTGCATGCAACCCGTGGGGAAAGATTTTGTGATCTCTGCATTTACTAGACATTTTATGACATTGTAACTGACAATCACTTTGAGTGCCATATTGGCGTACACTTGTGTTGGCAGCCCTTGAGTTCCATATATTCTCTCAAGTATGGTTGTATCCTAATGGAACATCTTTCTCTTGGTCATTTTCTTCAAGCAGGTAAATATCACGTGCCAAGAGAAAACAGAGAGGATGAATCCAAGCAAGCTGATTTCTCTGCAAAGTACTTTCTCTCCCTACATCAATTTTATTGGGATATAACATACATATAGTATAATATACATGCACCTATTATAAGTGTACAGTTTGATGAGTTTTCAAGAACGTATCTACCTGAGCAGCATCCATAACAGTAAAGGCATAGAACACTTCCATTATACCAAGAAATTCCGGGTGTGTCTTTATAGTTAATTCTCAGAACTCTTTCCACAGCCCCAGGCAAGCACTGATCTGCTTTCTGTCACTATAATTTTGCCTGTACTGGAACTTAATAGAATTATTTAGTGTGTATTATTATAATTATTTTGGTATCTGACTTTCTTGCTTAGCTTAATGTTTTTGAGATGTATCCATGTCTTATACGTTCCTCCCTTTTTAGTACTGAGTGGTATGGATTTATTCATGACATAGATATACCACTATTTTTTATACATTAATTTATAGATAATAGACATGAGGATTGTTTTCAATTTGTCGGTTATTGTGAGTAAAGGTGCTGTGAATATTTGTATATAAATCTTTGTACGGACATACACTTTCATCTTTTATGTAAATACTTGGAAATGGAATTGCTAGATTGCATGCTAAATATATATTTAACTATTTGAGAAGTTGCCAATAAGTTCTGCAAAGTGGCTGTACTATTTTAAACTCTTAGCATTAAAATTTGAAAGTTCCACATCCTTATCAACACTTGTTGTCAGTGATGACAACCCTTTATTTTAGCGATGCTAGTGATGCAGCCCTATGGAGTGGTGGTTTTTTGCGACATTTAAGTCTATCTGATCTGTCTGTGTATTCTTATGTAAATACCATGCTGTTTTAATCATGGTAGGTTTACAGTCCGTCCTCAAAGCCTCAAAGATTGTGTAAGACTTTCAAGTTTATTCTTCATTTTCAAAATTGTTTTGGCTCTTCCAGGTTTTGTAGGCTGTTCTTCATGTTCCCATTTGGATTTTAGAATCAGTTTGTCAATTTCTACGAAAGCCTGGTGATATTTTGAATGGGATTGCATTGAATCTCTAGACAGTTTTATGGGGAACTAACTTCTTAATAATACTGAGTCATCTAACCCATGATTGTGTCTTTTTAAATATTGCTCTGCAATGTTTTATATTTTCAGCCTACAGCTCTTGCAGATACTGTGTTAAATATATTCCTATGCATTTCATGGGTTTTGATGCTATTGTAAATCTTACTTTTAAATATCACTTACCATTTCTGTGTTGGTAGTATCTAGAAATGCTACTGGTTTTTGAATGTTAACTGTGTTGCCTGTGACATTGATAAATTCATCGATTCGTTCTAGTAGCTTTTTTGTAAAGTTCTTAGGATTTTCTGTGTTCGTGATCGTACCACCTATAAATGAAGACAGCTCAAAACTTGTCCTTCCTGGGAAAGTCTTTTATTACTTTTCCTTGACTTATTATACTGTCTAGGACCCCAGGAAAATTTGAACAGAATTGGTAGATCAGACATCATTGCTTTATCCTTGATCTTAGGGGTATTCAGCCCTTCCCTACTAAGCACGAATGGTGAAAGTTTCAGGTTGTTCTTTGGTGACCCTTTTCAGATTGAGAAAGTTCTTTCAGTTGCCATTTAGCTGGAAATTTTTAACATGAATGGGTTTTGATTTTAGTCAAATACTTTTACTGCATCTCTTTGGCTGGTAGTAATTTTTCCCCTTTATTCTGTTACCTGGTGAATTATATCGATTCATTTTCAAATGGTAAACCAACCTTGCTTTTCTCGGATTAAGCACTACTTGGTCATGATGCTTTACTTCTTTTATATTTAACAGTGGATTCCATTTAAAAATATTTTTTAAGAATTTTTGTGTTTATGTTCATGAGGTATGAATCTATACGGCTATTTTCTCTTGCTATAATTCTGCTGTTGGTATTGTGGTATTGATGTCTTCAAACAATGATGTGGCAGATGTTCTTTTCTCTATTTTCTGAGCATGTCTAATGTTAGTAGTATTTACTCTCCAAATATAGAATTTTGAGTGAAACTATCTGGATCTGGAATTGACTTTATGAAAAGAGTTTTAATTAGAAAATCAAGTTCTTTAATAGATTTAGGGTTATTCTGGTTTTCTAGTTCTTTGTATGCCCCTTTAGGTAATTTGTAACTTTCAAGCACCCAGATCTTGATGTCTAATATCCTTCTCCAATAAGAGGAACTAAGGCCCTGCAGAGAAATATTTAAAAAACCAAAAATATATATATACATATAAAAGTAGACTAAAAATAATCCCAAACTAGATAATTTGGATGATCTGACAATAATGGGTTCATATTCTTCCTTAGCAACAACCAGCAGGAGCTGAGGAGTGGCTGCCCCTTAGAAGGAGCAATTCTTTTTGTATGAACCAGGCACCGTGGCTCACAGAGTCTAAGGATGGGCTTCAGTCAGTTATACCAGTAGTTTCAAACTGGGGGCAATTTCACCCTTTAGGGGACATCTGGCAGGATCTGGAGATATTTTTGATTGTCACACAGGGCTAGGAGGGTGCTACCGACATCGAGTGGGTAGAGGCCGGGGATGCTATTAAACATCCTACAATGTACAACATAGCCCCACAGCTGAGTATTACTTGTCCCAAAATGTCAATAGTCCTGAAGATCAGAAGAAACACTGAATCTGGCCTCTCTAAGAATGTGAGCTTGCATTTCCAGCAATTTCAGACAAGACCAATAAAAATCGTTTCTGAAAGGCTAGTTTTGACTTCTCTGTGCTTCTCTGAGGACGCCGGGCAGTGAGACTCCATGACATTCTGTGAAAGCAGCATCTAATATTTGGACACTTGTTACGTGCCAGGCACTAACCAAGTGAATTGACATATACAAACTTGGTTAAGACTCTCAACAACTTTTCAAAGTAGGTATTATGATGATGGAATTAAAATTACATTGTTTTTATTGCAGATGACAGAAACACTTCTCAAACAGACTTTGAACAGAAAGCTCTTTTATTAGCACAAGTATAGATCTTCCTTAATGTCTGACGGGGTTACCTCCTGATGAACCCGCTGTAAGTCGAAAACGTAGTAAGTCACAAATGCATTCACTACACTTAACCTACCATCCATCATCGTTTCCCCCAGCCTGCCTTATATGTGCTCAGAACACGTACACGAGCCTCCAGTTGGACAAAATCATCTAACACAAAGCCTATTTGATAATTAAGTGTTGAATGTCTCACGTAATGTACTGAATACTGCACTAAAAGGGAGAAACAGAATGGCTGCAGGGGTACAGGATGGTTGTTGACCCCGGGGACCCTGGGGCTGACTGGGAGCTGCCAATGGCCAGGTTCACGGGAGAGGATCAGACAGCATAGCACTAGCCCAGGGAAAGATCCAAATTCAAAATTCCGAAGATGGTTTCTTCTGACTGCTTATTGCTTTCTCACCCTTGTAAAGGTGAAAAATTGTTAGTCAAACCATCATAAATCAGAGACTGTTTGTATTTAGATGCTGAAGCAAGACAGCCTGCGTTTGAATCCTTGCTCTGTACTTACATTGAGCAGGTTACCAATACTCTTTGGACCTCTGTTTTCTCATCTGAAAATGCAGCGTTAAGAACATCTCCCTTATTGGATTATTATGAAGACTTTTTAAGAGGTCAGTGCGTGAAGAGTGCTCACAGTGGTCTCTGGCCTATAGTAAATGTTCAGGAAATTTTAGTTATTGTTACTGCTATTAGTAGTAGTAGTAGTTGTTATTGTTGTAGTTATTGTTCCTCCTCCTTCTCTCCACCTCCTGTCCCTCCCTCCCCCTGCCCCTCCTGCTCCCATTCCTCCTCCTCCTCCCCTTTCTTTCCATGCCAATACTCAGGCAATAAATAGGAGGGCTTGTTCCAAGGATTCAAAGCATCTCATCAAATCTCTTGCTGTCACTCTCTCCTTTGTTCTCAGCTTTTACTTCCTTGTTGACAGTACGGCCACGGACATGTTCATACTCTAGAAGCTCAGCAAAAGCAATAAGGTCCAGAAAAAGCTCAGAGCTACTTCCCATTGGCCCAGTTTGTGTCACCCTTCAACAAATCAATGTCCCTGAGAGGGGGGAGTGCCTGGGTTAAGTGTCCACCCCTGGACCTGGAGAAGGAATCAGTCTCTCTCCTACTATATGTATATATGTGAAAATGGGGAAGGCTGACTCCCCAAAGGAAAATGACCCCTTTTTGGTTTCATTCACAAAGAAGGAAAAGGAATCCAAGCAGGCACCACAACCATTCCCAGTTTACAGAAAACTGTCTCTATAAGATGAAGGAATTTTCACAAGGAGACAGAGCTAGTAAGTGTAGGAAGAATTCACTTCCCAACTTCTTAACATTCAGGAACAATTCAGTATTAAGAAAACCTATATTAATAGATCAAAAGAAAAATGTGTCACCATAGATGCTGAAAGGCTTTTGATAGAAGTCAATATCCTTTCTTGATAGATAATCCCTTCTAGCATTAAACTTAAAAAGCAATGGGACAGACTTTGAAGAAGATGACTTTAAATTGCTTCTAAGGGAGTTAGAAGAAGACTTTTAAAAAATGGATATGGGCATGATTTTCATTTCCACAAGTAAATCTATATATTTAACATGATTTCAGTAGAAATGCTACCACTTTTTTTGAGCTGGAAGATCTATTTCTAAAGTTCAATAAAAAATATATAAATAAGAAAAGTCAGGGAAATTCTGCAACATAGTCTAACACTATGATGACAAAACCATGGTGGTTCTAGTGTGGAATAAACACATCAATGGAATGGAATGAAGTTAGACAATAGGCACAAATAAATATGGAAATTTATTATGTACTAGAGTGACCCTGAAATCAGTTTGGAAAAGATTAATTATTCAATATATGTTATGAAGACATCTGAATAGCTATTTGAGGAAAAAAAGGAATCCTACTTTACTCCACTAAAACTTACACCAGATGTTCAAGCATTTAAATACAACTTATTAAGTGGAACCTATTATGTCTTAGAAAATATAGAAGAATTTTTTCATTGTCACAGGATGAGAAAACTCTTGGTCTTGGCCGATCTAATCCTATTAAGATGAGGTTATTATAGATTAAGATGGGCCCCAACTCAATGACAAGTGTCTTTGCAAGGGGAGGGAGGTTTGGATGCCCAGATGCTCAGGGAAAAAGGCCATGTGGAGACAAAGGCAGACATTGGAGATGCTGTTGCAGCCAAAGCTCATTAATGATTGCTGGAAACCACCAGAAGATGGAAGAAGAAGGGAGGATTTTCCCAAGAGCTTTTGGAGAGTGCATGACCCTGCCACCATCTTGATTTGGAACCTCTAGCAGCCAGAACTGTAAGAGAATAAATTTTATTGTTTTGAGCCACTCAGTTTTGGTAATTTGTTACATCAGCTGGAGTAAGCTAATACAAATATTTATAAAGAATTTGTGTGGGGGGAATGATACCAAAAACAAAACTAAGAGGCAAATGGGAAACATATTTGTGACTCATGGGATGAAGGACTCGTTTCCTTAACCACGCCTATAAATCAGTATTTTTCAAAAAGCTGACCACTGAATAGAAAATGGGCACATGAAGTTCCATAATAAAATTATTATAACTTTGTTGGGAGAATTAAATAATTTATGTGGGACCCAAGGAAATTGATGATTTCATGGGTGGCCTCAGCTTTCCCTTTTCACCTACTTCGAGACCATAGATAACGTCTTACCACCTTCTTCCTCATTCCTTTAGTGACTAAGTAGTTCTGCTGAAGAATTTTGAGGGAAAAGAAGAGGACCTACATCACATGTGGCAAGACGTCATTTTATTTTTAATTAATTAATTAATTATTTATTTTTGTTTCAAGTTTTTATTTAAATTCTAGTTAGTTAACATATAGTGTAATATTGGTTTCAGGAGAACTTAGTGATTTGCCACTTAGATATAATATCCAGTGCTCATCACAAGTGCCCTCCTTCATACCCATCACCCACCTAGCCCATTCCCCACTCCCCTCCCCTCCAGCAATGCTCACTTTGTTCTCCATAGTTCTAGGCTCTTATGGTTTGCCTCCCTCTCTCTTCTCCCCCCAGCCCCACGTTCATCTGTTTTGTTTCTTAAATTCTACATGAGGGAAATCATATGGTACTTGTCTTTCTCTGGCTGATTTATTTTGCTTAGCATAATACACTCTAGCTCCAGCCACATCATTGTAAATGGCAAGATATCATTCTTTTGGAGGTTGAGTAATATTCCACTGGGTGTGTGTGTGTGTGTGTGTGTGTGTGCGCACGCGCGTGCATGTGCGTGCACGCATGTATGTATCACATCCTTTTTATCCATTCATCACTTGATGGACGTTTGGGCTTTTTCCATATTTTGGCTATTGTGGACATTGCTGCTATAAACACTGGGGTGCAGGTGCCCCTTCGAATCACTATGTTTGTATCCTTTGGATAAAAATCGAGTAGTGCAGTTGCTGGGTCATAGGGTAGCTCTATTTTTAACTTTTTGAGGGGCCTCCATACTGTTTTCCAGAGTGGCTGCATCCGTTTTCATTCCCACCAACAATGTAAGGGGGTTCCCCTTCCTCCACACCCTCACCAACACCTGTTGTTTCTTGTGTTGTCAAGTTTAGCCATTCTGACAGGTATAAGGTGGTATCTCATTGTAGTTTTGATTTGTATTTCCCTGATGATGAGTGATGTTGAGCATCTTTCTATGTGTCTGTTGGCCATCTGTATGTCCTCTTTGGCAAAATGTCTATTCATGTCTTCTGCCCATTTCTTAACTGGATTATTTGTAAAACGTCATTTTTAAGAATCACTTTTCAAATCTGTTCCCTCCTCAAAGTTCTGCTCTGGGTACCAGTGTCTTCTAGTTTTCCTTGTTTTGTCTTCTGGCCTGTATAATTCCCAACCCCGACTTTCAAATATTTCCCCTAGTAACTTAGCCCTCAGCCTGCATAATAACCAACAAAATAAAAGCTGAGAAGTTAGCTGTTCCATCCTTAGGAAACCTTCAGGGCCAACCACTGTCAATCTCATGGGGTTTCATTGATCCAGTCATGTTGCCTTTTCCTAGAGCAGAGAAACAGGGGAGGATTCTGCTGCTAAAAAAAAAAAAAAAAATCTTCCCCAGATGACCACATGTCAAAGCCGGCTTCCTGGATGTGCAACCTGGGCAACCATACTGGCCCACACTCAGAAACACTCCATGCTGGCTTAATGCTCTGTTGTTACCATTTTGAAATTCTTACACTTTTTGAATAAGGGGCTCCACATTTTCATTTGCACTGTGCCCCCACAAAGTATATAGCAAGTCCTGACAGAGAAACTATTGAATAGGGGCACCTGGCCAGCTTTGTCAGTAGATCATGTGACCCTTGATCTTGAGGTCATGAGTTCAAGCCCCATGTTGGGTATAAAGAGTACTTAAAAAATTTTTTTTGAAAAAGAAAATATTGAACAAATGGGTATTAGTATTAGTATTAGTATTACTCAAAGCGACAAATGCTTTATCCTCTGAATGGCCCAAAAGATAGAGCCTCTCAGATCTTGGTATTAAAAGAAAAAAGGCAAATGGGGAGGAGAGAAAATGAATTTGCTTCCTGAACTCAGAAGCCAGGAAACCTGGCACCATTGCCTTTAGCAAGATGCTATCTGACATCTTTTGGCTGAATGCATCCTTTTGTGGGGTGATTAAATGGCAAATATCTCTGAGTAGCATAATGTTTATTAGACATTGCTCTGTTAGGGCAGCTTGTGTTTTCCTTGTATTCTGTTTCCGTGTTCAAGTGTGTACAATTTGTTGATTTAAATAAAATTTAAAATAAGCTGTGCTGCTTGAAGAGCTGCTGACAGGGCTTCATGGAAAACTTGGATTTTTTTTTTTTATTAGGAAGCAGTTTAGGAAACAGTTCTGTGTCTGTGTCATGATTTTCTGCACCATGCCTCTCCTCCAGCCCCCTCCCTACTCTTAACCATACAGGACAGCAGTCCCCAGAACAATGCTTTCACTTTTTTGGAATATTCTTCTGGCTCTCTGAAATATTTCTATCCATGAGGCGAGGATTCTGTTTGTCCACCTCCATCTCCCAGGTTATTAGAGAAAAGGAGCAAGGTTATCCAGGACAAAGGTTATATACATTTAAACACCATACTGTACATTTTAATACAACACATGTTACATGCTTTAGACTTTCTGGAATGCCAATCATCCATTTGTTCGATATTTGATTTAAAAAGTAATTGATGGCAAAGTATGGAGAAATGAATGATCTTTGAGGCACTGGATAGAATGCCAATGTTTGTTTAAAATAAAAGTACCCATGATCTTGACAAAGCCCTTTGCTTCTCTGCTGTGGCCTAGAGAAACTTGCACACCAGGGCACAAGGGGACATGTGCAAGGATGTAGGTCACATTCCTTGGGGGAAGTGCGAGAACTGGAAGCAACCCACATGTCCTTCCGAAAGGGGATGTCGAAATGAAGTGTGCAAGAGTGATGTGGGGTACAGGGATTAAAAAAAGAACAAGAGGGATCTCTATGGCCCACATAAACAAGTTCTCAAGACAGATTCGTGAGAGGAGAGAAAAAAAGCAAGTTGCAGGGGCACCAGGTTGGGTCAGTTGGTTGAGCGTCTGATTCTTGATTTTGACTCAGGTCATGATCTCAGGGTCATGAGATCGAGCCCTGCACTGGGCTTCACGCTCAGTGCAGAGTCTGTTTGAGGATTTTCTCTCCCTCTGCTCCTCCCCCCATTCATACACATGCTCTCTCTCTCAAATAAATGTATAAATCTTAAAAAAAAAAAAAGCAAGTTGCAGAAACATGACTTACCATGGGAGGCCTTTTCTAACAACAAATGTTCTAAAAGCACAAAACAGTATTTTGTAGGTTCCATGGGCACACACATGGGCATGAAAATCCTTAGAAAGTCAGAAAAAAAGGCAAATTGAGACAGAGGTCACCACACGAAGGGGGAGGCATCACAGTGAGAGAGACGTTAAAAGGAACTTCATTTGCATTTGTGACATCGTACTTCGTATGAAGTTTTATACACTTATTATTGCTCCATGGCACATTAATATTTTTAACGGACACAAAAATGTGTCTGTTATAAAATTCAAGGAGTTATATTCAAGGAGCCAAAAATCCAGGAGTTAATATTACCTAAGTGGTTCTTTATATGCAGTACTTTACATATCGAATATATGTTATAGGCACAGAGATTTTGTGTGTGACACAGTATTCCTAGTATTTCTTCATGTGGGATTTCTGAAGATTCCTGCAGAGTATTCTGTCCATTTGAAATTGTTGAAACGAATGTCTACTCCAGGGTAAAACCTGCATTGGGCTGCAGAGCACAGCCAGGACCAAACGGGGGTGGGGTGTCTCCAGCTTCAAAGAGCTTCTGGTCCTGTGCAATTCTTTTCTTTCTTTCTTTCTTTTTTTTTTTTTTAGATTTTATTTATTTATTCGACAGAGAGCAGGAGAGAGGGTGAGAGAAAGCACAAGCAGGGGGAGCAGCAGAGGGAAAGGGAGAAGCAAGCTCTCCACTGAGCAAGGAGCCCTCTGTGGGACTCGATTCCAGGACCCTGGGATCATGACCTGAACTGAAGGCAGACACGTAACCGACTGAGCCACCCAGGTGCCCCGGTCCTCTTCAGTTCTTGACAAAATGTGGCTGGAAGACCGTTGCATGAGGCTCAGGGAGGCAGCACTTGCAAACCATGAGGCATGGAATCAGCCGTGTCCTCCAGCTTGCCTGGAACCTGCTCTGCGTACCCGTGGGTGCGAGTCTCAGCTTCGTGTCACTGCCCCACCCCGTAGCGCATGACCCTACTTCGCTTCGCCACAGATTGGCCATTTTCTTACCCGTTTATTCATTTGTTTATCTTTCTGCCCCCTGGACTCCCCATGGGGAGAGCCCCCGTCTCTGTGGTCAGCCTCGCCCCGCACCCAGCAGCCTGCCTGGTGTGTCGCTGTCTAGGAAACATCCAGATTTCGCTGACTTGCGTGCACGGAGGAATGAAAGAGGAACAGATCGTTCCCTTCTATCCGCTGGAGGGGGAGGTCCTCGTATTGCTATTTTACCAGCTCTAATTTAGAGGAGAAAATGGTGTAAATAATTAGAACTGTCACTTATTAAGAATCCTACTACGTGCTACCTGCTCTATAGGATTCCGTCTCCCGAGCATCCTTTTCCTGTTATTACTGCTACATAACAAATCACCCCAAATTCAGTGGCATAAGGCAACCGTTTTCCTTTGGTCTCAGAGAGTGTGGGTGAGGACGCTGGACAGGGCACGAGAGATGACTCGTCTCTGTGTCACGGGGCTTGGGGGTCCACTGGGAAGCCTGGAACACAAGGCTTACTGCTTGTCGTGAGCCCAAATGATCAGGAATGGCTTCTCTCACGTGGTTGGTGGAGAAAGCTGGTTGGTGGCGGGGACCTCAATGGGGTTTTTGTTTTTGTTTTTGTTTTAAGATTTTATTTATTTATTTGACACACAGAGAGCGAGATCACAAGCAGGCAGAGAGGCAGGCAGAGAGAGAGGAGAAAGCAGGCTCCCCGCTGAGCAGGGAACCGGACGCTCGATCCCAGGACCCTGAGATCATGACCTGAGCCGAAGGCAGAGGCTTTAACCCACTGAGCCATCCAGGTGCCCCCTCAGTGGGATTTTTTGATAGTAACAACCTCACCCTGGCTTCCCCATAGGGCTGCTTGAGCTGCCTCAGGGCATGACAGCCTCAGCGTATTTGGCCTTCTTTCTTAGGGTCCAAGTGTGAATGCCTCATCTCCTTTTGTGCCCTACTCTCCAAAGGCATCCAGATTCACCCCCACCACATTCTCTGGGTCGCAAGTGAGTCACAAGTCTGCCCAGACTCAAGAGAAGAAAATTTAGACTCTCCTTCTGAATAAGACAGTGGGTACGTTCTAGAAATCATAGCATGGGAGATGGTCTTACGGTCACCTTTGGAAAACACAATCTGCCACTCCTTCATAACAATGCCACAAATAGGTGCACATCATCCATTTCATAGATGAGAGAGCAGGTGCACGGAAGACGTCATTTGCTCAAGTCCAACTGCTAGACTGTAAGTAGCTGAGCAAGGATTCGAACTCAGGTCCGCTTTTCTCCAGAGCTTCTTCTCCTTACACCTGGCTGCTGTCACATCAGGGGGAGACTGTATCTCTGTGTTTCGTCCTTCCGGGATTGTTTGTCAGGAAGACATGTCTGGATCCCAAATGTTGCCTTACGTAGATGTTGTGTCTTCTGGCAATTTACAAACAGCATTACCGGTGCAATCACCTAAGCTTTAGTAGCTGACGTCGGAATGAGTCCCCTCTGAAGGTCCAGAGCGATTGCTTTTAAGAGCCCAGACTTTGAGCAGAGCTTGCAACTTTAGGATGCCCGCTGATGCACCACNGAGGACTTTTTGTTTGAGGGCTCTTAAAAGCTTTTAAGAGCCCAGACTTTGAGCAGAGCTTGCAACTTTAGGATGCCCGCTGATGCACCACGATCATTGACTCTGGTGAAAAATGATCTTCAGCTTTTGTGACACAATTATTTGGGTATTTACCACAAAGGCCCTTAAAAGGGCCCTTTTCGATCAGAAAAGAAGAAATAAGCCAGGGGGGGGAGGGCGGTGGGGGGAGATCGCTAAATTTAAATGTAACTGCTCACATTGTTTTGTCCTTAGATGGATGGTAGGTCTTTCTCATTATTCACCAAGCCCAGACATGCTACCAAGAGCGCTTTGGCAACTTGCAAAGATAAATCACAACCAGGATGGCTGCTGTCACTGTCACCGTGAGAGCGTGGCTCTGGGGACTGACAGAGGGTGGGAGCAAGGCCCCGCCGGTGCGGAGGGAGGCAGGGAGAACAAGGAGGACCGGGAGAAAGGAAAACAGAAGAAAAGCAATAAAAATTCCGTGTCTCCCTCGACGTTGTTCCCAAGAGCCACGCTTTCGAGAGAACGGACGTTTTTGCGAGGTCAGCAAGAAGACAGATGGCAGGTTACGGAAGCAGGCTGGGAGGGAGGTTATGAATTGAACCATCCAACAAGAAGAAAACACAGATTCAATATGTAGCGCAGGAGAAGATGGAAGAAAGCATCCAGACGCTCTGAGAATCTGAAGGGAGTTGTATTTTCGAGATATTTTTAGATGAAATCTTTTACACGTGGCGCAAAGCTGAGATCCTTCCAAATTATCTTTGTCTATTCTATTTTTATAGCCTCCATTTTTGTGCTGATAAAAGCAACATCTTCTAATAATATAAATTTTAGGAAATATAGAAAAAAATGCATAAAACCCCGTAATCTTTCCATCTAGGAGCAACCAATATAAATATTTCGTTAGGGAGCTTTCTGGTGTTCTCCTGCGTGTATGTACACATAACGATGTGTACTGCAGAAGTGGGCTCACGTGAAACCTAATATTTGTGACCTACAATTTGTCCTTCATATATCATCAGTGCCTTTATGTGTCAATAGGCAAGCATTTACATAATCACGTTTAATGGATGCACAATTTCCCATTGTGATATTATCTAACCAAACCACTGTTCGCTGTGTGGCTAGGGTCGTGAATTTTTTACTGTAAATGATAGTATAAGAACATCCTTGCACATATATCTTTGTGCATTTACTTGCTTGTTTGATGTGGATACATCTCTCAAAGTGGATTTTTTTAAGAAAAGGAGACACATTATTAAGGAGTTTCAAACATTGTGTTAAATTGTTATCTTGGTGAGGCCTACCAAGAGTTACCTGAAGTGGAAGTTAAAAGTTAATGCAATTTGCATATTTTCTTCTCCCTTTCTTCTTCCTGTCTCTTCCTCCCATCCTTCCTCTTGCTTCTTTCTCTCTTCAGTAGCAGATCAGTAACTACTATTGGGGAAGCTGTTTTTTCCCCCTTTGCTCTCAAATTTGGCAGCGGGCAGCCAACTGTGAGCCACAGGCCAATCTGGCCCCCTGTCTGCTTTCATTCGGCCTGTAAGCTAAGGAGGGCACTTCTTTTTTCGTGTTTGGTAAAAAAGAAAACAAAGAATAATAGATTGTGATACAGAAAACTATATACAATTGAAATTTCAGGGTCCATAAATAAGTTTTATTGAAACACAGTCACTCCCCTTTGGCTTACGTATTGTCTGTGGTCACTTTGGCCCTAAAAGAGCAGAGCTGAGTCGTTGGGGCAGAGACTGGACGGCCCACAGAGTGTCAGAAGGTCAGTAGTCGCCCGACACCATGTCACAACGCCGACGTCATTCAGCTCACTTCGACTTATCCTGTAGGCATTGTATCGTGCCACATCTTCACAAAAAGAAGGGTGAATACCACACAGTAAGATATTTTGAGAGAGAGAGAGACCACATTCACATAACTTTTATGATTGCATACTATACTTGGTCTATTTTATAAGTATTCATTACTCTAGTTAATCTTTTTCTGTGCTTAATTTATAAATTAAACCTCATCATAGGCATGAGGAAAAAACATAGTATATATAGAGTTTGGTACCGTCCGTGGTTTCAGGCATCCACGGGGCTCTTGGAACATGTCCCTGTCCCCCACAGATCAGGGGGGCTACTGTATTCAAGATGGAAACGAGCGTCTCTGCTCTGCTCTTGGCATCCTTGTTTCCTCTCATTTAGCCTGTCCTGGGTTGAGCGTCACCAACTCAGAGACGCCTGTCCCGGACACCCTGATTTCCCAAAATCGCCCCGTGTATTTCTTTCGTTGCACTAAACATGAGGATTTTCCTGTATTTATTTGCTCATGTATTTATGATCTCTGTCCCCCCCCCATTTAAAATGTAAGCTCCATGAAGGAAGGGACTGGTCTGTCTTGTTCATCAGTGTCTCCGCCGCTTGCCCAGCATTAGTGTGAGTGAACACTGGTCTGATTCACTCATCAGTGTGAGTGAACACTGGTCTGATTCACTCATCAGTGTGAGTGAACACTGGTCTGATTCACTCATCAGTGTGAGTGAATACTAGTCTGACCCTCAAAATACCCATAATTTTGCCCCCATCGAGGCGATCCCTGCTCCCTCTTTCCTTTCTCCTCTGCTTCCATCACGCTGAATTCTTATCACTTCCTTGACACACACACACACACACTTTTTCCTCTTTCACACAAGTTGTTTTTTGGCCTAAAGACTTCCCCATCCCCACCCTGACTTCCGGCCCCACTACCTCTTCTTTGCCCTGCAGGATCAGCTCTGAATCACCTCCATCAGGACACTCCCCACCCCTCAGTGGGAGCAGTCGTCCTTCCTCAATGCCCCTGTGTTCCCCATTTCCTGCTCATCCCCAACAGTTATTCCTATTTGCTTAACTGTCCGTCTCTCCCCTTAGGACTGGCAGCAAAGGATCTAAGATTGGGGCTGGCACACAGTAGGTCCTCCGTGGATGGGGTTTTAATGAACGAATGAATACACATCAAATCATGGTTTTCTCTATAACGAAAAAATAACCCACATCTTTTACCACAGAGAACAAACCATGAGTTACTCATTAACCAGATTAAGAGCTACTTTTCTCCCTATGTAAAAATCTTCCCACTGGAAACGATGACGCAAGAGTCACAGACTGTGCACAGACAATTTATAAGGAACATATATATTTTATAAAAAATATATTACAAGATACTTAATACCTGACTCAAGAGGAATGGGAACTAAAATTTTACCAGGAGACCATTTTTCCTTTCCCAGTTTGCAAACATCACAAAGTTTGATAAAATCATCCAAGAGGGAGAGTTTGGGAAATAGGCCTTCTCAAGCATGACTGATGGCAATGTAAATCCCGCAACCTCTGTAGAGGACAATTTGGCAATATTTATCAAAATTACAAATGCACTTACCCTTTGCCCCAGCTAGCCCACTTCTAGGTATTTATTCTACAGATACCCTCCCCCGTGTGGGGAATGACCTGCATTCAAGGTTATCTACTGCAGGGCTGCTCGTAAGAGCAAAAGTTTGGAAATTCCCTAAATGCCTCCAGGTTCAGAAAACTTAATGAATAATTGATGTTATAACCATATATTGGAGTGTATTGCGTTTGTTTTTCTTTTTTGAAAGACCGAGTTCCTTATTAACTGATATGGAATGATTTCCAGGATAAAACAGTTTAGGATAAAAAAAAAAGGCAAGGTGAAAAGCGTTGTGTATAATACATCACCATTTGTGTAGAAAAGAAGAAAAAAGAGTGTGTGTACATGCATGTACTTAGATGAACGTGCACTTATTTGCGTAGGAAAAAAAAATAATCCAGTGAATGAGAGATTTGAGAGAAGGTTTGACAGGACGGACAAGAGGTAAGGAGGGAGGAAGCCTTTTTTGCTCTGAATGACTTAATTTGGGGTTTAGAACAAGTGCGTGGCTATAGTATCAATTCAAACATTCAAAGGAAAGAAAGAGAAAGAAAAAGTCAGGAGAGAAAGGAAGAGAGAAAGGAGAGAAGTCGGTCCTAGACTAGGTAGAATATAGACCCAGTGGCTCATGGTAACGAGGCTAAATATCTCCATCTGCCCCGGTGATTATAACAAAGTCGGAAAATGAGAGAGACAAACCTCAGCCTCTTGCCTCTTTCATGAGGCTCCTAGTTTTTCTGATGATTCTGCAGTAATTAGAGAGCTGATTCAAGTCTCCAAGCCTCCTCTATCTGCCGGCCAAGGGATGGATCCCACCACCTGCCTAGCCATGTAGAGCAAAGACGGGGATGCTCCTTCCTGGCATCTGGGGAGACGCAGCCCCTGTTCCTGGGGAGACTCCGTGATGTTGATTCCTGCTGCAGCTACTGTCATAGCTCGCTTCGGCAGGAAGGATTAGACTGTCCTGAATATGTCAATCAGATATCAAAGATAAATGAAGTTTGAAAAAATAAAATGTGCGATTTATTTTTAAAAAATAGTCTTTGGGAGACACCCAGAATGCACTTTGAAAAATCTAAGGGAAATAAGTCATGAAAACAAATCTGCGCTCTGCTGTCCAACTTTAATTTTTCACTGATAACACTCAAGCAGGCTACAGCCCGGCTAATAAATAAAGATTCTCCCCTTCTTAATGGTCTCTCTAATTTCCATGTGCCGGGACCGTGGGCCCAGGCCTGAAGATGGGCGGTCTCCTTCCTTTCAGCTCTGCCCACCTCCCCTTCCCAGGTGCCCTGGGTGCTAATGAGGCGGGGCGGTACTGGCCCCCAGGGCTCCTCCCCAAGGACATCCTATCCCTGCAGCTCTGGGAATGGCATTCGCCCAGGCGTCTGCTAAGCTGCCTTGGCATTGCTCACCGGTTGGGCTTGGTGATGTTTGGGGTTTTAATTCACTTTACTAAAATTGCCTTTCATTCACTTGGTGACAGGTAGTTATTTGTTTTCAGGGTTCCATTTGACATTTATTGTTAGCGCAAAACACTAATAATAATAATTAGCGCCTTTTTAGAGTTGTCTGGGGTTTTCATGCTGCTGCATTGTTACTATAAAACATCCCGATGCTTTGCTGTATATAAGATAGTATGATGGTATTTAAATGTAACAAAGGGGTTTATTATACTCAGGCCAGATTGCAGTATCTCTGAGTCCCCTCCCCCGTGAGTAAGCCAAGACTTAATATCCTCTAAACTTGTCTGTAATGCTAATACCTATCTTTTTTCCTTTCCTTTCTTTCTTTCTTCTTCTTTTTTTTAAGTGGGAAGAAAATCTTAGCCAGCCATGCATGGTTTGGCTTTCTTCTTACAACAAGCTGGCAAATCTATGACTTATTCTCTAGAACTATGTTGTCCAGTAAGGTAGCCACCGGCTACATGTGACTATTCAAATCTAAAATAATGGAAATTGAATCAATTAAGTATTCAGTTCCTCTGTGGCACCACCCACTTTTGGAGTGTTCCAGAGCCACACGTGGCCAGTGGCTACCGTAAGGAACATGCAGCTCTAGAACGGGCCCATCATTGCAGAAAGTTCTTTTGGGCAGTACTGTACTAGAACCTTGCTACTTAAAATGTGACCCAAGGCCAAGCAGCATGGGCATGACCTGGGAATTTGTTTAGAAATATACTCTCGGGGCATCTTGGTGGCACAGTCGCTTGAGAGTCTGATTCTTGCTTTCTGCTCAGGTTGTGATCTCAGGATTGGGAGATCGAGCCCTGTGTCAGGCTCCGGGCTCAGCGCAGGGTCTGCTTGGGTTTCTCTCTCCCTCTGCCCCTACCCCCTTCACTCTCTCTCTCTCTGTCTCTAGAATAAATAAATAAATCTTAAAAAAAAAAGAAAGAAAGAAATATAGTCTCATGATCCCCAGTCCTGGACCTACTAACAAGATCCTTAAGTAACTTCTTTGTACATTGAAGTTTGAAAAGCACTGAGAATCTACAACAAGATTCAGAAGACTTTTTCTATAGAAAACGAGAGAGTAAATATTTGGGGCATTGTGGGCCATACAGTCTCTGTCAAAATGACGCAACTCTGGCACTGTTTTGACAAAGCAGCCTTGGACGACATGAAAACAAATGGGTGTGGCTATGTTCCCAAAAAGTTTTGTTTAAAAAACAAGTGGCAGGCTACATTTGACCTGCGATACATCATTTGGGGACTTGTGTTCTAGAATATTCTTTGGATGTCCCTGTGAATACTATTTGTATTACTTAATTCTCCCTGATGGATGGATCTCAAAGATCAGCATCTCTGATCAAACATCTAGGCCTATGATCCTAGGAAATATACTTTCCTGGAATATCTCTGTTATGTCTCTCTCCCTTGTTTCCAAAGAAAGCTGGCCAATCTGGCCAATGGAGGTTCATGATAAAAAAAGAATGAACAAGTTGGATAAAGCAATGACATTAATAAGTAAAGGAGGAAGGTTGGTCTGCTTTTTCTTTCCACCAAAATCTGCTCTAGTTAAACAATATGTGGGGAGTCTCTCGGACTTTGAAGTGAGACTTCCAGGGCCAGTGTCGGAGTCAAGTCCCAGTTCTGACATGCACCCTGCCCATCAGAGAGAGTCCAAGAGATCAGAGGTGCACAGGCTTCAAGGTCAAGACTGGGTCCATTCCAGGTTTGCCTTCTACTTAGAAGATGTGTCCACATAAAAGAGAATATACCCACCAAGTTCCAGGCCGATCAGAAGGGACCCGTGCTTCTCCTAATCACACCAAGCAGATACATGGCTCCCCCCATATATGGCATGGAAGAAAGAGCAGAAATTCTCTCCTTCCCTTTTCTAAAAGGCTTGAAATTCCTTCTCTTTGAGTCAAGGTGGGAAAGCTAGAAAAGAAAAGACATCTCTGAATCACTGACCGTAATCCAGTGGATTATCTGAAATCTCCCACCAGATACAGAACGTCTGCCATGCGGGTAGGATAGCCTCTAACTGGACATTTTAAATTTGAATTCCATGATCCAGGAACATTGGAGTAGGAAGCAAATGAGCAAAATCAAGGGAAAAGGGCAGTTTTCTCTGTGGCTGCTTCTACCAAGTTCCGGATGAAAGACAAGCGTCCACTACCTCCCCTGCCAGAGTCCATCAAGGCTAAAATTGAGATTGAGCACCAAGAATGTGATTGGGACAGGTTGTTTCTTTCCCATCAGAGAGCCTGTGTTCATGCTCCAGGGTTCCCATTTGTTAGCTGTTTGACTTTCAGCAAATCACAAAATGCCTAGGACCTTGCTCTCCTTGTCTGAAATGTGAAATAAAAACATCATCCAGGGGTGCCTGGGTAGGGGAGTCAATGAGAATCCGACTCTTTGTTTCAGCTCAGGCAGTGATCTCAGGGTTGTGAGATCAAGCCCTGTGTCAGGGTCTGAGCTGAATGCAGAATCTGCTCAAGACTCGCTCTCCCTCTGCGCCTCCCCCATGCACTCTATAAAATAAAAAAACTTTAAAAAAATTATCTATTCTGATGTTATGATGAGGATTAAATGAGATCATGGATAATAGATATCAAGCAATTGGTACCCAAACTGGCACATAGTATGTGCGCCATAAACAATTCCTACGCAAAGTATGTCATATATCTTGACTTTAACATGTTTGGCAAACACCCTTAAATATATTGACCACACAAGGTAGGAGTTAAAGTCTCATTTTGTAGTTAATGATAGGGAGGACCAGAGTAGTGCAATCACCTAGATAAAAGCACAGTGATAATAAGGGGTGGTGCTCAGATCTGGATGCAGGCATTCATTCTTTCTCTTTAGCTGTGCCATTTATTCTGGGGGACCACTTGAAAGGAGTTTTTGTGAGTATTCTTTTCTCACATTTTCCCCAAAACATCCTGCCTATACTTCTAAGCTGGACCTGATCCTGCCTCTGGACATGTGCATTCTACCTCAAAGAGGCACTTCCCTACTGGAAGACACTTGCTTTGAGCAGCAACATGGCAGCCAAGGGTGACCCAAAGTCAGGTGGTGGGGGAATCCTGGCTTTCTATCCTAAGAATGAAATCTCCTCCAATCCAAGTATTATCTTCTCTTCAAAATCACTCCAAAAATTTCCTTTTCTATACCTGCTGTATAAGTTACATCCTTTTATCTAGAGAAACCATTGCTTAATGGAATGGATAAGCCCAAACTGTATCTGCTGCTAAAAATTAGGAAACTGAGTCTTCACATCACAGGATTGCCTTAGAAAGAAGAACAGAGGCTCAAATAGTGCACCAGATTTTAAAGGTGAATACTTCTTTGATCCAACAACTTGGCTTTTTCCAATATCTTTTGGAAATAATCAGATGCGTATAGTTTTATGTACAAGAACGTCATTTCACTGTTTCTAAATCAAACAATCTGTGTTTTTCTCATTTGAGATAAGAGAAACTATGAGATGACTGTTGCTTGACTACCATCTGGCCATGAAGGAGGTCAGGGAGACCTCTATTGCCAGCTTGACCAAGAAGTGCTGTTATAATTGCATTACAGACAGATGACTTTACCTCCCCACATCCAAAACATCATCAAGTCCTGTCAGCTAGATCTCTATAATGATCTGCTAAGTGACCACTTGTCACCTTGGCCATTGCTTCCACTTTGGCCATTGCTTCTGCCCCAGTCCATCCCAGTATGTAGACTACTGCATACTTTCCCTAACTAGTCCTCCTGCTTCCTTTACTGCTCCTCTAAAGTCTTCACACAGCAGCCACACTGAGCTTGGAAAAACCCAAATCAGATTAGAATAAAATCCAGACTCCTTCCTGTGGCTTGCAAAGCTCAATTTGAGCTGACCTCTGCCTATCACATGACTACGTCTCTTCCTTCTCTCTGTGGCCCACACTGGCTATCTTATTTTCCTTGCGCTACCATTGAAATTTGCATCTTACTGCCTTTTTATTTGCTGTCTGCCAAGGTGGTTTTTCCTAGCTCTTGACAAAGCCTAGGAGCTCCATCTCTTCTAGGTTGTATTCAAATGTCTCCTCTTCAGAGAGGCCTTCTGAGATAAGAACTACCCTCCCACCACTCCACGATCACTTTTCTCATCATGAACTATTTTTTTAATGGCACTTATCACTCCCTGCCTCTATTTCGTGTATCAGGTATTTACTTGTTTACTTTTATTTGTCTCCAGAATGTAAGCTCCATGAAGGTAGCACCTTATAGTTGTCTCTTTCCCTCTATCCCCTAGACAAGCACCTGCCACAGAAAATCAATGACTATCCTGTTAAACAAATATAAATCTGTGGAGCCACACCTGTATTAAATTTACTTACCCCAGACAGGTAGAATTGTAAACATTTTCCCCTTTCTTTTATGTTGCCTGAATTTTCCAACCTCAGAAGAGCAAAAGATACTCATAATTATGAAAAGCGATTAAACTTATTTTATATTAAAATACATAATAATAAATGAAGGGACCAAAATAGAATATAACGCTTTAAGGAACCAGTAAGTACCCTTCACTGGAAACTTTTCCACTGAATTTCAAATGATGATGTCTTTCTTTTCCCTTTAAGTTAATTTTGGACCCTCCCCCAAAGATATTGTAACTCAAAGTTTAGAAAAAGACAATAATGTGCACAAGAGTCAGATGTATAACTTCTTACGCTGGAGTTCACCGGAAGGACTTGGAAGAAAAATTCACTTTGCCTTGCCAGGATTTGGTATATATTAATCTTTTTCTTTTCCTTTCTTTTCTTTCCTTCTTTTTTTTTTAACTAAAAAATCCTGATCTTAAAGAAATCTCTTATGGTATAGGCTCCTTCTCTTATCACGCTGCCATTTTTAAGTCCATTGTTGATGTTTAAACCTCTGTGTACCCCCAAAGTAAAACTGACTGTAGGACAAAAAATGCCTTTGGCATTTGCCAATATTTCTGGGTTTGTAAATCTTTGCAGGAAGGGGATGTCTGAGAAATAGTCTTTTGTACGTAGCTGGACCTAAAGGGGATTCTTAGAAGAATCCCAAAGCCCAGTGGGAAAGAAATGGTAATGACGTCATCCCGGCAGGATCACTTAGGAGCAGTGATTTATGTAGAACTTTGACCAAAAGTGAGAGAAATTCTCATGGAAGCCTAGAGCAGTTTTCCAACTAAGTCTGACCTAAGTCAGAATCAGTGACACTAAAGTCCTGTATTTTATCCACAAGATCACATATTTTTTTCAAAGCCATCCAAACTTGTAAGGATTAGTGGCAAAGATTAGATCCATGTTATTTTCAGGATAAGCCGTCAATTTAAGGAAATTTTTTAAAACAGGTCTGGTGAATATTACTTTCCTGAAAGATTATGATTCTATGGAACCATTTTGTGTGGAAAATGGACAGTTTGATGGAGACATTTGAAATCATCTCCTACATCCTTTTGAGGATTTCCCAGAAGAAAATATGTATAATATACATTCTAATTGATATGTTGGTGGAGGCATTGTAGACTTTGTGAGTAACTTGAAAAATACATTTTTAAAGGTATCTTGGAAACCTTAGCAGCACTAAAGTTAAGGAATGAATTCAAGCACTCCAAAAACATTCATTTGTTTTCTTCCCAAGTTTCCTGAAACGGAGTGCTCAGATGAAATATTTGACTACACAAAACCATTTATTTTGGTAGCATTTCCACCATTAACCTTAGATCATCTCCTAAAGACAGCCAGGAAAGAAACAAATAAATACAGCTCATTCGTCATGAGCATGATAATAGGACATTTTATAAACAGAGTGTTTTCTATCCAGAAAGAACCATGTAATTTTAGCAAGGCACCCAGTGGGTATTTCCCAGGCAAGTACAAAACATTTGCCTCAAAATATTTATTGATATTTTTGATACTATAATTATCAGAAGAAGAAGAAGCAGCAGCAGCAGCAGCAGCGGTGTGAGAACAACTAACCCAGAACAGAGGGATTCTTGCCCCTCCCCTTTATGATTCTCCGGTCCTGAAATTTACCGAAGTATAAGTGGGAAATTGGAACCAAACAATCCATAAGACCTTAATAAATACCTACTATGTTCCTAGCCTGTTCTAGGCAATTCAGTTGATTTAAATATTATACATTATTTCTGCCATTTGATAGAGAATGAAAAACTATTTCCTCTCTTCTTGATTCCATGGAAATTAGTGTTCCCTGGAAGAAATAGTATTAGAATAATGCTTCTAGAATCTTTCTATGCCTTCAATTATATCAACATCTAAATTGACTAAAACTAAGGTAAAGAGCTTCCTAAACATGCCTTATACTTCATCCTTCTTTTCAGAGGCCAGCTAGCCCCCCAGAATGGATGCACTCTCTTCTTTCTCCTCTTCCACACAGTTCCCCCCCACCCATGGGTAAGGAGGGAGGCCTGGGCTTCTAGGGTCAGATCTAGAAGCTCATCTTTCTTTCTCCGCCATTGGTTTCCAACAGGTGTGAAGCAGTCTTTCTTTCAGGCAGTTGAGTGAGTTCCACTAAAAAGCCCATTTTCACAGCGTTAAAAAAAAAAAAAAAAAAGCCCATTTTCCAGTATGGGTGGGTTCTAAGATACAGACTAAAGAAATATTGAGAGTCTCGATTACATTAGAATGTAAGCTCAGTGGAGGAAGGGTTTTATATTCCCTTTTCCACCCCTGGATTCTCAGGTTCTAGAGTAAGACCTGTCGTATGTAGGTGCTTAGTAATTGTCAGTTGAATAAATTATCTGTTGCTGCAGCTATAACCAAATTCTTCAATACATTCTATCATACTTTGATCTTCATGTCTCTGAATCTAGTGTCAATGTCTTAATTGGTTGTGAGTTTGGTGGGAGATAGATGTGATTCATTGGCCCCTTAAGTCCCAACTTAATAGATCATGAACTGATTGGAAAGCAGACCTTAATGTAAAACAATCATGAGACCAAGAAGTACCATTTTATATGATACTGACCATTCGTACAATAGGGATTCAATCAGAGAAGAGAGATATTAGTGAAAACTACAGTGGTCCATAACTTGAGCTAAGTTTTAAGATGACAGATTTAGATATTCAGATAAGCAAATGTACCAGAAACCCAATGTCACTGGCTAAAGGGAGGGTCCCCCTTGTATCTTACTTCTCCCTGTATCATAATATCTAGCACATAACTGGTATTTACTAATGAGTAGTTAATTGAGTGAGTAAATGAATGAACAGATGGTATTAGATGGTAAAATTAAGCCAACTAGCTGAATGGGAGATATAGAATGTTATTGGGGCATAACAGATCTGTGTGTAAACCTTGGCTTCACTATTTCCTAGCTTCATAATTTAGGACAAAGTAGATTTGACACTTTTAGTCTCAGTTTTCTGATCTGGAAAATGGTCATAATGCGAGATTCTTCCTTCTAGGAAGCTACAAGAATTTTAATGAATGCAGTGCTGGACACACTGCCAGCTGCCAGCTTCAGCTTTCAGCCCGATCTGGGAATTGACCTCAGCCAATGTGGTGTGCTACAACTGGCTCATATTGGCTTCTGAAAGCTAGTTATGGGCAACAGTTCCCACCCACCTCTGAGTTCAAGTGATTGCTTGAAATCAGGCATGGTGGGAGTAATTACATAAGGGATCAGCAAATTTTTTTACAGAGCCAAATAGTAATAATTTCTGGCTTTGCAATAATCTCTGTTGCAATTAGTCACCTCTGCTGTGGTAGCAAAAGGAAACTGACAATATGTAAACAAATGGGTGTGGCTGTCTTCCAATAAAACTTTATTTATAAAATGAGTTGGTGGGCCAGCAGGCTGCAGTTTTCCAGCCCCTTACCTACATCATGAAAATAGGCAAATGCTACTAATCAGGCTTTTCCTTATTTACAGATTGTCAATTGTTAAACATTTACCAGTTCACCACTAGAAGCCACCTCACCCAAGGTCATCCTTCCTTTTGAAGGGCAACTTGAAACCCGTGCCTGTTCAATGTAGGCTATGAAGCAAAGCCCTTGCCATCTTGGACAATTCAGAAGGGTTATGCTAGCTTAAGAGCCTCACTATAGAGTAACAGCCACCAGAGAGCATCCATTATGGAGGACACATGAAACAACTAAGTAGAGAAAATGCTCCAGCTGTTTGGTGTCAGCCATCCTGTCACTGGCAGCACAACTGACACATGGGCTTACACACAGTAGCCATGGTGGCGGGGATGGAAGCCATTCATAGCACCAAGTGTTGGACTCCTATTCACAAAAACCAATTTACCCTTTACCACTGTTAAATGGCCAGCCTGTCAAGAACAGAGGCGAATTCTGAGCCATCTTTAATAGAAGCCTACCAGCACTTTTGTGGTAATTTGGCCAGGCTAGAGCCTTCCCACCCTGGGTAGG
Source organism: Ailurus styani (assembly GCA_002007465.1). Taxonomy (NCBI): domain Eukaryota; kingdom Metazoa; phylum Chordata; class Mammalia; order Carnivora; family Ailuridae; genus Ailurus; species Ailurus styani. Next base: position 1,740,781 of record LNAC01000171.1, read on the forward strand.
ATTTCATTTTCACTAGAATAGACAGATATTGCAGTTATAGGTTTGCCTTTCCCACACGCAAGGCCTTAGCCAAGAACACTAACTGAGGGCTTATATGTGGTTTAATATGAATTTTAAGCTTTGGTTTGAACTTTAAGCTTTGGTTTCCACTTGGGCATTTTGAGCTTCTTATGTCAAATGTCTCACAGGCAAGAAGCAGGGTCACTATCCTGGCTGAGAAAGTCATGGCGTCCATGGGTTTGGACCCTTCAAACATGAGAGTCTGAGTCATGCCACTAGATAAGCCACCTAGACTGGCAGAGATGCTAGCCGAGAGTGAGGGAATCTAAGAATAGATAGGAGACAATGAGGATCAGTTGTGACTTTAAAAGCAGCTACAGTGGCAACTGGTCCATCCTACTAGCCTCTGTCTTAAAGGTTTTTCCAAGGCAAAGAGGACCCCCAGAATCCTAGAACTATGTCTCCCAGAACTTATCTAAAGATGTGGACCTGAACTCAAGAGGTGGACTGCAGTGGTAGTGGACACTGTGTTGTAGCACCTAGAACCCCCAGTTAGGACTGGAGGTCCCATTTCATCAGCTTCCAGAAGTGTTGATGTCTCACAGTTCAGAAGTCTTGCTAAGAATTGGCCTCAGGTGGAGGGAGAAAACTCCCAAGGGGACGTCCCTTTTAATAGAGCAAACTTAAATCAATAACTGATGAGAGCATAAAAAAGTCAGCCCCTCCAGCCCCAACATATGACAACCCTCATAGATCATCTCAGTTCAGAGTGTCCTGTGGGATTACCCAAAGCCATTGTTGTGACTACACCCAGCTCAAGTTCTCTGTCTAGTCAATCCTACACCCTACCCTTCTCCTGCAGATGTTAAAGTCAAGAGGACTCCTTAATAAACTTTCCACTGATCTCAAAGTGTACTTCCTGGGGAGCCTGATCTGAAACAGGATTAAATGCAGTGATGTCCCTAAAATAACTGACATTAAAAAGGATCTCATCACAGGTGGTGTTGATCTTCTAAAATATCTAGGAAAACATGAGTTTCGATCAACAGTATTAATAATGGCAGTAATAACAACACCTATTATAACTAAGTGCTTACCCAATAGTAAACTAAGTGCTTTACATACATTAACTCATTTTATCCTTTTAACAAGTCCATTATAATCCACACTTTATAGAAAAGTAAAGGAGGCACATGGGAGTTAATTAATTTTTCCAAGTTCACATGCTTCTCCGTTACACGTTACCAGCCTGTGTTTAGATGTGGCTATAAAAAGAGACATATTTGTATGAGAAGTTTAAGAATACTCCCTTTGCTTTTTAAGTCCTATCAGCCTAAAACTGAATCTTCTAAACACGGCAAAGATTTTCTGCTTTCATACTCTAACTACTTCATATTCATTGAATATTTTCACCTGAAGTTATTCTGAGAAAGAAAGAGGAGTTAGTCATTTAAAGAAGCATATTACAAACAATAACCAGTGTCTGTAAAATTTCTCATTTCTGGGAAACCCATAAGCATAAGCATATGGTGTTTCTGAGAAATAAAGTTGTCTGGTAACTTCACATTAAACTGAGGCCTCAACTTCTGTTGCACCTTGTCCAGGTAACAGCTGGCAGATGTCTGACAACATGATTGTGCTTAGCTGAATTTCAGTAGTGAATTGAGTATCAATATTCCTGATATTTCACATAACTCAGTGTACTGAATTCAGTCGACCCTGTATTGCACGTTCCCAGTAACTGAATCAATACAAAACGATTCTGCAAGTGTTTAGTGAGTGTCTGATGTATGCTGGACACTGAATGGAGCAGGACCACTAAGAATGCAGCAGACAATAGATTCCTCAAAGAGCTCACAGTCTAAGTAATTTAGCTTGGAACCTGAACCATTTCTACACTACTTGCAACATTTTTGACATATTTACATGCTATGTGTAATATAATAGTCTTACTTTATTTTTAATCACTTACTTAAATAAATTCACTTACGAAGGAAAGTGTAGAACACCTCTGAAATTTAAAAAAAAAAGGTATCTCTTGTTAAAAAGAGAAAATGCTCACAAAAACAAATGTATAACCATTAGTATTTTTTTAAGATTAAGTGTTTAAGACCTAAAGTCATTGTGAATTTCACCAGTGATACATGTTCCATGTTTGGGAAACACTGGTCTCATAGGATACAGATATGAGGAGAAACAAGGAAAATGAGCTATTTAATACAGTATAATGAACTGGTAAAGAATATGGATTTGGCAGTTAAATTGATTTGATTTAAATATTAGTTTGGGCCCTTAACACCTACTCGCTAAGAAAACTATCTTCAGGAAAGTTACTTAACTTCTCTGATTTTTAATTTACTTACCTGCAAGTTGAGATCATAGAGTATTTACCTCATTGGATTAATATCAGGATTAAATGAATTAAAAAGCTTAGAACTGTGGCAAACACATCATAAACATCATGAAAAGGCGCGTTACTGGTGTTACTATTGCAATATGCAAGCTATGACGAGGGAGTCTATACAGGGCAATTCTCAGTTTCATCAGAGGAATTTCAAGAAAGGCTTCATGGAAGAGATGCCCATGCATGTGACTGATGAGTAGGTGTTTATCAGGCTGACGGAGAAGGAGATGTTGATTATTCAAGCAAAGAGCAATCTGTGTTAACATAACCTCATTTTTTTCTCTTTCCTGATATACTCGTCTACAGCAGACGTCTTTTGTTTTTGCCTGCCTGCCTTCCTCTGATGGTAGCACTTTGATCTTTCTTTGGAGAAATGCTTTTTGCTCACTCTTGGCACACATTTGTAGGATAGGATTGAATCTGTCCCCAGCCCCAAGAGTCAGACCATCCACCAAGCCATAGAAATCAATGTGATTCAAATTAAACCAATCAGAGTGAATCTCAGGACATGGTGTGGAGCCAATGGAAAGAAGAATGTATGAGTCCCATAGAGCCGCTGTAAGAAAGTACCACAAATGGGATGGCTGAACTGACAGAAATTTATTATCTCACAGTTCTGGAAACTAGAAGTCAAAAATCAAGGTGTTGGTAGGGCCATGCTCTCCTAGAAAGAGGTAGGGAAGGATCTGTTCCAGGTCTCTGCCCTACCTTAAGGTAGTTCCTTGGTTTGTGACTTGGTCTTTACATGGCATTCTCCCTGTGTACTTGTCGATGTCTAAATTGTCCCTTTTTGTAAAGTTACCAGGCGTATTAGATTAGGAACCCTGCCTATTTCAGTATAAGCTCATCTTAACTATACAACTGCAATGACTCTGTTTACAAATCAGGTCATACTTTGGGGTACTGAGGGTAAAGATTTCAACCTACGGATTTTGGGGGGAACATAATTCAGTCCATAACAGAGAGGTTCTCATTCCACTGGATTTAACATTGATAATAGGTGTGTGTAGCACTTCTGCAAATTCCATATGGGGAAAAAATACCCTTCCTGGGACTGGAGCCAATTCAGAAGACAGAGAAACTGAGGGACAGAGATTCAGGTTCTCAGTGTCATCATTTGAGTGCCTGGATCAAGCTATGCTTGAAGCTTGTTACCTGGACTTTTCATGTACATGAGGTGATAACCCCATTTTTTTTTTTTAAAGCTAAAGCTAGTTTGGGTTGAGTTCCTATCACATTGAAATGGAAGAGTCCTGATTAAAAGAACACCTTAGTCATTGAGGTTTTTTTTTTTTTTAATTTTTGTGAATTAGTTCTGTGTTCCATAAAAAAAGACAATGGGCCTATTGAAGAAATTGGAATTTCAAAACATGTTTAGGCCAGTTTTGAAGAGCCACTCCTTTTAGACAGATGCTTTTATATCTCGTGTAGTAACTGTTAGTAGTTTGTGACATTTCTAGTCTGTCCTGGGTGTTACTAGTACCCGACAGGTCAGGCCTGTCACCTCCATAAAAGCAACGAGCATCCATACCAGCACACTCTATGGTGTGGGAGTCCCTTTGAGAATCACCGATGTCACACTAAATCTCATCAGCTGTATTTATTCTCTCTTCATCTCTGCCATTTGAGGCTTTTCAAAAAAAGTCTGATTATTTTTACATGAAGATAGCTTCTCCTTGCTTCTGTGATTTGAAAACTGTAAACCAAAGAAAGCTTAATTCTGGGGGAGTTAATTTGTCCTTATGGCAAGTATAATTAAGATGTAAATCTCTAGGGGAAATACCTGGAAATTAGGGTTATTGTTGACATTATTATTAATTAATAATTATCAAATACTTTAAAAAAATGATCAGCCTTTAGATTTTGATGGTCTCCATTATCCTCATTAAGCAATGGTGAAATAAAGATGAATGAATCCTCAAGCAGATGAATTAATGATTAAGGCAGTCCAGAAGAATTCAGCCTAGATTCCGTATCCACCGGGTTTCCTTGTCAGCCTGTAGCACTCTCTTAGCTGGCTAAATTTTGACTAAGTGTTCAAATGAGATTTAACTTTTAGTGCAGTGATTTCATCTGGAGATAAAGTCTGATAAATAAAGATGGAAAAAGACAAAGGTGAATTAAATCCTTCCAGCAACATCCCACGGAGGCTCTCCAGAAGGTGATAACAGAATGTTATCCTAATGAAGTTTCAGAAATACCTTTCCATAATTTCAACACACATGGGAGACATTTCTAAGGAAGCATCTAATGATAGTGATAAAACCATGTACACGAATCAATGAGGAACCTAGACCTCTTGGTTTAGATTCGGTATGACAGTATTGTCTGTTAAATAAATACCAATAAATTATTAAAACATATTGGTTGTATCGTAACACAGAATCTTAACAATGTATTGTGTCAGCATGTACAGCTCTCGCTCAGGGAAATTCTCCATCTCTTTAATTCAAGCACTGACATCCTGTGCCAGCACAAAGCCTTTTTTATTTGAGATTGACACATGTCTAAAATTGCTTAGATTTTGTGTTGTGCTCTTAATACTTGAAATCCGGCAAATGAAATTCTATGCCACTGTGCACGAACAATGCCTTACAAAAAAAAAATCTTAGCCTGGGGGTTTGACTGGAGGAATGGAGAAACAAAAAGTGCTTTCACTACTCTTGCTTCAAGTTGGGGGAAGAATTACTTTGGTTGAGGAAAAGGGAGGGCCATTCCTAGCCCCTTGGAAAAACAGTATGTTTGTCAGGCCTTAAATTGGATCATTAAATTCAAGAAGGGTGTCATGTGGATCCTGGGTCATGTCAGCCAAATGGCTGCCTATGTCATGGTGAGGATGTGTTAGTCGTCATTTGCTACTCATTCGGGGGATTTTTTTTTTTTTCTGTTTTAATCTGACATGCCTGGGTTATTGTGGTAACCCTGATGAACTCTCCTTTCTATACCTGAGGATAAACTGCCTCCGGTTTATTTTCCAAAAGCATCCTTGTGCCTTCTTCTTTGGCTATAAACACAGTTGTGTTTTCTTGGGAATCTCTCCAAATAACATTTTAGTCATCAAACATTGCTTACTGTGCTTGAATACCACCATAGTGCAGATGGGGATGGGGGGGTTGGCCGAAGTTAGGACTCCCTGGATTGATACAGAAATCAAATCTTATGCAGTTCTTTAGCATTTAATATCTGATATTCACCAAAATGACCATACATCCTGCTCTTCATGCAAAATTTGTGTTTCAACCCCAATGTGTTGGGAAGAAAAAAAAGAGCTTCCTCAAGATTAAAAATCTTTGTTCGATACCCACAAATCAGTCAGTGTGATACACCAAACCAACAAAATGAAAGCTAAAAATCAAAGGATCGTCTCAATAGATGCAGAAAAAGCATTTCACAAAATTCAACATCCACGCATAATAAAAACTCTCAACAAAATAAGTTTGAAGGGAATATACCTCAACATAATAAAGGCCACATGTGACAAACACACAGTTAGCATCATCCTCACTCATGAAAAGCTTAAAGCTTTACCTCTAAGACCAGGAACAAGACAAGGATATTTACTCTCACATTTTTTTATTTGATATAATGCTGGAATTCCTAGCTGCAGCAGTCAGACAAGAAAAATAATTGAATAGATAGATAGATAAAAAGGCAGCCAGATTGGTAAGGAAGAAGTAAGTTAGCACTGTTTTCAGATGACATGGTATTATAGAGAGGAAGCCTAAAGACTCCACCAAAAATCTGTTTGAACTAATAAATGATTCAGTAATGTTGCAGGATAAAAAACTAATATACAGATATCTGTTGCATTTCTATACATAAAACAAACTGCAGAAGAGAAATTAAGGAAACAATCCCATTTAACATTGCATTGAAATGAATAAAATATGTAGGAATAGATTTAACAAAGGAGGAGAAAGATCTGTACTTTGAAAACTATAAGACATGGATAAAAAAAAACTGAAGACACAAATTAATAGAAAAATAAGCCTGATGATTCACAGACCTGTACCCCTTGGGCAAAGAATAAAAATAAAATTAAAAAAATATATATAACATGGTCATGGATTGGAACAATTAACATTGTTAAAATGTCCATACTACCCAATGCAATCTACAGATTCAGTGAACTGCTGTCAAAATATATATAACATGGTCATGGATTGGAACAATTAACATTGTTAAAATGTCCATACTACCCAATGCAATCTACAGATTCAGTGAACTGCTGTCAAAATACCAATAGTATTTGTCACAGAATTAGAACAAGTAACCCTAAAATGTATGGAACCACAAAAGACCCCATATTGCTAAAGCAATCCTGAGAAAGAAGAACAAAGCTAGAGATATCACTATCCCAGATTTCAAATTATACTCCAAAGCTATCATCAACAAGACAGTATGGTACTGGCAGAAAAATAGACACATAGATCAATGGGACAGAATAAAGAGTCCAGAAATAGACCCACATCTATAGGGTCAATTAATCTACAACAAAGAAGGCGAGAATATCTAATGGGGAAAAGACAGTCTCTTCAATAAATGGTGTTGGAAAAACTGGACAGCTATATGCCAAATAATGGAACTGGACTATTTTCTTATATCATACACAAAAATAAACTCGAAGTGGATTAAAGACCCAAGTGTAAAACCTGGAACCATAAAAATCCTAAAAGAAAACATTGGTAGTAAACTCTTAGACATTAGCCTTAGCAATATTTTTCTGGATCTGTCTCCTCTGGCAAGGGAAAAAAAAGCAAAAATAAACACTTGGGACTACATCAAGCTAAAAATCTTTTGCACAGCAAAGAGAAAGCATGAAAGGAAACCCTGAGTGGGAGAAGATATTTTAACTGATAGACCCAGGAGGGGTTAATATTCAAAGTGTATAAAGAACTCATATAACTCAACACCAAACACCCAAACAATCTGATTAAAAAATGGGCACAGGACCTGAATAGACAGTTTTCCAAAGAAGACATCCAGATGGCCAGCAGGCACATGAAAAGATATGCAACATCACTGATCGTCAGGGAAATGAAAATCAAAACCGCAATGAGCTATCACCTTTCACCTGTCAGAATGGCTATCATCAAAAAGACAAGAACTAACAAGTGTTGACAAGGGTGCGGAGAAAGGGGAATCCTTGTGCACTGCTGTGGGCAGGGGGGGATGGTAAATTGGTACAGCCACTATGGAAAACAGTATGGAGTTTCCTGAAAAAATTAAAAATAGAAATACTTTATGATCCAGTAATTCTACTTCTGGGTAATTTAAAAAAGATGAAATTATTAATCAAAACAATGTATGTGCCCTTATGTTTATTGCAGCATTAATTATAATGGCCAAGATATGGAAGGAATCTATGCATCCATCAATAGATGAATGGATAAAGAAGATGTGATACGTATTATATATAATATTCATTGTATATATATAGATGGATAGATAATGAAATATTACTTAGCCAAAAAAAATGAAATCTTGCATTCTCAACAACATGGATGGACCTTGAGGAGATTAGGCTAAGTGAAATAAGTCAGACAAAAAAAGACAAATATTGTATGATTTCACTTATATGTGGAATGTACATAGCAAAACAAACAAACAAAAAAAACAGAAACAGACTCATGAATACAGGGAACGAAGTGCTGGTTGCCAGGACAGAAAGAAGTGGAAAGACAGGCATAATAGATAAAAGGGGAAAAAGAGATTACAAATCTTTTTGCATAGTGATCTGGATGCTACTGCGGGACAGTGTGGGGATCATCAGCATAATGGGAGCACAGTCTTTAGGAAGGAATTACCATCTTTTCTGCCTTTCTTCTCAATATCCATTATCCCATCCTCCAGTGCACAGAACAGCTGTTTTGGGTTGGTTAGCATTTCCCTGATAAGCTGTTCTGTATCAAGCTTCCATGATTTTGTGCAGGCTGCGTCTGCTATCTGGACTGCCTCCCCGCCATCTATCCAGAAAGTTCCTATCCTTTCTTTCAGAAGCAGCCCCTAGAAAGATCTCTGGGAGATCTTTCCTAGGGAGAACAGGGGAGCCAGGACTTAGCATCCCTGCTATACCTAACTGACAATGAGCCTCCTAAAATTGTCTACCTCCTCAAATTACTGCTTCCTGAAGGCTGAGGCCAATAGGAACAGACAGTCTGGAGCTGTGTCTATACTGCAGATTCCAGAGTCAGTGCCTCCAGGGGTCACGCCATTTCACGTATATCAGAACAGTGCTGTGTGCCCAGGTATCCCTCCTGTTCACATGAGAATCCTGAGATTCTGAGAGGTTGAGTAACTTGCTAGTTTCACATTAGTACATGACAGATCCAAGACTCAATCACTGGACTCCGGCAATGAGCCTGACCCAGTTGATCAATCATCACTTTTAAATTTTTTTGTTTTCCTCAAACCTGATACCATACTTGATATACAGCTGGTGCTGTGATGAATGGGCAAATATTTGAATCATAAACTCATTTGTTAGACTGTAGCCCCTTCTACATTGGTGGATGAAATGTAAAATGATGTGCAATACCATCTGTTATAATGGAGACTGTTAATATAGTGGCAGAGAGGATATCGACAAAATAATAATGATAATCACAGCGATGAGAGACAACATTTTACATGTGCTCTCGGTGCCAGGTAGTGGTCTAAACACTGTCTGATGACCTGCGTACAACAACTCATTCTATAGATGAGGCTCGGGAAAGACAAAGGACACACAGAGGATCAAAGAGGAGTAGAGAGCTGGGGTCGGTCAGGTCTTGAACCCCACATCACCCCAAAGCCAGCATCCTTGATGTCGAAGAGCTATGCGGACACAGCTAGAACTGAGCTGCTGATATGCACCATCTGTGTGCAACACGAAACAAGGTCCTTTGCCAGCAGTTTAGAAGATTTGGGTTCTCACCTCGCCTTTGCTACCCCAAGACTTGGGTGATCTAAAGCGAGTAAATATTATTCCTTGTTGGCCATCCTTTTGGTACAAATTCCATTCCGGTTCTGAGGCTCAGTAGGTTCCTAGGAAGTTATGTAACAGCCTGCATTAGCCCCTGGACTTCTTCCTTTCTCCCCACCACAAGCCATTTGACAGGCTAGGCGTTTGGCAAGCTTGCCACCCTCTACCTAGACTACTCCCCCCCCCCCCCCCGCACCCTGCGGGTCTCAGCTCCAATGTCACGTCCTGGAGAGATCACCCCTGACCTTCAGCTAACCTCTGTCGGGCCACCCCCTTCTCCTCCCATTCTTTCCTCCATGGGATTTCCAGAAGTTAAATTTATCATAATTATTCATTCCATTAAAAAAATTTTTTTTTTTACTTGCACCATAGAATGGAGGAGCGTGTGGGCGGAGCTCTGTCTTGTTTACTGCTGTAAACTCCACCTCCAACAGTGTTCGGCGTATCATAGGCACTTAGTAAATACTATCGTTGCTGTTTTCAGCTATTCTGAATAGGATAAATACTGTTATTGTTATTGCTTTGGGTGGTTCTAAGGAAAACTAGGCAAATTTTAGTGCTTTGACCCTCTTTGTTAATTTCCACTTTTCACTTGTAGGCTCATCTCCAAATACCTCTGATGGCCTTTCCATTCCACCCCAGTCCCAACCCCGAAAACATGGTCCTGTGATTCCTTCCACCCGGGAGAAAGGCAAATGCCTGACTGGTTCAGCAGTTAGCCAGGAGGGGGATTCTTGGGGGAGCCGGTGAGTCACTGAAGACTCAGAACCTGTGCCTTCAGCCTGGAAACCGCCCAGGCAACTTTGTTCTTGAACATCATTGCCTAACGCAGTTTAGTGCCAACCTTCGCATCGCTTTTAATTCCCTTTTAAAGTAATGCGTACCATTTAATCCGGGTTCCCTCCCTTCCTATTGTGAGAGCCACGGGCTATTTTATAAAACACGAAGGCAAGAAATAGCAGTTGACTCAAGACCTGCTGAAGAGGTCTGCTCACCCAGCGGGGTCTCCTTTGTTTGCGAAGCTGCATTGTTTGGTTTCCGTGGTTATATTTAGAACAGTGCACAGAGATGGCAAAGGGGAAAAGAATGAATGACTTGACAATGACGTTGGTGATAGAATTACAGGAGCAGAAAAATGCCATGTAAATAAAGAACGGAGGAGGAGGAGGAGAACTCACCTGAGAAAAGCCTGAGGGGGTTCAGGCAGCGGAAGGTTTCGGGCCCCTCGCCCAGAACACCATTCTGTCACCATCAAGTACTGCCAAGGGTTCAAAGAGCATTTCCTACACTACAGGAAATTGTCAGAAGAGGACCCACCTGGGATTTTCTCTCATAACCAGGAGGAAAGAGTTTCTCAAGGATACTCTAGACAAATCTTTTTCTTAAAAAAAAATTATTTTTTTTTTAATTTCCAGGGTAATAGGTGCTTTGAAATAGTGATAAGCTACCATTTGTTGAGGGGTGGCGCTGGCACAGTGATTAAGCCCTTGACATTGGAGCTCATTTAATTCACATAGCAGCACTCGGAGCTAAGTACTATGAATATCCCCATTTTTCAAATGAAAAAATTGAGGCACAAAGATGTGATATAACTTGCCCAAGGTGAGACGGATGGGAAGAAGCTGATCTAGCCCTCAAGGTCCTTCTGTCTGGCTTCAGAAGCCAGTATTTTAGCAAGCTCTCTACACCGCCTCTCCAGAACTTCAACTTTTTTAGAATCAACCATAGGAAATTGCCCATCTTGAGACCTTTTCTATCTACAGACCTGACAATTTCACATGATTCAACCTAATACAAACTTACATAAAGTAGAATATGCATTTCCTCCGCCCCAACACTGTAGTCTGGAAACGTGTCCTTCCAGACTCCCAGGCCACACCTACACTTACACACATAGACAGATGCATATAATTTTACAGTGTGTTGTAGACAAGATTGGGAAAATGCACTAAAAAAAAAAAATGTTTCTTGGACATCACTGCCCAAGTATCCTGTGCTTCTGTGTTACTATTTCTGGGAGCTGGGTGTCTAGAAGTGGGAGGCTCACTGATACACGTTCCCTTAATGAGAGGCCGTTCTCACACTTCTGCTCTCCTTGAGCCTATTCATTCAAGTTTCCAGGTGCTGGGCTCAGAGCATGAGTGCCAAGTTTGAGCCAATGAAGGACAGATGGCGGATGCCACATAAACAGCATGGGGTTGATCCAGCAGGACTTTCGAAGAGGTAACCCCAGCACTGACCTTCAGTCTGACCAGAAAGCATAGATATCTCAGATTTATGAGTTTTGTTTCCGGCCTCAGAGAGACTAGAGATCACTGTGAAGCCCTGGTTTGTTTCTTTAAACCCAGAGAGATATGTTAAAGGGGTGGGGCCGACCTCAAGGGTCTTTGCTGCCTCGAGATGAAAGACCTGTGAAGGTCAGAGACCACTGTTAAGTCAATATCCTACTCAGTGCTCTCTTTGGTACTTTGACCCTCATGACTCAGCTGCCTGGAGGGTCCCATCCTCTGCGATGTTGGCTCTTGGCTCTTTGATGTCGCTTTTGTCTTCATCTTCTGGTTCTTTCACCTGGCTGATTTCACCCTGTCAGGGATTGTGACTACTACCCACTTTGAGTCCATTGGGCTTTCATTTCTGATACTCAGGGCTGCACTGCCTGGGCCTGTGGGCTTGTGGGGCTGACTTACTTGCACACTAGCAACAGCCTGCTCCCTGACCTCCCATTCCACCCCAGGTTAACTCCAACCTAGCAACAAAGAGATTGTTTCTAAAACCTCCATTAAATATTGTCACTCGTCTGTGTAAAGCCTTTCAGTGGCTTCCCATAACATGGGAATAAAATACCAACTCCTTCCCACATCCTGTTAAGACCCTATGTGATATAGCCCTTGCTCCTTCCCAGGTCCTACCTCATACCACTTCCCCAGGGCTCATGATGTGCCAGCCCTATTCCTTCAGTGCGCCATGTTTGTGTCCCCTCAAAAACTTCACCCTGCTGTTCCTTTCTGTTAGAAAACCCTTCTCCTTTTCCTCCCGTGGATGGTTTCATCCTGTCATCACCAAAATTCTCTATTTCTTTTTTCGTTATTTTCTGTTTCTCAAATTCACCCATAGGAGCAAAGACCTCTTTGTGTATCTCACCAGTGTTTAGAATGACACAAAACACTGCTTAGAAGCAAGCTAAATGTCTCATGAAAAAGCAGATGGACAAATGAATGATTCTTAGTTCCATATGTAAAGAGCCAGTGGTAACTACTAAGTAAAAGATTTGCCTTGGCTGTGACTTTGGGTAGTGTTCATCAGGCACATTTCTTTATAGAGGGATGGAGAGGAAGTGGACAGGCTTGGTGGGTGAACAAAGTTACTTATTCAGAAATTTTTATCATCGCTTCATATTAAAGGGAAATATTTTAAAACAATGGCAGTTGTCATTTCTAGCATCTAATACCGTGTGGAGAGAAATGCCTGGCTTGTGCTAACCAGAATAAGTAAGGTTGCCTCTAAGAACAGACGAGAAATGGTGACTAAACATGCAAAGATTAAAAAGAGTTAATTTCAGAACAATGTGTTTGGCATTACAGTGTTTGCAATTATAACAACTATAATAATAATGATGATAATAATAGATTTGTATCTCCATTAACATTATAAAAGAATATAGGAGAAACACTATCCCTGAAACGTGAGTAACTGAAGCACTTTTGTTTTCTACTTCATATGTTTATAGTTGTTTGAAATGAATGTGTATCCTTTTCACTAAGTAGATTAAACACTGGAAGGATATATAAAAAGCCTGCACAAGTTCAGTCTAGAAAAGTTGAAGTAGAAAATGACTATTTCTAAAGCAAGTAGAAACAGTGATTCATCAACTGGGCAATGATTAAAAAAAAACAAACCCCAACAACTTGGCTTCAAGGTGACAGGCTGATCAGACATTCCAAATCCCTCAACCCCTGGCTCCACACACCAGCCTTTGTGGCTTAAGTGGTGCTGAGGAAACGCTTCCTCAAGGTTCGCCTTCAAAAAGAAAAGTGAGCAAACCAATATTTTAATAGTAAAAAAGAAAAGAAAAAAGCCTCATTCCAAGACCTTCCCTCTGGGTCTTACCAATACTTGCTGCTGGTGCTGCTTCCTCCCTTTGTCTTTGAGATTTCCACTAGGATCTTACCTTTTCCAGAACCACGCGTTTTGTTATTATTGTTTGCTTCTCCTTTTCCCCATGGGAAATGGACTCTCATTCGGTTTTTCATTGTCAGCCTCTGAAGCTGGGGCAGGAGAGGTAAAGGGTTAGGGAAACCTAAGCAGGACCAGGCACTTCGAATAATAAAAGCACACTTCGGAATGCAAACTGGGGGACTGGGGGAATTGGAAGACGTGGAAATAAAGACAATGTCTGTACTTGGTTACTTCGCTGGAATCATGATAATGCCCGTGGGTTGGAGAAAGGAGCCCATACTCGGATCTCATTTATTCATTCAACAAACATTTCTTGAGCACAGGGGAGGGGCCAGATACCAAGCCATGAGTTGGGGGATACCACAATGAGCAAAATAAATGTGGTCCTAGCTCCCATTAAGCTCGGAGTCAAACTGGGGAGGTGGACAGGACTCACACAGGAAAGGAAAGCAGCAGTGCAAACTGTGGCGGGCCATGAGGAAAGAGTACCTGCCACGCGGAAGGGTGACTGAGAGCTCTTCACTCAAGAAGCAAAGGAAGGCGCTCTGGGGAGACCTGCAGCTTGAGTGGAGGTGTGAGGGCGGAATGGGAGTAAACAGGGCAGAAGGCAAGGAAACAAGGCGTTGGCGATCCTCTGATCCTCAGAATCGGGACAGGGGGCTGGCCATGGCAGTCACAGCCCAGAGGTGGAGCGGTGCCCAGGACAAGAACAAGGCTTCCCAACAGGGCTGCCAGGGGAGCTCAGCTAAGATTGCATGGATGCTCTCTGGGTGGCAAGTGAAAGTCCAGCGGGTCCCACCACACTGCCTTCTCATCCCTCCCTCCCTTTGCTCCCTCTCACCACCCTGAAAAGGCAACCACCTCCGTTTCTTGATCACCTCCTAATCTTACCACCCAGAAACCTCAGCCCTTCTCCAGCAAACCTGCGTGCACGGTTCTGAGGATAAGGAAGAGCATCCTTTCTACTAATTAAAGGGTAGAAGGAGCAGCTTCACCTGGGCATGGAAGCCACTGTTTCCACGGGTGAGAGCCCAGGGGTGTAGTTCATGTGCATCAATATTGATTCAACGTTTTCCCAGGGTCAGGGAATCAAGCTAGGTCCTTGGAGTAGGGCAAGATCCACAGGATACTTGCCCTCGAGGAGTTTATTGTCTACTTCCATGACCTCCAAATTGCGGTCTCTGGACTAGCAGCATCTGGGTGACTTGGGAACATGTTTGGAAGGCAGAATGTTTGAAATACAAAGCGCACTTGAATGGACAATTCTAGGCTGGCCCTCAACAATGTGTGCTATTCCGAGGCCTCCAGATAATAAGCCGTACAGCGAGAGTTTGAGACCCACTGGTCTAGTGGATCCGTAAGTGAAGAAAGCACCTCCACAGGCACTTTTTGATTTAATTATTTGAATCTTTATTTTTTTGTAAAGGTTTTATTTACTTATTTATTTGGGGGGGGGGAGGGAGAGAGAATAGAAGGAAAGTGAGAGGGGGAAGCAGACTCCCTGCTGAGCAGAGAGCCCGATGCAGGGCTCGATCCCAGGATTCCGAGATCATTACCTGAGGCGAAGGCAGACGCGTAACGACTGAGTCACCCAGGTGCCCCAATTATTTGAATCTTTATATACGAAATGTTTAAAATGTACGGAAAAGAAGGTACCAATGTGTACCCACTTCCCAAATATAATGAGTGTTATCACGTTGTCAAATTTCCTTCAGATGTCATTTTAATTTTTGAAAGAGATGAAATTTTTCAGATTCAAATAAAATTCTGCTTCCCATTCCTTTCTTACCCCGCCCTTCCCAAGAGATCACCACTATCCTGACATCTGTGAGTACCCTCGCGTGAACTCCCTCTTTGCCAGTCTGACAAGGAGGAGCTGTATCACGTATCACAGCTATGTTTCCTCCTCCGTTGCCCCACCGCCCCAGCCTAGGGGTCTTTGACAATCAGATTCCGAAGACTTTGTGATTTAGAACAGAAAACGGTAGACAGAGGAAGCTGCATGGCTAGAAGAAATGGGGGAGGATAGAAAGAGAGAGACAGAGACAGAGAGATGATGCTGGTTAGACATTAAAGACCTGGCAAGAGAAGATGTTCTAGGAGGTGGAGGGAGGTTGCACAGCCGGTGGTGATGAGAGTCTGGGCTTTTGGCATGGGCACTTCTGAGCACAAGACAATTGGAGAGTAGAGAAATAGGTTGAGGGGTGTTGTACTGACTTAGGCCCTTTAGTTTGAGAGACCTAAGGAAAAAGTGGATTCTTGAAATCCCCGATGGGTGGCAAGATTGTGCTTCTTTGAATAAGCATCTATGAAGACACTGGACCTTCTGGAACCCAAGAAGTGTTAGGGTTACATTAGACTCACCATCAGCATTAAAGAGTGCACCCATTCCAGTGTTAGGACCTGATCTGTTTAAGCCACATCTGGGTACACACAGTTGTGTTTGTGTTGCTTAGGCTGCTTTCGGGCTCCAATGGCCATGTTGAGTCATTTTGACAGAGACCGCATGGCCCACAAAGTCTGAAATATTTACTGTCTGGCCCTGTACAGAATACATGTTTTGACCCCTGACTTAGCATTCCAACTTCCTCTCTATATGGCCGGGTTTGGAGAGGAGCCTATGAATCAAATCAGGCTAATTAAGGCCAACAAAATTCAAATCTGGGATTTTTGTTTATCTTGATAATTGATCTTGAAGTGGACCTCTCACCCCTGCTGGATAGGAATGAGCAAACATGAAGCTCAAGACCTCATGGACACACCTTACATCACTGTGAGGAAGAGTCTGCCTATGAACAGGGGAGGCACAAGGGACACAGAAGCAGAGAGGAACAGACGAGGCTCTAGGTCAAGGTCATCCGGAGTCCCCTTGAACTTCAGTGATAGCAGGTCACGTGTTCCTTTTGTTGCCGTTCGTATCCGTTACGTTACGACAGTTTCTGTTACTGGAAGCCTCGTTTCCATCTGATGAAGAGTTTATCATCTTTTTTATTCCTTTGCCCTAACTGCCTTCTATAAAGATCCATTAATCAAGAGGTATTTCTTGAGCTCTGAAGCCTACTCATAGCTACATGGATTAGCTCAGGAAAGTGAGGACATATGCAGAAAGATGAACACGGAACAAAACAGACGCAAAAATTGAAGAAGAAAAACAAAACTAAAGGAGAAAAGAAATGGGCGCCTGGGTGGCTCAGTGGGTTAAAGCCGCGGCCTTCAACTCAGGTCATGATCCCAGGGTCCTGGGATCGAGACCCACATCGGGCTTTCTGCTCAGCAGGGAGCCTGCTTCCTCCTCTCTCTCTGTCTGCCTCTCTGCCTACTTGTGATCTGATCTCTCTCTCTCTCTCTCTGTGTCAAATAAATAAAATAAAATCTTTAAAAAAAAAAAAAGACTCTTAAAAGGAGAAAAGAAATGAGATTTCCCACCAAGGGGACATTTTGAGACACTTACCCTATGGAGAGGAGCACTCCGGTAGAGGGATAGCAACAAAAGCACAGACCGTCAGATAGAGATTAAGTGAAAATAAATTTATAAGGACTATAAAGAAAATCACTGGAAACATTTTCCTGGGGAGTCTCAGCTGTGTGGCCGCTAGTCTCCAGAGAACACATATCAGAATGACCCATTTTCTCTTCTTGGCTATGCTGGTAATGAGCCTTGTAAGTAACATGCCCATCTGTGGATACCATTCATCATTCAGCTATCACTTATTGAGGATGGTTATGAGCCGAAATGTGCTCCCCCAAAATTCACTGTAGCCCTAACCTCCTATGTGACCGTATCTGGAGAGAAGGTCTGTAGGAGGTGATTAAGGTCAAATGAGACCATAAGGATGGGGCCTCGATCCAATAGGACTGTGGCCTTATAAGGAGACAGAGATCTCTCTTTCTCTCCTTCTCTTCCCCTTTCCCCCCACCCTGCACCCCACCGTAAGAATGTACCTTCCACAAGCCAGAGAGAGGGCATTCACCAGCACCGCACCATGCCGCCACCCTGATCGTAGATTTTCAGCCTCAGAAACTGAAAAAAGTAAATTTCTATTGTCTAAGCCTCCTGGCCTATGCCGTTCTGTTATGGCAGCTTAACTAGACGGAGATAAACAGCTAGTATAAATAATAAGCCCTCTTCTAAATACTGGCCTCCGTTTCTCCATCTGTAAAATTGGAAGGTTGATTCCTACAGCACCTTTTCTCTCTTACCTTTTCAAGAGGATATATCTCTTATGCTTAACCTCAAATCCTGGCTCTACCCTTCTGAGCCGTGGGGTCTTGGGAAAGACTTCTGTCTGTATCTTAGCTTCCTTTTCTGTATATCACCCCTTGAGTCGTTGTGACATTTAAAAGTATTAATGCGTAGAACATATGTACAGCCGTGCCCAGCACATGGTAGATGCTATGTCAGTGCTCGGGGCTATTATGATGATTGTCATCGTTCTGATTATTCAATAGTGATTTCAGAAACTAAAGAATTGGTTTGGAAAATGGGAGTCACTCTATACATTATAGTAACCGCCCATGTCTTTAGCGAGGCTCGTGCTCTACTCACTCTGTTGAGCACTCTCATTAGAGATAAAACCAACAGCACTTTTTTAAAATACCACACTGGTGTCAGATTGTCTCCATGGTTTTCCAGATGGGCATTTGTAGATCCTCTCCCTGCTTGTTATGGGCATGATACCTGTGACTTTGTCTTTTCGTAAAAACAACAGCGCCATGTGTGTCCAGCGTCAGGCTAACAATGTGTGCAGTGAATTGCTCTGCGTAGCCATCCTGTGGGACACAAGAGATCACTGGACAAATGTCATGAAGAAGGAGACTGAGGGTCAGAGAGGACCACCCACGCAGCTGGGAAGTGGCAGAGCAGGACTGAGTCCAGGTGTAACTCCTGGGCTCAGGTTGTTAACCTGGCTCTGTATACCACCCCTTGATCCAAACTACCAAGGTGAAGGAAATTTAAAATACCCCTTGCCCAAAATACCTTTCTCTGTAATTTTGGCTCAGTTAGTCAAATAAACTGCAAATGAAGAGCTAATCTCACTAGACACATGTATCTCATTTTATTAAAATGATAGGTAGGTAGATAGATATAGGTACAGATATTCTTGCACAAATAAAGGTAACTTTTCAAGAAATTTTGATTTAGATGGGAGTGCCCCTCCTTTACATAAGTGTCAGTTTACAGATCATTAACTGTTTAACAGAAAGGTTGGAGCTGGAAGCCACTGCTAATTGATGATCAATCAGAAAGAGATAAAGCAACTTCGATACTATAGTGGAAGTCAATGGAAAGATGGTTTGATTTGCTAAAATTTGATTGACGTGCAGCTTTTCAGTATATAAATTACAGAGAATAGAGTTCACCTAGGATAGATCAAGTTTAACCCAAATTGCTTCCATTCGATTTGATTGAGTGAAACAAGACGTTCTAATAGCATTCCCTCTTCCACTCGCTCAGTACATCTCGCCTTCCATGTTGGGGAAAGATTTTTCCAGGAGTATCTACATTAGTCAAAGAATGCACCTTTTTGGAAGCCTGTCTACCTTCATTAAATGGCTTTCAGAGCACACAATGCAACTGAATAGCTTGCATTATTCAAATGGTTTTCAATGCGCATGAGGAAAAGGAGGTGTTCTCAGATGGAAGCGACTCTAAGTAGCTCATCTGCACCACAGGAAATTCATTTCCCCTTTGATTCTTATGCCACTTCATGGGATGTACATGTATTCTACCCCTCTATAGTTTTGTGTGTGGGGGGGGTTTCAGCCACCTAAACCAGAGACTGGTGAATAGTCATCACACTTCTGAAAACACACACCAAGTGCCTTGTAATTTTCCAGGAACAATGCTTCTTCTGCTTCTCCATTCTGACTCAAAGGTACAGTGAGATGTTTTTACTAAGTGGGATTATTTTCTCCCACGTGGAGTTTTAGACCCTGTGACAAATGTCATGAAATCTGTCAGTCTTTCTCGCTAGACTCAGAAAACCAGGCGCCCTGTTCCCTGTCTTATTTGCCAATATGAGATGAAGAGGGTGGGCGTGGGGAGTGGGGATGCTTGTAAAATGGATTGTAACCTCGGAGCTCGGATGGAAGGCAGAGGCAGTCTCCAAAGCGCTGGATAGAATATATGCAGGAAAGAGGACGTCTTTTGCAAAGAGAGCCCCCGGAATCCTTCTTGACAAGCGTTTTGCATGCAGTTAAATAGACAAATGTAGTCTGCTGCCAGGATTTTACTGGAATCATGCTTGATGCCTGTCACCAAAAAGATTCCTGGACACCGGTGGAGTGACAAACTATCATGCCTTAGAGCAGTGCTTCTCAAACTCGAGCGTCCGTCAGCCTCACCTGGAGGGTTTGTGCAAACCCGGGCTGCTGGCCCCACCTGCAGAGCTTCCGACATGGGAGGTGGGGGTGCAATCCAGGTGGGGCCCCTGCTGCTGGTCTGGGGAGCACTTTTGAAGGGCCACCACTTTTGAATAAGCCAAGGGGGTAAGCCTGAAGCGAGGGTGACATCTGCCTGCCGGAGGCTCGGCTCTCTCCCAGGACGCGTGTGCATTTGGGATCACAGGGTGTGCCGCGGGTGCCCCAACCCGTGAAGCAGCATGGCACCCCCAGAAGTAGTCTGCTCTGGGGGAAATAAGGTGAAAAGCTTTTCCCTCCATGTGTCCATCACTCCGAGCTCTCTGGACATACCTCACCAGCGCGGCTCTTTGCAGGTCTTCTTTGTGAAACGATGCTCTCTGCCCCTCCCATCTTGCTTTCGGGCTGATGGAAAAGCCTGCGGCTTGCAGAATGCATTCCGCAAGCTAATGCTTCAGCCTAGGTGTACCGGAGGTGATTCAAGTGGATGAACAGAGCCTCCGTTTACGATACCTATGTACAGGCTCAACCGGTACATTCTGGGCGCTGGCAACGATTAACATTTTCTCAGCGTTTCAGGGATTTACCTTTGACCCCCAAAGTGAGGCAGCTTTGAGCTCCACGGATCCATAACGTGCATCGTGTACCATTGCTAATAAACATTTACAACGCGGCACGCACAGACCTGGCTCCATAAGGCCCATTTGCGAGAGCACAGCGTCGGATCCTGTATTGAGGCCAGCGTCTCCCCGCATTAAATAGATTGGTTTGTTCTTATTACACTGCTTTGTCACTTACATTTGCATTTCCAATGGTTCCCACACCCCAGCGCAATAGTGAGAGATGCTGAGGTGACCACAACGGGTTCCAGACCTTGAGAGTGCTTTCTGGAAAGGAGAGTCCCGAGGCCTGCTCTCCCACCCAAAGTAGGACAGCGAGAGTTGGGGGGTTCTCTCCATCTCGCTGTCCAACAGCCTTCCTGCTTCCGCACCTAGAAACAGCCACTTAGACAGAAGATGCAGGTTCAGTCTTTGCCGAAGTCTGAGTGGGCAGATAACGAGTCTTTGAAATCTTGACCCTTTCCTATCTGCTCTGCCAAGGATCGGAATGGCTCGGCGTAAATTTTGGCTGTTGTACTTCATCGTACAGAAGCCTCCCTCCATATGTAGAAAGGGTGTGTTTATGAATCTACACCCACTGTGCATTTGTCTATTTTTATATATGCATATTGCATAGTAATAGGGATTTTATGCATCGAATAAAACTATTTCCCCCCAATTTCACTCGGTTTATCATTCTGCTGAATAATTCAGCTACTATATGGACTTCATGGACTTTTGCTTGATAAATCCACTACTCTGAGCTTTCCCTTTCATTGGAATTTTTAATCAGATTGAAACCCATCACGTTGAGATCAAAGCTGGGAATAATGTTGTTACCCATCTATATTTTAGCCAAAGGATGTTCCTTAGAGCGCACGTCCTCAAATCGCTTAGGCGCTTGCTAAAGTGTAAGAGAATTTATGATGCTAAATAAAACCAGAGAAAAAAAAAAAGATGTTTTAATAAGATGAAAATCCAAATGTTAAAATAATGAGCCATCTGCATGGGTGGCCCTCTCTTGAGAGAGATGCCAAGAGCTTTGCCATCTGTGAAACATTTACCAGCTGTTTCCTTCCCTTTTTTGTGAGAACATAAGAAATCCTTGCAGTTGGTGTTTCTAAGTGATACATCATAGGGAAGAAAACAGGTTTGCCCAACTTCAGGAAGGCTGGACTGAGCCGAATTAACCAAATAATACTTTTGGCAACCGCAGAGGGGTACCCCGGTGTGCCACTGTTCTTCCCTCACCCCTTCCCCCACCCCCTTTTCTGAACCTCAGCAGAGGGCACAGGCGGATGAGAAGGGAATGGGAAATGAATAACATCCCATGAGGTCATTTAAAAGCGAATGTTTTCAGAGAAAGTCTGTGCCTGCTCACTCGACTGCGTGCAAGCTGGTTGTACCTTCTGAGTATTCAGGCAAGGTTTCGGCTAAATTGCCATCCTACTGAAATGGGGAAAGGTGTCTGAAGCAGTACAAATATTTTTGAACACGTCCGTCCTTTTTCTTTCTCTTCTCTGATCCCTTTTTCACATGGCTGCCAGTCAGCCCTGTAGCCCTGCTGGCTTGGCCCTGACAAGCACCTTATCTAGGTTGGCTGACTTGTGTATGGTCTTAGGATCTGAACAGAGTGCCAGGCATGAATTTAGCTTTGCAGCCAGCTCTGATCCGAGGCAATGTCCCTGGCAATAAAATACTCACAGTGTGGGGTGCTGATCTATCAATCCCTCCCCCAGGTTCCTGCTTTTTCACCTCCCTGTTCTATCACCAGAATCTGACAGAATTTTATTTTTTCTCCGACTGCCATCTTTTCTACTTCATTAACTGTCAAATGCATTTCAGGGAACATAACCTAACAAGAAGGTTTAGTTAATGAATGTGAAGTCTTTCAGATGCTCCCCTCAGGTGTCATTCCTGAGGATTTTAGGAAAGCTTTAGGTCATTTTTCAAAAAATAATTTTTCTAAGGCCATATGCAGTGAAACAGGGGGGAAATGAATCTCGGGGCTACGGCCACGCTCGCGCCAGTGCCTTGGTGCTATGCCAGACCTTAGGGGAAAAAAAAATCAAGACTCATGGCTTCTTTCTGGAAAGCCCAAGAGTCATAACGGTAGTATTGACTGCACTCTCTAATGGGTGATTTCACATATCAGACTGCAGGGATGTGCGCTGTGAGAATCACATTTCACATAAAGTAAGGGCATAAAGGAATTTTCTAGCTCACTCAGCGAAGCAAAGTTATCCTCGCCTTCTAAGCCAGAGGAAATTTCCAAGTGTTTCATCCTCAGCCACCTAACCACTTCCTGAGAGTCTGCTGGACCCAGGTAGCACGCCCACGTCCAAGACAGAGCTCTGAATGCTGCTGCAGGCCCCCGACGAGGATGGGGCTTCCGGAGCCAGTCAAACGAGACTTCCAACAAAGGCTGATGCTCCTCGCCAGTCGTTTTCAAACAGGCACAGTTTTGCTCCTGAGGGGACAGTTGACAACGTCTGGAGGCATTTTTGCTTGTCACAGCTGTGTGGAGAGGGGCTACCTACGTCCAGCAGGGTGCAGGCTGAGAAGGCTGCCAGGCATCCTCCAAGGCGCAGGCCCCCCCCCCAAGGTGCAGGCATCCCCGGCCCCCCACCTGCAACACCAAAGACTTACCAGCTCCACACGGTAATGGTGCCCCAGCTGGGAAAACCGAATCAAGCTATGCGCAGATTGCTGAAGGGGGAATGGGGATTAGCCAAGAGAAAGGGGTGGACAGAGGCTGGGGAGGTGTGGGAAATGGCATAGATAAAGGTCATAAGAGTTATGGAGCAACCCAGCCATGTCGAACTTCTGGGACAAGCCTTATGTAGGTTTCTCATTTGGAACACTGGATGGCCGGGAGAGATTCCCCCAGAGACGGTGTCTCCACCTCGGATCACGCCAATCCAAAAATGTATACTGACCTTGTTCTTGACAAACAACATCTTCACTATCCTCAGTCACGCGTCCAATTTACCCTTCCCACCAGGCTCTATTCTAGATGCAATGACGCCCATTTTCCATCGAGGAAATGGCAAATAGCAGACTCTTATCTATAGAAGGGCTCCAACCACCTTATCAGAAGGTGCCTTACAGGGCCCCTGGGCAGCTCAGTTAAGCATCTGCCTGAGTCTCAGGCCATGATCCTGAGTCCTGGGGTTAAGCCCCAAGTCAGGCTTCCTGCTCCTCCCTCTTCCTCTCACCCTCCCACTGCTCATGCTCTCTCTATCTCAAATAAATAAATAAAATCCTTAAAAAAAAAAAAAGGTGCTGTAAAATTTACCTACTGATGCCATTTCCCGGCAGGTGAATCCGGATGCATATTTATATAAGTTCAAGTAGGTTATATATGTTATCTATTTATGTGTAATTATACTCTTTACCGTAGTACGTGCAGTTGGGTATGCAGTTCTATTTTATTATGTTTACTAATGGAAATGAGCAGTGGCACAAAGCGTTTCAAGTTATTTTTAAACCCAAACTCATTCATCTTAGGTTCAGAAGTACTTTCCTGGCATTACCACCCACCTCTCCCAGGAAATGGGCCTTTCTAATTATGTTTGGGTTACCGAGTATTTTTAATCTGTGCTTTCACTCATGGCAGGAGTCATCCACACAATAAATAAGGGTCACACTCTGGATGTCCCCAGTCTCTCCCGTATTTTCCCATCTTCTCCTCACACTGGGAACCAGCTGGTATTTCCTCCAGAACGTAGAAAGGGAAGGAAACAAACTTTAGGGACAAGCAGATAAGGGCTCACATTGGAGCCAAATCCCTGGCTGGGTGGTATCTGGCAAGTTATCTAACCTCTCTGAGCTGCAGGTTCAACCTCTGTAAAGCTGGGGTAGCAATATATTTCTCATTGGTTTATTTGGCAAGGAGTCGATGCAATTAGGCATACAAAGCCTGGTGCAAAGGCGTACAGAAAATTACTCTTCGGAACCATAGACTGTGTTCATGCATTGTCAAGCCTCTAGAAAATGATATAGGGATAGGGATGATATAGGGAAAATGATACAGGGAGAGCTAGCGCTATTCTAGCTCAGCCTCTTTAAGGCGGGTGATCTTTGTTCTTATAAGGTTGTTAAGTAAACATTTCAATTCGGTCTTTCAGAGGTACCTGGGAGAATGGGCTTGTAGTTTAACAATGCTGGGGAGAGACATAGAATACATCTGAATTCCAACTTGGGGAAAGGTCACCATCTTGGTATTTATGTCGGACGGGGCAAATTCGATCTGTGTGTCGGCTTCCTTCACCATAGCGAAATTTCTAGAGTGGTTTCCCACAAACTCAGGTTTGTGGCGAGGATGCGGCAGGGAATGGTATGTGTGGCCCTTCCCTGGGAGAAGTTGACATCCTCCTGTCGGGCTTGGTCAAGTGGCTCGCTTTGTCCCATCAGATGTGAGCAGAAATGGCAATTGTCACCCGGGCACCATCTTTTATGAGCTGGCTCTTTCCTCAAACCTCTACTTCTCCCTCAGCCTGGGTCTGAGTTGAGGGAGCGTGGAACAGAGTTGCCCGGGCCTGTGGCACATACAGAGCACGTGCAAGAACTCAGCCTCTGTCGTGGCCCCTGGGACAGCAACTTCCGGTGTTACTGGCTCCTCCACTGTCCCTACAGAGATGCGGAGCCGTGCACAGTGGCCAGGAAGCTAATAGGATGGCGATAGCCCCTCTCCTTCACCGCCTCACAGAAGGACAAAAAGAAAACCATGTCCAGTGCTCCATTGCTTCTGACCTTGTGTTTTCTTTACTTGAATAATATTTACAGTCTTTCGCCTTTCGCTTCCCCAGCCAGCCCCAGGTCCTCTTGGATTCGCAGCCCAGGTGCCAAGGCGACGGGGAGCTCCCCACGCCCCGTCTCTCTGCCCCGCAGGCCCCTGAGAGCGCGGACCCAGTCCCTTCTGCTCCCGCATCCCTTCACACACTCCGATCCATGCCGACTGAAGAACGTGGTTTGAAGTCATGAACCCCCTTCACACTCACAGACTCTACAGAATCGCACCCCATCGTGACTGTCCTCCAAACGGGAACGGGTCCTTCAAGCCACAGAAGCAAGACGCAAAGATTGGGGCAGCTACAGGAAACCCGCTGGGCTTTTCTGTCTGCAGTCCCAGGGCCCACAGTCACGCCTGAGAAAGACAGAAAGCTGCGCCCGTGGGGTGTTATATCTTGGCTCGCTTCGACTCCCCTCTTCATTCATACGAGGTCAACAATAACAAATTCTTCCACAAGATATTTTACCAAGGGAAAACAATGAAGAGCGGCAGCCCACTTGTGAAAACTCTTGATAGATTTTCACATCTAAGCAATCGATACAATAAGTACTGTTCAAATGTGCATCATAGCTAGATGGGAAAACATCAGGGCTTTCAGCTTACCTGGAAAACATCACTGCTTACCTGGACTTGCCACTACAAACGTCAGATTCCTGGTTATAGTCATCTATTGCAAGGCTTCACAAACTTTTTCTGGAGAGGGAGGGAGAGTAAATGGTTTAGTATTTGTGGACCACACCATCTCTGAAGCAGCTACTCAATTCTGCCCTCAGAGCAAAAAGCAGCCAGGCACAATATGTAAACAAATAGGCATGGCCATGTTTCAATAAAAGTTTATTTACAAAGACCGGCAGTGGGCCAGATATGTTTGCCGACCCTTGTTTTTTTAGACCCGTGTTTGCAGGTGTAGTTTGCTGAACCCTGGTCTATTAGATCTAGCCAGGACAAAGTCAATATTTCTGAATGATTTGGAGTAATATATGTAGTCTAGAATTCTAATCTTCTTAACAGCATAAGGAATTGAGAATAAAATAAAAAATTATATAGAAATGTCTAAACCTTCGCTTAAATATTGCTATATTTAATATATGCATATACACTTACATCAAAATACACAAAGTATTAAATGACCTTTGATAAGAACCTGTAGTTCCTCATAAGGAACTACTCCTTGGGGAGACATCATAGCATGGAAAAGTTAGGATATTGTCTAAGCTGCTGTAACAAAAAGACCCAAAATCATAGTGATTTTTCATAATAGAAGTATATTTCTCTCTCTCATGATACTTAACACATGGCATCCATCTCCAGCTTGTCCATCTATAATCATTATGGAGAAGCTTTCTCGAGCACACCGCTCTGAGTTTTCGTAACTAAAACGATTTTCTTTGTGATGTCATCCCATTTTCACTTGTACAAAACCTTGCCTGTGGACCTTTGCCCAATGAGGAAATAACTTGATCATGTGTGGCTCTGCCTCTTCATTGTGTGTGTGTGTGTGTGTGTGTGTGTGTGTGTGTGTGTGTGTTTCTTATTGCAATGTCATTAACCCAAGGAAGGATCCCTGTGGCAATGATGTTGGAAGTGGAGCAAGGGAGTGCAACCTTACTTGAACTCTGGCTCCATTCTGTCATACTTTTTCCTTGGCCCAAACCATTTTGCAATCACTGGAATGTAAATCTTGTAGAGTCTCTCCCCCTTGTTTTGTCTTTCTCTCCACAAGATCTTCGTGACTTCAGACATTCCACTTTTGTTAATAAGACCTAATCCCTTCTCTAAAACAATGGATTTCCTCCCCTGATCAATACTTCCCTTTCAACACCTACCTTTGCAAGTTTTTACAAGGACTTAATTGAGGCGATGCATGTGAAGTTCTTAGAACAAAGCCTCATACCGGGTAAATGATGTCGTAAGAGTTGGCCACACCATGAACAACATAGAGTTCAGTTCTGATATTCCCTTCCAATTCATCCCCACTAAGAAATGGGTCAAACCACTATCCAACTGTAATAGAATTATCTCGTTCTTTGGCTTAAATTCTCCATTCTCCCGTCCTCCTGCTCCCAAGCCAAAGCAGTCGGCACAGAAATATCAGAAGACCAATTACTAATATCAGGGAATTCCCTGACCGTGATTGCTCGAAGGACATACCTTAAATGAAAGTCCAGAACGGCTATGCAACTGAAGGAATAATCATCCCAAGGCATGCTCTGCAAAGTGCCTACTGCCAGCTCCTGATTGCACATGAATGGCTTTTCTCTCTGTTTCTGGGAGAAAGCGAGCATCTCTCTCTCTCTCTCTCTCTCTCTCTCTCTCTCTCTCCCTGAACACTTTCTCTCTGCTGAATTGCCTCTCCTAAGGTAGTCAAAGGGAGCTTTATAGTCATCTTTTAGTAAAAAGAAATTTCCAGATTGAGACTGTCTTCCATTGGGCAAGACCACAAGAATGATGACTCATCCACTGCTGTACTGGATGTATTCCTTGTCTCTGCAGAATTCTGGAGTGCTCTGATTTAACACTTTATGCATAATTGGGTATGTGCTACATTTTAATAACTGAAAATTGATATAAAAATTAGGAAGAGTTCCTGTGAATTTTTAGGTTCCTTACAATAATCCCCAAGCTAATAATGGTAGAGCCTCACGTTTTACCAACCTCCTCGGCATTTCCAGTTTAGCCAAAATCATCTAGATTCTTTTCTTATTGTCATTCATTTCTTCATTCATTCAGCACTTTTAACAAATGCTATTATTTGCCAGTCACTGTCAAGATGAAGTGATAAGGAAGATAAACAAAGCCCTTTTTTTAAATCAATTTAAAATTTTCTTTTAGCATCCTAGACTTTTCCTGCTTCTCTCTACCAGGGGTTCAGTGTGAAACAGCTGTTCCCTTGCTCTCTCCCGATGCGACGTGTAGGTACTGTCCTTATTCTCTGGGGAGCCTTCTCAAACTGCTGCGGCCCTTAGTGGGCAGAGAACCCTTTTTCTTTCATGCCTAAGCCAATTAAAAACTTCAGGGTTAGAGGTTGCACACAACAGAAACCAATTCTGAATGTCTTAGATTTTAAAAATAAATTTATTCGAAGTATATCAAGGAGACTCAAACCAGCAAAGTGGTTGCAGGACCAGGTCAGAACCATGGCAACTCAGGAAGAGACAGGAGGGAAGATGCCAAGCATTCTTCTCTCAGCAGGAACAATCCACCCACCCACGATAACACCACCAGTGCCTTTTGCTGCTGACACTACTGCTCACGGACACCAGAGCAGCTACTTTGAGCCGTTCCGAACGCTCCCACAGCCCTAGATGGAAAATGCAGGGCAATCACATCTGATTGGCCAAACGTCAATCTTGTGGCTGCTGGAGGGTTGTTAGAGTGACGTTCTAACCCCTTAGCTTCCATATGGGAAGTGAGGGCATGATCTCTCCCATACTCTACATGCAGTGGAGGAGTCTGCCAAATAGAGGAAGGGAAATTAGGAGCTAGACCACCAACGAAATGACAAGGTCTCCTATACCCATCATGACTATACTGTAATACCTTTTTAAAAACTATTACCATTGCCTCCTGTTCTCTCATATTTTTACGGCTTATTCTCATTAAATGGATTTAGCACTTGTTGCCATCTCTCTCTCCCAACTAAGTTCTTCGAGACAAGAACGCTGGTTACATTCTATGCATAGCCTCATAGTGACTCACTCATAGCAGGTGCTTGTGAAGTAATTTACAACCCAGTAAGCACTGGGTATTTATCTTCTTGGCCCTTTTTCTAATATTTAGTGCTACCGCTAATAGAGAATTTGAGATTTCAGGACAAAATTCCAAGACAGTTTATGATCATTTAAAATTATGTCTATTTGACAACATAGCCTGTGTTTACTTTTAAACAGGAGTGCTTATAATTAGAAACAACAGAACAATTAGGTATTAAATAAATCTTACATCTGCTGTTTAGCCACTTGAGGGGAAACAATTTTCTCACAAGTAGCAATGGTCAAGAAAGCTATGAAATTTAGGCCAGTTGTCTCAGAAAATAACTTATTAGTTGCTAAGCTACTGGTCCTGAAAGGAACTCAATTAGGGGAGATAAACAAGCTTAACTAGATCCACTCCATTTGAGAGGAGAAAGTTGGAGCTGTCGGGTGATTCTGGTGGATGTGTGGCAGGAAAAATGATTGACAAACTGGTCTTTGCTGGGTATGAAGTTTGGCTTTGATTTAGTGAGAGACTGACAGGCTGGTGTCATCGGGAAATGTGGATCGTGTGTTGGAGGGGCTATTTTGCAACAAAGTGATTGACACGTTGCAGAAATTGTCCCATAGATGAAGAGAACCAAATAGAGATTTGTTTTGACAAGCATTTCCTTTTTACCTGTTCATTTTGTATACAGAGAAGAGAGAGGGGGGAAGCCCTCATAAGCGCTAATTGATTTATCCAGTGGCTATTAGAATGATGATGGCCACGTGGATGGATGGGGAGAGCCCTGGGTGGTAAGGAGGTGGGAAGTAGGTATTACAGTCCAGATTCACCCATGACTGTGCCGTCTGGAGAAATTCAAAGTCTTTTGGGCTCCCCTTTTGCATCTGCGAAGCCAGCAGCTAACCTGAGATTATTTCTATGTTCCACGTATAAGCTATCTGTACGTCTCCATAATTTTTTTTCATGGACAAATATTATTTTGCCACATCTTCACAGTCATGGCACAGGCTGTGGCTGGCCCGTGAGAGGATCCCAAGTTCTAAACCACGGAAACTGGTTTGTGCCACATGACCAAATTGTTCTCCCGGGACACATGACCTCACGGCACATCCATGACCTCTTAGATGTGCCACATGACCAAATTGTTCTCACGGGAGACAATCCTCGGACTTATATATATTGGAATTTAAAAAAATAAGACCCTTGTCCCTGAGGCTGGTGCATTAATAGAACACAAGTCTCAAAGTGCTAGCAGCCATCTTTCCCATCTCATGTGAGTGGGTTGCCAAATAAAATACAGGATACCCCATTCAATTCAAATTTCAAATAAACTAATAACTTTATAGTATCAGTGTGTCCCCAGTATTGCATGGGATATATTCAAACTAAGAAAGTATTATTTGTTGTTTACCTGAAGTTCAAGTTTATCTGCGTGTCCTATATTTTTATTTGTTAAATCTGGCAACCCTCAATGAAAAAAAAAATCTGCTTGAGAATGAAGACAGCCCAGGCAAAAGGGAGACCAAGTGGTACAAAGAATGATTCCTAGTGGCATCATTCAAGTATCTGGATTCAGCCGTGCCTGAAGCTTGCTCTAGCCATGCCTTTTCCTCTTTTGTTAAGCTCATTTGTGTTGGGTTTCTCTCTCTCAAACAACCACAGAATTCCTTCTCCTTCCCGCATTCCATACTTACCCCTCTTGTGCTGTTGGGGGTGGTTTCCTTCAGAAGCAGCATTATTATATCTGGTAGAAGGTGAGGCACTTGCTGGAAGTGTGTCTTACTCCCATAAAAATGGTCATTTTTCTTCTTGAATTACAGTTAGTTTTTCTGGTGATTTCTAACCTTCTTCCTCCTCTAACTGGCTTGACCACTACCATTATTTTTCCGAAAGTTAACAACTGTAAATTGCAATAAATTTTTTAAAAGAAATTAGAAGCTGAGAGACAATTTAGAAATTTTTATTGTCACTCATCACAAAAAGCACTGAATAAACAGCTTTGTTTATTTCTTGCCTTTTTTCAAGGAAGTTGGCCAACGAT
Source organism: Ailurus styani (assembly GCA_002007465.1). Classification (NCBI taxonomy): domain Eukaryota; kingdom Metazoa; phylum Chordata; class Mammalia; order Carnivora; family Ailuridae; genus Ailurus; species Ailurus styani. The sequence goes on from LNAC01000171.1 coordinate 1,771,819, forward strand.
CTTACTGACCATAGCATTATTTATGTTTTTTATAAGCTACATTGTCTCAAAAAGGATTTGAAATTGCTCTGAGCAGTAAAAAGATTTGGTTTTCTTATTAATCTGTGCCTTTACGGTGTAAGTAACAGAAACCAATTTATTTAACTGATGCAAATTCCCCATTTATTTTTTACAAGGGAAGGGGATCTCTCAGAGAGCACAAAAGACTAGAATATAGCCGATTCTCAGACTGGATTGAGGAACTAGAAAGTCATCTAGGTATATTTTCTCTCTCGCTTATTCTCTTTTCCTTTCATCTCTACTTCACTTTTTTTACTCCAGACTATAATCACGAAAGACAAGTTTCTTCTGTGCTACAGCTGGTGGTGGAATATGGCCGCCCCAGATGTTACATGATTCAGGTTCTGAGACAGAAACTTGCTGTCTCTCAGTGCCAGTTCCTGAGAGACAGAATGTGATTGGCTCCTTTGAGTCAGGTGTTCTTGCTCAGTCCGGTAGAGGACAAATCCACATAATTCCTGTGTGATTGCCAAGGACCCGTCCCTGTGGACCACAGCCCATTCCCAGAGTTAAGAGAACCTCTGTGAGCAGCCAGGGTGCTAGTTATTAAGCTATTGTTCCTCAGCTCCAAATCCCTCCCCTAAATCTGCTCTGTGGAGCTGGGGGCTGGGACCTTGCAAATTATGTAGCTCCTTGGCCAACTTGAGATGAAAGTGTGTCTAAAACAGAATTCCAGCTAAAGCCAGCCTGGCCAGAAGTGGCTATGAGAACCAGATGAGTCGTTCAGATGCCTAGCACCGAGAATGCTATGTGGTCCCTTGAATTCCAGTTCTAAACAAGAGTCCAAGTATGGATCTATTGACTACTGAGGGTCGATGGAATAAGAAGAGAAATTAAAACAAACAAAACAAACAACAACAACAAAGGCTCTTTAAAAAAAATCTATAAATATGAGTTCTTAAAATCATCTCAGTGTGCCTCCAGTGTCACCACACTTGAAGAATTTTATTGCAAGAAATCACTTCTATAGGATTCATTTTTGAGGATTCTAAAGGCAAAAGAGGGACAACTGTATTTGTAGCTTCATGTGGTATAGGAGACAACACAAGGTGGAGTATGATGAAGCCTAAAGCCCTCTGAGCAGAGGTTCTAGGTAAGGACTGGCTGCGGTGAAACCCTGGCCATGCCACACCCTAGCTCTGTGAGTTTGAGTAACAAAACCTTGATGGGTCTCTCTTTCTTTCTCAGCAGAGTTGAGCTAATGAGTATAGCTGCATATACACTTGTGAAGGTTGGATTGGGTGGTCCATTCAAAGTGGTGAGCTAACTTGGCCTGGCAAGTCTTAGGGCTGGACTAAAGTAAGTACTCATTAAATGTCCACATTATCCTACTTCTTCTTACTGGCCTTTTGGATCTTGAGGTCTTTTGAATTTTACCTCAGAGGCCATGGCAAGCCATTGGAAGGAATTAAGTCCTCTACACTAGGTTCCATCTGTGCACAGAGCGACTAGGGCCCAGAGGAAAAAGGGAAAATGATGTGGACACTGTAAGCACAGAGCTCAACGGAGTATGATGACTTTGGCCATAAGTGCTGCTTTATGGCTATCTGTAAAGCTGCCCATCAAAACACTCCTGACAGATGACCTGTAGTAATGAGAGTATGAAGGGAGCAGCATTGCAGAACATTCCACCTGATGGGGACACAGATCATGGGAAGGGCATTGTCATAAACATAGGGTGGCTTTCTATTCTGTCCTTCCCCTGTTTATCCCCTGGCCCAGCCCAGCTACTTGTGGTCCTGCCTTTTAGTTTCCGACTCCCATTCATTCATTCATGGTTTAATTTACTCATGTATTCACTCAACTATCCATTCATCAATTTTTAAATAAGTCATATAGCAAATATTTATTGGGCTAATAACTGAAGATTAGATTTATTGTGCTCTTTCAATATGGTAGACTTCTTGATAAGTGTCATAACACTAATAATCACAGCAGCAACATTTATTGAGCATTTATTCTGTGTCAAGCACCATGATAAATGTTGTACATGAATTATCTCATTTCATCTTCACAAAAATTGTCTCAGACAAGATGCTATTATTAACAATATTTTTATAGGTTGGGTGAAGTGTCCTAGGGAGTTTAGGTAAATTGTCCAAAGTCACATAGCTAATGAATTATAGAGCCAGAGTTCAAAATCGTGTCTGTGTAGTGTAACACATATGTTCTTAACCACTAGTTGGGGCAGTCTCAACAGAGCTAAAAGACCAGTGTTCATAATTCTTGCTCAGTAATTAATTCATAGGGAAGGTGGTACTTGATGTGTGCTGTGAAGTGTGGACAAGGAAACTAGTAGGAAAATGATTTAAGAAGGTAAGGTATCCATTTGAAAACAACACACTAAACAAAATAGTGAAGTAGAAACCCACAGTATGACCCGATTCTCTCAGTATAACTCATTGAAAGGGTATTAACGTGTCATCATCAATTTGACAAAACCAAAATTTGTGTTAGAAGTATTTTCCATTGAAAATGACAGGAAATTCCACTTAAACTGGTTTGAAGATAATGTCATGTGTAAACTTGCATCCCTGAAAAGGCCAGGGACAAGGCTAGCTTCAGGTACAGTTTGATCTAGTGTCCTTGAGGACTAGATATGTTCCTCTCCACGTTTTCCTTCTGCCTTCTCCAGCATCACCTACTTCTTCAGGCCTCGGATAGGTTCCCATTGGCAGTTCCAAGGTCTTCCACTTTAGTAGTAAAGAAGCTGTTCATATCTTTATATCTTCACACAATGTAGACCATAGAAGGCATGGCTCTCAAGGAGGAGAGACCCATATTTGTTTCCCAGAAGCCCTGGCAAACTTCTCCACAAGTTTCATTGGTTCGGACTGGGTTTCTGTCATCATGGTCATCATGGTGGCCAGTAGGATAGATGGCATAGGATGGGATAGGATCATTGGCTTTAGCCAGTCAGGGTCTGCCCTGTAAGCTGGGGCAAGGGTCAATACTACAAAAACAGCATGACTGATCATGGGAGACAGTTAAACTCCAAGCAGTGTTATCTAAAAGAGAAGGACAAACAGAAGTTAGACAGCCACAATAACTGGGGTCCACTATGCCAAACAAATCAGGTGATTTGTTTAACAATTTACAGATTTTATTTATTTATTTATTTATTTATTTATTTATTTATTTATTTATTTATTTATTTGAGAAAGAGAGAGAGTGAGCACATGAGCAGGGGGAGGGACAGAGGGAGAGGGAGACAGAATCTCAAGCCCATTCCCTGCTGAGTGTGGAGCCTGGAGCAGGGCTCGATCTCATGACCTTGAGATCAGGACCTGAGCCAAAACCAAGAGTCTGACACTCAACTGACTGTGCCACCCAGGCACCCCTTTGTTTAACAATTTAATGCCCCAAAGCATTTTCCTGAAGCATATAGCCACTCAATGTAGGATTGCACCTAAATTGGAAAATCTTACTTTATTCATTATCATCTTGAACACATTTTTTACGGTAAATGCAGTAACGTTTCTTTAGCACGCGTAAATGTAGTCTTGTTTTCTTCCCAAAGTGCCTCAGAATTCCCAACTTTTTAAATGTCTCGAGCAGGACTATCATCGCCACTCTCTTTCATAGCTGCTTTGTTCCCTGCCTAAACAAAAGGTTTCAATAGGCAACGTTTCGGTATTAACATCAGATCAAATACAATGTTTCTTTACAGGGGTGTTATTTCTATCGGGATTCTATCTGTGTTGTGGATTGGGCAAATGTGTTTGGCATGTGTAAATTGTTGTGATCACTTTTCCTTTTGTGACATTTTGGGAAGGGGAAAAAACTGCAGGCTCAGTAGATGACACAGTTTGCTACAGCGGCAATGTAAAAATTTGAAATTCTTAAGCAGTTTAGCATTTCCCCTTCCAGCCACATTATCTATCACGGAGAAGTGATATTCTGGGGGACTCAAGCCAATCAGAGGCGAGGAGTGTAATTTTTACAAAACAAATGTATGTATAAATTATCACTCTCTTCTCTCCTCTCCATAAATAGCGATACTAATAGATCCATAGCGTGAGATGCGGGAAGAGATGCCATGTTCTACAACAATTCATCTTGTCTGGGAAAGGCAGAGTAGAAAAATCTGATCAGTTAAGATGCACAGCTCAACTTCATCATTGCCTGGCATCTTCTGAGCACAGTGGTAGTTGAAGGAATGTGTGGCTTTTGTCTGGAAAAGGGAGCACGTGCGTGCGTGCATGTGTGCGTGCGTGTGTGTGTGTGTGTGTGAGAGAGAGAGAGAGAGAGAGGGAGAGAGACTGAAATCGAAAGTATGATTGAGCCACAGGTTTACTTGGTTTGCACAGAATTTACAAAATAGGAAACTCGCTACATAAAAGTTTTAATTCTTATTTTCTAAAGACCTAGAGATATTTCCTAAGAGGGAAAACAACAGATTGGAATCATGTATAGGTTTTGTAGAGAGGTTACCTCCTCTAAACTGGGCATAAACTCTCCCACAGGCCTCAGTCTCCACTACTCCCTGTTCCCTAGAGCTGATGCGTTTTGTGTTGGTTCCTGAGTCCGTGGGCCTTAATATAATAAGAGCCACACAGATCAATAATCCAATGATTTTTCAATCCCATGCTCTTTATTTTTTTATTTTTTAATCCCAGGCTCTTTAAAAATTTGTTCAAGATACAGTTAATGAGGGTAAAGAGGATCTGATTTTCTTTAAGACTTTTTTTTTCCAGAATCAGAATTACTTACAATTTATTTGCATTAGTTTGAATCAGAGTCACTATTCTTTGAAAAAGTCACACAAAATATATCCAACTTTTCTGCAGTTTTAGTTTGTCTTTGGCATTCTTTTGTGACTTCTGTGAACCAAGAGACTTCTTGGGAGGTATATTAAAAGGTTTAATATTTGCAATATAAATCACATCCCTTGTAAATCACAGCACACCACACATTATGTGGTTCTGGAATTTCTGCTAACCGCAACTGCCATCTTTGAGCTGACTACAAACACAGTGTAGGTTAGTTACAAAAATCCTCACCAAAAAATATGACAGGGCTCACAAATGTTGCATTTTTTGTGTATTTGCCTGTCTCACTGCACAGTGGTCTATTTTCTCATCAGAGAAAGGCAAATGTTTATTTTCCCAACTTCTCCCGTTAAGCTCGTTGTAGATTAGCTCCTGGGGCAGCTGTCCAGCAGACCCACCCCTCAATTCCCTTTTGTGGGAGGAAAGGAAGACACTGGGAGAGGAATCGCTGACTCACAGAATGTGTGAGCTTAAAGACCTGGCACGGGAAAATCTGGAAAGGAGAATTTTGAGAAATTTTCCGTATTTTAATAAGCGTATTACAAACTACTTTGGATGGCCCGTTTTTACAGCATACTCAGTATGGATGTCAAATTCCGAGTCAACAAGTGAAGTAAGGCCCTCAGGCCAATGGAGCCAGCTGCCTGTTTTTGTAAATAAAGTTTTGTTGGCACCCAGCCACGCCCACTCATTTCCATATCGTCCCTTGGGGGCGGGGCAGCTGTAACACGATCAGTTACCCCATAGAAACTCTGGTACTTCTTCTCCAGGACACACGTGACACTGGTTCTCATCACTTCCCTGGACATTTTCCTACCGTAATTGGGGCACCTATTGCATCTGACTGTGTCGATTAGGAATGCACGTTAACTGCAAGCAACAAAACACTTTTACCTCTGGCTTCAACAAGGAAGATATGAATGATCTTATCTAACAAGAAACCTGGATGCACAGAGTCTGGGTTTAATGTAGCAGCCCCAGGAGGCTGCAAACCTTCACTGCCCCACACTGTGACTGCCCTCCTACACCCCCCCACCCCACCTCCCCACCTCCCAACA
>LNAC01000171.1:1777941-1793288 GCA_002007465.1 Ailurus styani
GGTTGCTGACTTTTTATTCAGGTCACCCCACGGGTTGCAAATTTTTGCTTCAGCTCCAGGCATCACATACCCCCATTCCAAGCAGAAGAGATGGGACATGATGAGTACAAAGCATTCTTCTACTGAAGTTCTGGCTTTTTAACCCAGAAGGAAAACCACCAGCAGACATCCTCCCCCTTTATCTTGCATTGAACAGAGTGAATCATATACCTTGTAATCTGTCTCATTCATGTAATCCCAATGCCAGAACAGAATGGGAAGGCGGCGGATAGGCAGTAAACGTGTGTCAAATGGTAGATGGATGTATTCATGCTGAATGGGTGGATTACAGACTAAATCTTTTAAGTTTAGTTTAATTTGGTGCCCACCGTGGGCAGCAGAAGAGAATGGGGAGGGGGGGTTTCTTCATAGTAAAATTGTTATGGACTGTCACTTTATCTCAACCTCTTCATTTAACAAATGGGGAAAGTGAGACCAAAAAACAGAAAGTTAGATATTATAGTGAATGTTTACAGTTTCTGATTGTCTAGCGCCCACACCTCACCTTTCTAGTAACTACTCCTTAATTTTTCTTTGAAGAACCAACTCTCTCAAACAATGTGACTGGGACGCAGGTGGCATGCCAGGCCCCGAGAGAAGGTCAGCAGTACTCCATCCCCCTGACTAAACACGGTCCAGAGATGGACGCATGGCCCATGGCCCCCATAGCTTTCCAGGTGTTGCCACAAAAAAGAACACAGGCCTGAGGTTGATGGAGGTCCATGTGGGAAGCACCAGGCTGAGAGGCAAGCTCACACAGAAGGAAAACTGGGAAAATCTGTGAGGTCCTTGGTGAGCACCTGGATGTAGGTGGTCCTGAGATACGTGTTTTAACCTCAGGACCCTTTCTATTTAAAATAGCAGAAACCCCAACTTATATGGTTCTAAGCCATAAGGGGGATTGTTTTTTGACTCTTTTAACTGTTAAGTCCAGAAGTAGGAATAATTCATTCAAGAGCACGTTATTCGGTGGACAGCTGTCGTCATCAAGAACCTAGGTTTTTTACTTGGTTTTTGTTTTTCCTTTCCTTTCCTTTCCTTTCCTTTCCTTTCCTTTCCTTTCCTTCCTTTGTTTTTTTTTTTTCATCTCTCTACTATATTTGCAAGGCAGGCCTCCTCATGGTTACAAACAGGCTGCCAGTAACCATTCCCCTCCCCACCCCCCACCCCCGCCTTAAAAGAAAGACCCCATATTATGCTGAGCGAAATAAGTCAATCAGAGAAAGACAATTATCATATGATCTCTCTGATATGAGGAACTTGAGGGGCAGGGTGGGGGGTTGTGGGGTGTAGGGAGGGAAAAATAATGAAACAAGATGGGATGGGGAAGGAGACAAACCATAAGAGACTTCTAATCTCATAAAACAAACTGAGGGTTACTGGGGGGTGGGAGGGTAGGGATAGGGTGGATGGGTTATGGACATTGGGGAGGGTTTGTGCTTTGGTGAATGCTGTGAAAGATGTAAGCCTGATGATTCACAGACCTGTACCCCTTGGGCAAATAATAAAAAAAGAAAGACCCCAAGCAGGAGTTGAGAGATGCAGCTACATTGGACTCTTTGCCCACTTGAGAACCAATCACTGTGATCAGGGGAGAATGGAACGTCCTGATTGGCTTATGCCCTGGCTTTGGGATGGTGGGGTCCTGCTTTCCAGAAGTACACAAATTAAACCGGGAAGAGTTAGATAGTGGAGTGGAATTCGGGGTTACGTCAGAAATGACAAGTGGAATGAATGTTGGAAGGAAGAACAGTAGTGAACAGTACAACTATTAACTCCTGGACTTCTCACTTGCGTGCAGTCGAAATTTTCCCTTTTGTCTTTCGGCCAGTTTGACTTAATTTTTTATCCTTTGTGAACAAAGGGTACTTATCAATGCTGATATTGTTGGAGATGGAAACAAGCCATCTCACCACCGAACCACCCGGCAACACACATCCACTTCTCTTCTGCATTTTTCTCCAATACCCCTTTTCCCTCCTAAGATACTAGACACTTTGTTGTTGTTGTTATCTTGCTCCTCTCACTAGAGAATAAAGTTCATGAGAGCATGGATTTGGGTCTGTGCATCCCTCCCCACTCCCACATCTCTAAGGGTACCTGCTCCATTCTATGTGCTCAGCAAATATTTCCTGAATGAATGAGTGAATATACAAATAAATAGTATCTGGGGCACCTGGGTGGCGCAGTCGGTTAAGTGTCTGCCTTCCGTTCAGGTCATGATCCCAGGATCCCGGGATGGAGCCCCACGTTGGGCCCCTTGCTCAGTGGGGAACCTGCTTCTCCCTCTCCCTGCTGCTCCCCTTGCAAAATCTTTAAAATAAAAAAATAAAAAAATTATTATCTTCCCATGTCAGAAGAGGAAGGGTCCTCAAAACTTAGTGAGGCCATTCTCTACAGAGAGCCCTAAAATCCCAGGCTCCTGATCGGAGTGCAGTGTGCTTTCTGTCCCTCTGTCCCAGATCATAGCAATAGGCGTTCCCAGCCTCCCACAGCCAGCTTCTGCCTCTATCAAAACTCCCTGTTCACCCATTTTCTTCAAGTCCCCAGGTGTGTATGTTCCTTGATGTGACTTTTGCCTGTGTGCTTCAACTCCATTTTCAACTAAATGAGGAACGTACCTATGACCCTTTGCTGGATTCTTTAACCTACTAAGGGACTTTGGGCTTTCTCTTGGTTCTATGTCTACCTCCTGTGTCTCCATTCACATCTTTCATCAGCTGCTTCTGGAGGTCTCTCTCCTATGTTCCCAAACCCCACAGTGTGGGCCAGAGTACATCCCTTCTCACTCTAGATGGGGGCTTGTATCAGTGGTTCCCTGGGCTGACTGGATGGAAGAGGCTCAGCTGGGCAGTGGGAAAGTCTAGGTCTTAGACATTCCATGCAGACGTATCCAGGCCCCTCAGATGTCCAGGTGGGCTGTCTTTGGGATTCCTCTCAGGACAGAGGTTGAGGAGACACTGTGTCTCTGAGGCCCAGATGGCATCCAGGTGTGGCTTACTCAGCTGGACTCCATCTTGGAACTCCTAATGAATTCTCCCGCCGGAGTGGGTCACAGGCCTTGCATTCTCCTGCGCCCAGCAGGATTGCTGAGGGTCCTGGTGACTAAGTGGCGATGATATAAGTACATTGTACTCCTCCTAAAAGTGTTCCTGAAATCCTCCCCTCCCCTTCTGAACCGTTTTGTGCCGTGAACACCATGGGTCGGGACATTGAATTCAAACAAGTAGCTATCCAAACCATCGTGTGCCATGAATTCAAACACCAACTGTTAATTCGAAAGTTTGATAATGGAGGGGCACCTGTGGCTCAGTTAGTTAAGCGTCTGACTCTTGATTTTGGCTCAGGTCATGATCTTGGGGTGGCAAGATGGAGGCCGGAATGGGGTTCCATGCCGAGCGTGGAGCCTGCTTAAGATTCTCTCTCTCCCTCCCTTCTACCCCACCCCTACTTACTCTCTCTCTCTAAAAAAAAAAAGAAGAAGAAAAGAAAAGAAAAAATATTTGATAATAGAAAATTTGAAGTCACGGGTATTTAAGGGTGCATTTTTTAATTTATTCAAATTTTTAAATTTGAAAGCTCATTCTGTCACTTACTCATTGTAAAACCCTGAACAAGTTAATGAAATCAGTGGTTCTCAGACATGGTCCCCAGCAACAGCAACATCACCTGGGAACTTGGTAAAGTGAAAATCAAGGGATGCCTACCGTAGACCTACAGAATCAGAGACTCTGCCGACCGGACCCAGCAAGCTGTTTTAACAAGCTCTTTGGGTGATTCTGATGCACACCACAGTTTGAGAACCATTGTCTTAAACGATCCAATCAGAGTTTCCCAATACATAAAACAGGAGGGATACTACTTTGCTTCAAAATGTTTCTGTAAGGATTGAATTCATATTTTACATGGAAAGCCTTTAGCACAGTGTCTGGCACTCAGCATGCACTCAATATATGACAGCTACAATTAATGTTTTTTATAATTATTGGATTTCTTTTCTGGGTGGCCAATGAATCAGTCTATGTCTCTGCATGTCTACCTGTGAAAGCATAAAGAGTGAAGATATTTTAACATTAATCATTATAACAATAGTTAATTTATTGAGCTCCTAACCTGGCCCAGGCATGTGGCTAAGGACTTCACAAACCCGCCATTCAATCCTCATTTAAAAATTTGCTAAGAGATGGTGCTGGTATTGTCTACCTTTTATAGGTAAGGGAAGAGCTGAAGTGACTTGCCCAGAATAACCCAGAAAGTAAGTGGAAGAGCCAGAAAAAGAATTTAGAGCGTGAGTCTTCAGAGCCGGGGTTAGTTAAGCCCATGACCAGCCGCCACTCCGATGTCCTTTGCAGAAGGAGTTATGACACTGGCTCTTTTCATACTGACAGTGTTATTTCAAAAAGCTGATATTCCCTATAAGATATACACCAAGATGATAGCCATTAATTAATTATGGAAGAAGACCCACACTCAAATTTTTGCTTGAAATGGGCTTTTGGTTTTTTAGGAGGCAACAATAAGAGACAAAGGAGACCCCGTGCTACTCCTCCATGAAGTCCTCTGTGATTGCACATTTCTGCCAAGCCACATTATTCGTGAAGCCACGATGGGGGAGGATTTGCTGTCAGTAGGACTAAGGATAGCCCGGCATCTGTCACCAGGTTGGGGCACTGATTTCCTGAGCCCAAAGAATACATTCCCATGTCCATTAAATAAGAGAATCAATTGCGTGTGGGGGGGGGAGCTTCCTTTGCCTACAGAAGGCAAAGCTTCAGGTGACGATTAGTAGGAGGAAATGTGGAAGCGTGGCCTGTAATTAGCAGTAAGTATGTGTTCCCAGTTGTACGTATTAATACAGGTTTAGGGCCCCATGATAAATACCAAATTTTGACCATTTTTCAATACAGCAAAAAAAAGTTCTGGCACCTAAAATACCGATGACATCCTATAAAACACTCTTAAAATGGGTAAAATGATTTCTGTACCCAAAGAACTTCAGAATAGGCTGCTGAATTTGTAAAAGAAACATATTTAAACACCCATCAAAATGATGTTCCAGGATAAAATATACATTTATCTAGTGCAGTGCTTGCTCCACCAAAGGGTACAAGCAGGCTGGGAAGAAAACCCTGCAGGTTTTCTCTTCCGAGTGAAGCTAAACTTTGTGCTTCACGGGAGAGTTTCTGCCTCCATCTTCAAAGCTGGACCTCAGAGATACCACAAGACGTTCGGTTTAATGTAAAACTTCCCCATGTCCCTAAAATGACAGTATCAACAATACAAGCCACTGAGCAAACACGAGTTTTGGCTTCTGCCTTTTATTTTATTTTATTTTATTTTTTCCCCTCCTCTTAGCTCCACCCCAGCAAGCTCCTGAAAGGCCTTCTGTTCTGTCAGCCATAATGACATCTGCTGGCCGAGACAGGAAGTCATAAATCTGTAGGTCCCCTCTCAACCAAACCTTGTTAATGCTGCCATTTATCACCGGGGCCGGGGTGCCATCTCTGGAGGGCTGGACACACAGAGTCCATTTTCTCCCACACCCCTTTCCCAAGAGAGCAACCATTTTAAAAACAGCCACTTTCTCATCTCACGTGGGCAGACCTGCGAGCCAGGCAGGGGCAGCCCCCACCATCCGTGTGCCGCTCTTGGAAAGAAGCCACAATTCCAGGCAACAATAGACTCGACTTGAGGTTCCGGGACTGAAGCGAGGCACTTCTGACCAAGCCGTGTCCTTCCTTGTTTTAAATCAGCCTGATTTCCTTCCTCCGAGCTGCTCTGCCTCCATGTCTGTTTTTAAGGGGAAAGCTTGCTTTTGGGGGGCGGGGAAGTGGGGGGTNGGGGGAGCTTCAAGGGGATGATTGAAACTCAGAGTTACTTTTGTTCCAAGCTAATCTGGGATGGTATTAGGTTTATTTCTTAGGAGTTCATTGTGTTCCGAGCCTTGATTCAAGATGTGTGCCTTTGCAAGATACAGTCTGGCTTTTGCTACTCCAAGTATGGTCCCCGGGTCAGAAGTCTCAGCATCGTCCGTCTGAGCTTGTTAGACCACTCTGGACCAGCGTGATCAGAATCTGTGTTTCAAGCGAGATTCCCAAATGACCCGTTGCTGTGTTAACATCTGTGAGGCTGTGCCCCACACCGGCCTCCTCAACCTTGGCCCCCTTGACACTGTGGGCTGGGTCAGTTTTTGTTGGCAAGGGCGTTTCCTGGGCTCTGCGGGGTGTCTGGCAGCACCCCTGGCCTCCACCTACTAGATGCCAGTAGCAACGCCCTGAACCGTGAATCAGAACTGATTCTAGACAGTGTTGTGTTTCCCCAGGAGGAAAAAATCACCTCTGTAGGAAACCAAGCAACTCAGAAGTGGGGTCAGTGGATACCCAGCCTCGGTGCCGTCTAGGAGCTTGTTAGAAATACACATTCTGAAACCCCGCCCGGACCTACTATAGCGGGATCGCTGGAGATGGAGCCCAGGAATCTGTTTTTACTCTCCGTAGGAGGTCACACCCAGGCTCAAGTGCAAGGATTCTGAAGCCACAGAATGGGAACAGGGAGAAGTCCTGGGGTGATTAGACAAGGTGTGATGTGACCACAGCATTACCAAGAGCAAGGAGGGCGTGGCAGGGGGAGGACTCAAGCTAGACCTGTACCTGGAGGGGTTGAACCACCTCCACCATGTGCTGTCTCCTACCCACCCTGTGTCTCAGTCTTCTTGTATGTAAAATGGGCACAACAAAAGCGCTTTACCTCATGGGATTGTTTTAAGGGATTAATAAACTCATATCGTCAAGGGCCTACAACAGTGCCTAGCACCAAGAGCTTCATAAACATTAGCGACTCTTATCACTGTAACTGGCTTTTCTTTCCCCTCGATTCTTAGGTTCCCCAAGAGCCACACAGGTGCTTTATTCTCAGCTGCATCCCCCGAACCCAGCAGTGCCTGGCCTGGAGCAGGTGCTTAATGAACTTTAGTGGGAAGAGAGGACAGGCGTGTGGAGGGAAGAGGGTACTGGCGGGGGCTCTCTGCTGCCCATCGATTGACTTGCTCTGCGGCCTTCCCACTTTCTGCATGAGGATCCGGGCTCCATCACTGGCTTCTATAAACTGGTGCCTTGCACAAGTGGAGGATTGAGCTGAGATTCGTTTTACTGTCCATATGGATTAGATTAGACCTCAGATATATCTAACAGCACTCTGTAAACAACAGTCAATCAACAAATACTTAGAAAATAATGAGAAAGCTAAAAATGTAGGAGTGTTAGCTATACGCCAGGTGTCATGCCATGGATTTTACGTTAGCTCAAAATTCCTCTCTGTGCCCCTTTTGGGATCAGTGGTATATGTATAATTATCCCCGTTTCACAGATGGGAAACTAAGGTTCAGAGAGGCTAAATAACTTATCCAAGATCATAGTCTCAGTAAGTAGTGAAAATATTTTTTAAGATGCAGTTCTGCGGCACCTCAGTGACTTAGTTGGTTAAACGTCCGACTCTTGATTTCAGCTCAGGTTGCGATCTCAGGGTCCTGAGATTGAGCGAGACCCACATCTGGCTCCATGCTAGACATGGAGTCTGCTGAGGATTCTCTCTCTCTCCCTCTCCCTCTGCCCCTCCTCCCTTGCCTCACACACAAGCACTCACTTTCTCTCTCAAACAAAGCACAGGTCTCTCTGATTACAAATCTACACTTATTTTCCTCCTTGACACCTACCTGGTCTGGTGCCCTGCCCATTTCTTCATACTTCAATTTAACATCCAGTACCTGGGGCTCTTTGCCTGCAGAGAAAGCCAAGAACAGCTCCCATCCGATGACTGACAGGTGCTGATGGATAAATACCCCAGCTCCCTCCCTCTTGAGGAGTGGTATCTCCGAAGTGCGTAAGCTACACCGATGCCCAGCATTTCCCATCAGGATTAAGTTCCGTCTCCCACAGTGATCACCTGCTTGATAACACACCGCATGCTGGTAGCCTTCCCTTACATGTTCACTTTCCTGCTTTCCTACGAGAGTTTTCTAACATCGTGCCCCAAACAAACTACTTGCTTTCAAATCTTTATCTCAGGGTCTGCTTCTTGGGGAACCGCAAGCAAGACATGCAAGCCTTCTCCAAAGATGATTTGCAAGAGTCTTGAACCACTCGACCATTTTTAAGCCCGCGGGTTCCTTAGCTGTGTTGGCCTCCCAAGCAATGGTTAAGAAGAGGAGATGAGCTGGTTTGATGGGAGAAAACAGCATCTAGGACAAGTCACTTTGACATAATCCTAGCAAGCAGGGGGAGAATCTCATGAAAATTTCAGGACAATAGGATGCCTAATGCCTAATCATAATAGATAAGACATGCTCCGGATAAGACAGAAAGGTGTTCTCAGAGCGAATTATATCATTCTCTATTTGCTTCTGAAAGTTGAGGGGCACCTTTGGGCACACAGTTCTAACGAGTTCAGGAAGGGGAGCTTGACGCACAGTTGAGGTGGCATAAAATATACCAGAGCCCAGAACTTAAAGGCTGCTCATCACATGGTTCCCAGGCTGTTCCGGTCCTTACGTTCACTTAATGTCTTCCTGTGGTTAATCAAGTCGAGCAATGGATTACTGGGCCAGCGAAGTGGTCTGGATTCTTTGGCGGCAGCAAAACACTGTCACCAGCGGCAAGTAGCCACCTCCAAGGGAGAAATGTGTTGTGTGTTAAATCGAACATCTCCCGTATCCCAAGCCTGCCCACTCAGCAGTCGGCTGGTCTCCAATACACAGAAAGCTTCATTGCTGTTGCGAAATTCTACACCTAGCCAAATCCGAAGAGTTTTTGAAAAGAGACCCCGACAACTTTTGGAGGATTGATTCTTAGAAGCGAGCTTGCCAATGCCCGAGTGTCTCCAGACTTCATTGTCATCCACCTTAACTGTTTCCAGAAAGCAAATTCCCACCAAGTAGAATACGAGAGGTTCTCTTCCATGTTGGTTGAACAAGTTCCCTCTACTGGACTAGCTGTTTGTGGGTTGTAAATAAATGAGCCAGCATTGATCAGTGACAAAGAATGAAACTCATCCTTGGTATGAAGACCCGCGATGAATCCCCCATGGTCCAGCCACACCCCACCTCTCCTACATCTTTTCTGCTCCCCTTCCCCAGCTGGGTTGAAACCTGGACCCTGGACTGCTACATCCTTTGTGTTCTGGAAGCACAGAAGTCGTTTCTGAGTTCAGGCCTTGGCTCCCGGTGGGCTGCCTCATATATACCAGATCTCTGTCTCAATGTGCCCGTCTCAGAAAGGCTTTCCACCACTCCTACCCGAAAATAGGCCTGCCCCCACCCCTTACACTCGATCCCAACACTCCACCCTGTTTTCTTCATATTGCTTTCCATGATCTATCTAGTACTTCCTCTTGTGTGGTTCTCCCCCTCACCCCAACATGATGCTGTACCAGGTGTGGTGGGAAGGGAGAAAATAACCCGAGTTTGCCACCTTGAAGTTTTTATAAAATAGTTACTGGGAAGAGGGATATCCCAAATGAGTTAAATGACACAAGAGGAAGGCAATGAATTATACCCTCAAGGGCAAAATCATATGGTACACTGGCTTTCAAACTTGGCTGCATATTAGAATCATCTGGGGGCCTTAAAAATACCGATGGTTGGATCCCGCCCCCACCGACTGATGTAATGAGTCTGGGGTAAGACTCAGGCATTGAGTTTTTTAAATCACCCCAGTTGATTATGATACACAGCAAAGTTTGAGAACACTGCTTTTTTTTAATTGAAGCATTATGTACATATATAGAAGTGCACAAATCATAAGCATGCGGCTGAATTAATTTTCACAGACCTAACACACTTAGTAACTGGCATCTTGGTTAAAAACAATGCAAGCCCCTCCCTCTCCACCTGCCCACCCAGGAGTGTCCTCATGCTCACTTTCAAAGGTAACCCCTACGCTGATATCCAAGCATAGATCAGTTCTGCCTGTCTACTCATATATTTGGAGTCATACTCTATAACGGCTCTTTGTTTTGAGAAGATATGGACTAGAGAAGTTTGGAGTCCTCCCAGGAGGGCTGCCTGAAAGAGGCAGTATTTAAGGGAGGATCTGAACAAAGTAATAGCAAGAGAAAGGAAAGGGAGGAAAGGGAGAGAAATTGGGGGAAAGAGGCACAAAGGCTGAAATGCTATATACCATGTCTAATGAAAGCCCTATGGTGGGCTTAATGTATTTTCCCCCCCTGTACATCCTTCTTTGCAAGTGTGCTCAACTAGGTGTTCAGTCATTCCATAAATTCTCACTGAGTGTCAATACTGTGCTGGATTCAGGGAATAGAGGTGAGTAGAACTTACATTTTAATTAGGAAAGACAGATAATAAATAGGCAGATGTACAAAAAAGATACTTACAGATGGTCATAACTGTGATGAAAGATAAGAGAGAAAACAGGACAGATGGTGGGGGCAAAAGGCAATGACATTTGAGTTTAGAGTGAGGGGGAAAAACAGATCTGGGGAGGACTTGTTCTGGAGGGAGGAGAAGATGCAGAATCCCCGAAACTGGTACAGGAGGTGTTACATCAATGGCGGCCTTTTCCCTATGCTCAAGAATCCTACCGACTGCCCAGTGACTGCCCAATGGCTTCTAATTCAGGCAGTGCTGAACTCAAGCCAGGCACTTGGCAAATGGTTGTTGTAATTACATTGGGTTGGAGTCCAGTGGTAAGACAGGCAAACTAGCAAGAACAGAAATCAGTGTGATAGACATGTGCTTTAATGGGGCATTCGCAGGTTCTGTGGGTACAACTGGAAGGCTCCATAACCGCCCTTTTGAACGAATCCAAGAACAGATACCCTGGCTAATTCCTTGTGTGCAAGAACTTCTACCGACTTGATTCACTTGTGACAAAATTCAGCTTTTGCAGGAGCAAGGTTCCCATTCCTGACACCTTATCAGAATCACCTGGGAACTTTTAAAATTTCAGATTTTCGGGCCCCACCCTGGGATCTAATTCAGTAATTCTAGGGTGGCGCCTGTGTCTCTTTATCTTAAGGAAAAAATCCCCAGGTGATTCTGACGTTGAGCCAGTGTGGGAATCAGTGTTCTAGAAGATAAAATTGACTCATTCCAATCAGTTCATGCCTTTACACATCCCAGAGTTTGAGTGTTAGATCTGAGGATGCTCCTTCCCTAGAGACCCAAACATAGTATTATTCTAAGCCGCCAGACCTTGGAAGAAGTTTCCAAAAGTGCCAGAGTCTGTGGTTTAGTGAAGCATTTTGCAAATTCTAGTCATGCCTATATCACCTTTCTCACATTTGGCCATCTCCACACCCCCCTGAACCATTATTTATCCTCTATCATCCCTTAGCTATATTTATTTTTAAAACCCATAAATTATATCAAACTCTAGATCGCCACCATAAATGGAGAGTAGTATCTTTCGCTAAGAGAGAGAGGTAACCATAGAGTGAATTCAGTCAAAACAAACCATTTTTTAAAAAGTCTAGCCAGGTAACTCTTGCCCCTCCCAGGCTCCAAAGCCTAAGATCTGTGGTTTCTTGGTTGAGAAATAAAAGTTAGCAATTGTTAGGCATGAAATATGCACTAGCACCAAACTGAGACGTTCTCTGATTGAAAGAGAACTGAAAGGGAATAACCTTTTCACTATGCGATTCATGTTCTTCAATGTCATGTCTACGCCACTGAACAGTATCTGGGTATCATTGTGTTATGCATCCAACTGGGGTAGACGAAATCTTCCTTGCTGATAACCAAGCTAAATACTCTACAACAGTAGCAGTAGGGGGGAAAAATTAATGTGAGAATGTAAGTAAAATTCAGAGAAGAATCCTGGAGAGAGAGGCCTGGAGAGATTCTGTAGCCCAAAGTCAGCTACTCTGGCCCATTTTCCTCCTGATCCTCTCCAACGCTGGGTCCACCCCCCAAATTCCTTCTCTCTCAGTTCCAAATCTTTGGGAGGTCATTTTCACAGAAGCTTTTTGAAGGCAGGGATCCTGTCTTATGCACCCCAGCATCTCCTGTACTTGGGGCAATGTCTAGCACCTAACTAACACACTAGAGGCTTGTTAAATAATCGAACGTAGGGGCACCTACGTGGCTCAGTGGGTTAAGCATCTGCCTTTGGCTCAGGTCATGGCTTCCTGCTCCATGACGAGCCTACTTCTCCCTCTCCCTCTGTGATCTCTCTTGCTTTTGCTCTCTCTCAAATAACTAAACAAAATCTTTTAAAAAATGATAGGATGTAGGCAAACACCCAGTCAGTAAGCACGGGGCTTCTCCAGGGTGGACTCCACTGGTGAGCTCACTGCCATCCCAGGCTTTGTACCGCCTGTTCCCATAACTGAGGTCCCCCGCCATCAGGACTGAGGGTTTTACTCACGAAGCTGTTGTCCCTGGCACAGCTCTCTGGAAAGGTGTGGGAGGAAATTAGAATTCATTAGAATTGACACCCTTTTGCTGACATTGTCAACTCTGCATTAGGGCCCTCTGTGCCTCAGTTGCCTCAGGACTAGACCGCGGTTGGGTGGGGCTGGTCATGGGTGGAGGCCCGTTGGGTGACGGAGGGCCGATGAGTTAACAACTTGTATCACATACGTGAGAGGAATAAACGAGCCTGTGCCTCCTGCGTGGGAATGTTAGAAATGATAAAACAATAACAAAAAAGATGAAACAGCACTTTGCAAATGTGACAATAACAGGTGACTAGGAGGGTAGGGAAAGTTACATTTCCTATAGCTCCCAAAAGAACAATTCAGAAAAATATCTGTGGAGCAGGTCATCCTAGGTCATTCCCCACGAGTGAGGGCAAAGGTGGTAGGTGGGCTGGTTGTAAGTGGGAGGTGGCCTGATTATACTGGGCCGGTGTTCCTCATGGTGGGTGCATGGCTGGGGGGGCAGGTGGTAAGGAGGAGGCACAGGTGAATCCCCATCACGGTGACCATGTAACAGTGCCACCCTTGAACGCCTAAGTTATAAAATATCTAAGCTCGTGTTTGCTTTATAGTTAGCAATACTGGGTATGTCTGACTCCAAAAGAACAAAGGCATTTTTAGCAGAAGTTCTTGAACTAGAGTGAGCAGGAGACTTACTTGCTCAAAACACAGATTCCCTGAGCCCTGTTCCAGAAGTTTCTGAGTTAGAAGGCCTAGGGCACTGGTCCTCAACCAGGAGGCGATTTTGCCTCCCCCTCCCCCAGGGGACATTGGACGATGTCTAGAGACAATTTGGTTGGCACCAGTGCGACGGAAGTGTCTGGCGTCGAGTGGGCAGAGGCCAGGGATGCTGCCCAACTCTCTATATCACACAGAACAGCTTCCACAACAAAGAATTATGGCCCCAAATGTCAATGGAGCTAGGGTTAGTCCCTCTCATTCCAGGGTAGGGCCCAGGAACGTGCATCTTCACAGGGGCCTCAGGGCGGCCAGAGCCCTGAGTGGGAAGAAGTAGGCCATGCCTGCCTTCTTAGTCTAAGGATTCGGCTCTCTGAGCTCCCCTCTTGCCGGACTCCTCCGTGTTTAGGACTCAGCTTAGACTTCACTCTCCCCCGGAAGCTCTGCCTCAAAACCATCCTCCCTTCCTCCGGGCCCATGTTCGTTGCCCCTCCTAAGTACCCCTTCTGCCTCATCACACATCACTTGTCCCTTTGTCTGTCTCTCCCACTGGGAGGAGAGTTCCCTGAGGGTAGGGTCCCCGTTTGGACCTGTCCCCAGCACCTGGGCAGGTGCCTAACCCACATCTGGCTCAATGATCACATGTTGGCGGGAACCTGTCTCAGCTCCACTGGCGTTTCACTCACTGAGTCTAGAGCTACCTCCTTTTTCAGACGCTGTCACAGACCCTATTTTAACATCTTCCTGGAGCTTATTACTTGGAAATTATCTTGTTTATTTGCTTGCTTACTTTTCATTCATTCAACAAGTATTATATTGGATACCTACGATATGTCTTGTCCCTTACCATCGCTGGGGATAGAACAGTGAACAAAAGAGGCAAAATCCCTCTTCTTAAGAGAACTTATATTCTAAAAAGCAACCAGGCTAATAAACAAAATAGAAAACGATATATAATATATGTGCTATTGTTAAGCCCAGTGGAAAAAGATAAAAGAGAGAAACAGGATAGGGAGCGTGTGTGTGTGTGTGTGTGTGTGTGTGTGTGTGTGTGTGTATGTGTTTGAAAATTTTAAGGTAGACCTCTGGGAGAAAGTGACATTTATGCAAAGACTGGATATCTGATAGTGACATTTCTGCTCCCCCATTAGAACAGAAACACGAAGAGGGCCAGGACCTTCCCTTTCTCTATGGCTGCTGTGTCTCCAGAAAAGGCACATAGTAGGTGCTCAAGAAATGCTATTTAAACAGAGAGAATATGTGATTAAACAGTCAAGGAGGCAGATGGGAGATTTTTGGTTTTCTGACCGTGCACTGAATAGAAGGAAGGTGGGAAGGGCAGGGGCCTTAAACTTGGGGTGGGGGTGGGGAGGACATCTTCCTGGTCAGATTAAGAGGCTTGCAGGATGGAGGTCATTGCTGGATAAGGTGCCCTCCCCCTTCCCCGCCCAAAGCAGACCTAAGTTCTCACCTTCCTAATAAGTATTGTTAATGGCCCAGCCGGTGGGCTCACCTGGCCCCCCGCAGCTCCCTTTCCAGCTGCGGAGTCTGGCCCTCCCCCTGCCCCCTTTGCTCCCGCATCCCTGCCGGGCTCGCCCGTCCTCCTCCCCCCGCGGGGTGTCCCCGCGCCAGTGGGCACGTCCTCGCCCCAGCGAGGGGGGCGCCTCGAGCAGCCTCGGGCGCGCCGGGTCCCCGCCCCCAGCCCCTCTCCCCGGCGGGACACTGTCCCTTTAATAGACTCCCTCTGCCTGGCGCTCTGCGGCTGGGGAGTAAATTTCTCCCTGTCATCAGGTCGCGGGGAGAGGAGGAGGAGGAGGAGTTTGTTAATGTTCAGTTTGTTCAGCGGGATCGATGTTTGCTGGCATCGCCTCGCCCTGTCTTGTGTGTGTGAGTGTGTGAGTGTGCGTGTGTGTGTGTGCGCGCATATGTGGGGGGTGTGAGTGTGTGTGAGAGGAAGCGCGAGTGCGTGCGTGTGTGTGAGTGTGGGTCTGTGTGTGTGTCTGTGTGTGTGTGTGTGTGAGTGTGTGTGAGTGAGTGAATTCCAGATTTTCTGTCTTTCCCAAACCCGCTCCTGTCCTCTCGCATATCACTCACAGACGGGGATCTGACAGCAGCCACAAACCTACAGTGAGTGATCTCTCTCCCCCAGCGCGCATCCGCCATAGAGACCGGCGAGGAGGAGGAGGAGGAGGAGGAGG
>LNAC01000171.1:1793670-1821170 GCA_002007465.1 Ailurus styani
AATTTCCAAAAAGCAAAAACAAAAAGAGAGAGAGAGAGAGGAAAAAAAATCCAAAACAAACAAACAAACAAACAAGGCAGAACCAACCTCTACTTCAAACCAGCCGGCACAAGCCACCCGTGTCTGCCACCCGGAGAGGGGGGTCTCTGGGCCGTGGTGGAGGAGTTGCAGGGGGGATCGCCAGGGGGACAGAGGCCGAGTGACGCCCTAGGAGCCACCGGGCAGGAGGCGGAGGAGACCCAGAGAGGCGAGCGAGCAGCGGGCCCCCGCGCGCGGCTCGGGGCTGGGGCGCCAGAAGTGGGACTGGAGCGAAGTAGAGCGATGCCAAGGAGGAAACAGCAGGCACCCAAGCGGGCGGCAGGTAAGAGAACCGGCTCCGCTCCGGGGCTGCCCGGCGCGCCGAGCTCCTCGCCCGCCCTCCTAGCCCCCGGGTGCCCCAGGACGCCACCCCCTGAGCTGTGGGGGGAGTCCGCTCCGGGCGCCCCTCTCTGCCCCGCCAGTAACCCCATCCTCTCTCTCTCTCGCCTTCTTCCATCTCCCGATTCCTCCCCTGTGCAGGCTCCGGGTGGGGGGGGGGGGAAAGCTATCCCACCAAGCCTTCCCTCCTTAAACTTTTTTTCCCTCCACCCTCTACCCCACCCCTAACTTTCTCCCAGTCTGTTTCTTTGCCTCTCGGGCCAAAGTTGCGTTGAGGATTTGGGGTGCGGGGTAGGGAGACGGTCCGAACACCCCCGCACCCCTCCGCGTGGTCAGTGCCAGTGGCTTCTGGCCCCGAGGGACAGCGTCTCCTCTGGCCGGGGTTTGGGGCGCTGAAGTGTGAGGCATGCCCAAGCCCTGGGCTGCGGGCTGGCTGTGGGGCAAGCGGTGAGAGTTTAACTTTGATCGCCAAGGTGGAAAAAAACCACCCCAGGAAAGGAATGAACCTTTGAATATGCTTTCTAAATATGCTTGGGAATCTCATCAACAGCTTTCTCTTTCAAAAAGCGGGGAAAAGACCCAGGAGAACATTGAAGCAGCTCTGGATTTTCTTTGCCCAGAGAGAGTTGCAAACTTTGTAAATTGATTTGTATGGTACCCCATCTGAATCCTTCCTCGCCAGCCCCCCCTCCCTTCCCCCAAACAAGAGAGGAACAGGTTAATGGATCAGTACAATAGACCTTCTAAAGGATTTTTTTTTCTTTTGGGTTGCTTAATTGCTTTTTTAATAGTATGCTGGGGTTTTGTTTCTCGGAAGTGTAATATGAAAGTTCATTTTTCTCCTGCCAGACCCACCCACTGAAAAATCAGCTTTCCACTTGATTGCTAGTTTTGATTTGACATTTGATTGATCACCTGTCATCTCGCTGCCTTTGATCTATTCATTCTTGATATATATCAATAAATCACTCACCATGGTAACTCAGAGTGCCAGTGACGCAAGCCTTGCCCTCTAGATTCAGAGCCAGACATGCACAATTATTATCTTGTTTGGCTTTTAATGTGGGCGTTTTTATTTCTTTGTGTCCTTTAGTTGAATCAGGGCTTTAGCGAAAAGCTGAAGTTTTTCCCTCCCCAGTCTCTGTCTTTACCCTCGTGCTTTAGGCGGGATCCGTTAGGGCTGGTGTTCTGCAGACCCAACTACACATTTCCTTCTGTTGTAACATGAGCAAAACGTTAGAGAGAAGTTCGGTGGAACACTTGGGTAAACTTTGTAAAGCCACCATTAGAACAAATCCAAAGTTAGTTACAAATCTGGGCAAAGTGGGTGTTTGTGTCTGAACACGCTGGACCACCAGCCTCACCCTCCATCATGGCCTGATTCCAGCCTGAATGGCAGTCCATGTGCTTTGAAATATCCACAATTATCTTCCCTTCAGAGCGCAGAATTGCTTCCGTAACCATGTGTAGATTGGTTCAAATTGCATGCGGAAATATCATTTATAAAGCTTTGATTCGTGTATTTTCTGTTTCCCTAAGAGCAAAATAATTAAAATATTTTCAGGGCTGTGTATATTTAGAACTTGCCGAGTCAGTGAGGTGTACTTTTCTCAACTCTGGCTACCTCTCTGGAAAACAGTCTCTCCCTCCTGCCCCTGCCCTTGGTGCCTATCTACATTTAACTCACTTATTAAAAAAACAAAAAACAAAAAACTTAGATTGTTTTGCAATCTGACGGCATTGGGGTGTGCGCTGGACTTCTAGACCCAGGAAAAGTAAGCGTGCGCCTTCTAGTTCTGGCAACCCAAGTTTTCGTGTAGCTAGACTATTAGCGATAACGTCCTTATTATCCCAAAAGAGAAACCTGGGCAACAGTCCAGCAAGAAGCGATACTGCCCTGAAAATTACTCTTTTTTTTTTCCCCCTTGTTGTTCCGGTAAAGGCCATCAACAACTAGGCAGTAATTTAAATTACCAGAATGACTGGACATGTCTCCTTTGGTAAGCTCATTATAAAAAGTGCATTGCTCAGAATTGCACTGCTTTGATTATAATTATCTTCTGATCAATGAGGATCCAGGTGTATGTAACATAATGCTGTATCACATTATTTAAATTAGATCCTTTTCATTAAGCTCATATCTATTGGAACTGGCTTGTCTATTTACTGTAGTTTGTGTGTGTGTGTGTGTGTGTGTGTGTGTGTGTGTGTGTGTGTGTGTGTGTGAGGAAGTTGTGACTGCAGTTTCAGTTTTCTGGCCTATTGTATGCCTCCTGTCTTTATATGTTTGTTTTCACGGCTTTATTATTTTCACTGAAAAAAAGTAGATAGCCTGGTGAAGCTGAAAGGGAATGATTCATATTGTATGCCACAAGGCCCCTCTTACCGTATTTATATGCTCACATATTAATAAAACGGATATTTTTCATGCAAGCTCTCTTTCCTCCAAAGTCATCGATGCTGTCTTGTTTTAGCCGAGGGGGTGATTCACAAGTAAAGTTAGCCACTTTGGGATTCTTGAGCCAGTTGACACACAGGGAAAAGAACAAGGTGGGTTCTAGGATTGTGGCCATACTAACTTTTATCACTGCCTGAAATTAAACACAATGCACAACTGTAAGTAATTACTCCCATAGACTGATGTTGAAAGCTTGATTTCTAGCTTGATTAATGAATAATGTAAGATAGAAAAAGCCTGTGAGTGAATCAGAGCTGAGACTCTTTCCCAAGAACTGTTCGAGGCAATTTGATTCTTTTGCATTATTAGTTTTAAGTTCCATGTTTCAAGGAATCAGTTACAGAACTTTCTAATAAAGCAGGTATGCAGCCAGAATGAACAAGATGATATTATAAGTGATGGGAAATTTCAGTCTTTATTTGTTATGTTCTGCCACCCCCCCCCACACACACACACACCCCCTTTAAGAGAAGGGATGTGAGGCAGGCAGTTTTCTCTTTAAGGAAACAGCTAAGTCAGAACATTTCCCTCTGAAATGTCATTCTTCCTGGCTTTCTACAGCTATGCTATTCCACCATACTATTACTTTGGGCAAGAAAAAAAGTTCAGAAAACAGCCTATAGTACCCCAGGGGTTTGTGTATGTGCTCCGCTTCCTTGGATGTATATTTCACTCGCTACTAAAATGCATCCACTTTCGCCTGAGAATATTGCAGAATTTTCTATCAGCATCTTTCCCCCCTATCTATTTTAGGGCAGATAGAGAAGATGGCAGAAAGGTAGAATAAAACAGAGCAGTGTTTTGATTTGTTTGTATTTTGCAGGATGCAGAGTAGTTAAAAATTTAAAATTGCAGACTTCCGCGGCAAACCCTTCTATTTTCTACAATCTGTCACAGCCTCTGTACACAGACATGTGTAATACATATATTTTATTTTACCACCCTGAACTATTGTTTTTATATAATGCCAGCCAAGTGTAATAGAATGCAAAATCTTTGGGGCTTGTGAATATCGAATGTATACATAAGTTGCAGGATTCAGCTTCTGCCAGCCCAAAGAGATTGAATGTTTCCTTCTTGACTCTCATCAGCTCTCCGATAATCCAGATCTGAGGAAAGTCTTGCAGGGAAGAACAGCTCCCTCAATTTATTTTGTTTATTTAATATGGAGATGAATAATGCAGATTTTGTTTTCATGAATGTCCTTGTGTGGCAGTAAACATTAGACTATTAGCAATCATTACTTAAAAGTTGCAATTTGCACCTTAATGGCATAGTTTATTTACATGGGAAACATATTCAGCAGGGACAGTTCTGAATCCTGCAATGGAGCAGAGTTGACCCCAGTGATCTCCTTTTCAGCCTCCTGAGAGCCTTGCCTGGGTGAACCGGGGAGGTCTCAGCAATCTCTACCAGCAGGGCGGGGAAGGGGGCAGGCAGCTCAGGGGGAAATTTACCTTTAATTTACTGGCAAGTGGGATGGGATTTGAGGGAAGAGGAATCTGGGTGGAGTCCGGACCCTGGCACTCTCACTGTGTTGAAACATACTTCAGAAAGACAAGTTCACATCTTGAAGATTTAAAAGCGCGCACTATAGACCCCGTTCACTTACCCAAACGGTACGGTTTTAACAGATGAATGGAAAAAATAAACACACACACCCCCAGAGGGGCTCAGCAGCATGAACTGTTCTGGCTCTTCTTGTTATTTAAGGCAGATCCCTGAGAAAGGAAGGACAGGTCCCCCGAAATCACATCCTGCACACAGCGTTTTGGATGGAAATTGATTACTTAAGTGGTCCCTTCCCCACTCCCCTCCTGATTTCCTTCTCCCACCTCTCACCTCACCCTTAAAGACCCAGATTGAATGGGACATCTCAAAAGCCCATTTGTTTTAGGCATTTATTGATTTCATTTTTAATCTGCCATATCAGGACACAATACATTAGTCCTAATCAGCAGATTGCAAGTGACAGGGAGTTCTAGTGGAAAGTAGGTGAGGGAGAGGAGGCTCTAAGAAACTTCTGTGTGACGAAAATCTTCTCGAGGCTTGGGGGTTGGAGATTGGAGGCTACTTTTGAGGAGGTCATGGAAACATTCCTCAGAATTCCTGTGCATTTATTTTTCTACCACCTTACATTGATTTGTCTCCCATTCACCTTGATTCTACCGTTTGGGAAACCTTCACACCCAACAAATACCTCCTAGGCATCTTTAGCAGATCTGTCCCTGGAAGCATCTTGCCTTTTGTCACATTCTCCAACAGAGGCTTATGTTTTCACTTCATCCCAGGTGACTTCTCACGCATTTGACGGAATTTCTCCACCCGGATAATACCTGGGTTGATCTATTCATCTTTCCAGTGGCTTGGGGACTGTACTCTCAATTCAGCAGGTTTTAAAGGGGCACTGAGCCTGGCATTATTTAAGGCCGTGTGAAACAATGCACTTCTGCTCATCCCTGAAGCTCAGCTTCGGAAAATCAGGCAGGAAGGAAACCTGTTCATGTTTGTGCTAGGTCTGTAATTAGCTGACACAAGTTAAATGACCAGGGTAGATCCCTTCCATCACTTTATGCATACCATCCATTTTATTTAGGTATGTCATGGTCTGGGAAGACTCAGCCACTATTTCAAAGGCGTCCCTGCGTCCACCCAAGTTCCCTTTAAAAAGCACAGAATTGCCTAACAAATTCTCTATTATTAAGACCAGGCATACACAGAGTATCATTTTCGTTTGATGCAAAGTCAGTTGGAAATACATTAACAGAGAGTGTCTTGCATCGCTTCCCTGAAGCAGTGCTTTTTCATTACATATTTAATTACAATCAAATTGAGCGACTTTTATAAAAAAAATTACAGTGGTATTAAAAGAAGCTTGGCACACAAATAATTTTATTGCTTTGCTAGCTGAGAATGCTGTTATATTTTTATTTACTTGGGAAAATTTTATTTTCATTTTCTAATGTGACAAATACAGAATATATTCTCCTGTCGTCTGTATCAGGAAGGTCTCAGCCTCCTGCCTCCTTAGATCCTATTCATCCTGGGAGAGGTTCTCAGATCCCTTTTTCAGTAATTTGTAACAATTCATATCTATTTTTTTTTATCATTTTAAGTTTTATAAATTCCATTTAAAGTTAGTAATTCTCCTGTTCCTTAGGGTGACCTTTGGTGAGCCACTCTTTGATTATAAATGAGCTTAGTCATTCGAACCACATAAGAAGTAAACTCATCGAGAGGGTTTGCTTGATTGTCTGGATATTGCAGTAAGAAACACACACACACACACACACACACACACACACACACACACCCATATATTTACCAGCCTCTATCACATAACCCGATTTTCACTGGATTTACCATCTCTTTCATTTCTTTTCTATACTACTGACCTTTCAGTCACTTGTTTTAGGAATTTGTTTTGGGTGAAGGGCTGGGCACAGCTTTGAAAGGGAGTGTCATGAGACACTGGTCTTTAAGAAATGATCTTGAAAATTAGATATTTTAGAGCCCAAATATCCACTTTGGGACTCTGTCTGCAAACTCACAAGAAAGTGTCTCTGCAAACACATGGTTTGGCATCGAACTTGGATGCTGGGCTGGAGGGTCCACCGCAGTGTGGCTGTATTTTTGCAGAGAAAGGTATAGGACTTAGGTCCCCTCTGAGGACATCGTCTGCATCCACAGACGCACAGAAGAGGCCTCTGAGATACAAGTGGGAATTGCTGATGTATTTGTTTCCAAAGCAAAGTCCATGGGTGAAGTGATAAAATAATTGGGAGAGATTTGAACGTCATTAAAATAGTTACAAAGAATTTTCAGCTGTTGCCTCTCTGAATCCTTTACATTTCCTCTGCAGAAAAGATGTCCTCTGGGCATCCTCCAGTACTTGGTGATGCCAAAGCAATGCCTAAAACTGTTGAAAATTTTAGAAATTGAAATGCAAGAGGCACGGTCAGATAATCCTATTATTAATATATCAGCATTATTTTACTTAACAACAGGGAAATAAATGCACAATGCAAAAGTTTTAGAGATAATGAATTTAGAGAAATCACGTAGGAAAAAAAAAATACCTGGATCATATTTGGAAGCTTTTGTCTTGAATTTTTCTCTCAAAGTAAGAGTGCTCTTTCCATCTGTGTCATTAAAAACAAAACCAAAAACACAGCAGTTTCAGTATCATCGTACCTAATACCCAACCTGAAACAGAGTTTAATAAAGTTCTCTCCGGATGTACAATAGGACATTATATTACACGTCCTTTAAAAAAAAAAAAGTCACTTTAGAAAACCAAAAGCGGGCATGCAAACTAAAAGTAGAATCTCAACAGGCTCTCTATTATAGCTCACTCAGGGTTCAAGATCCAAAACTTTGTTCGGCAGGGTAAGAAGAAGATAGCACTGCATTTTAACTACACATCTCTCCTTGGCACGTGAGAGGCAACGGAGCAGGGAAGATTTTTAAGGAGCTGTTTAGCTCTTTTGCATCTGTCTCCAAAGACTAATTTAATTGAAATGCCGTAGTGTCCATTTATGCTAAAGGAAATACCTCATGTTTCCATAAAGCTGCTAGTCGCTAAGGTGGGTTTAAAAAAAAAAAAAGCAGTGTTCTGCAGTTTCTGTTAGTACAAAAATTAAGATCACTGGTCTTAATTTAGTGGAGTGCTTTCAGAACTGAATGGATACTCTGAAATCACCCCTGAGCTTTCTTCGTAAAGCTACATCTAAGTCATTTCTATGGAAATTACACAGTTTAGATACCAAGGTGGGCAGAATATGGTTATTGTTTATAATGAAAATAGTTACAAAGGGCAGAAGGAGATAAAAACAGTTTTCGGCGGCCATTCTGTTTGTAATGAATTTGGAAGAAACTTCCTTAACGCTTTCCTGCATCAGGAAAAATCCATGCAATCTGGTGACGTGGATGATAGAGAAAGGAGGCAGAAGGTCAAGGTGGTCTGTAGGGGAGAAGGGACTTGTGTAAGCCAGAGCAGTGGCATATCAATATTTCTACCTAAACTGCAAGGGGCTTCCTTTAAATTTATCAGATTCTTGGAATTTTCCAATAATTTAGAAGCCTCTCTCTCATACCCCAAGGGAGATATGAATAGCTTCTGGGCCAAGATGATGCTGTAGAGAAGAGGTAAATCTACTCTAGGCGTTCGGTACCATTTGGTACAGAAGAAATGCCAAAATGAAAAGCTATAAGCATGTTTTATATCAGAATTGCCTTTGGCTAGTTTCCTTTATTAGAAAGTTGAGTACATGGCTTTGTGCTTCTTTTTGTTTTCCCTCCAGAGATTAGGTTTGAGATTGTGAACGGAGCCCGAGAACGGGAAGAAGTGACTCGGGTTCTGCTTCCAGCTTCGCCCACACTCATTATGCGGCCCTGGGCAAGCTCTTACTTCAGGAATAAGAATATGAGCTCAGGAGTCAGAATGACCCCAGTTCAAGTTCCTAGGTCTACTTCTGTTCTTTGCCTGGTAGACTTGGGCAAGCTGCTCAAATTTCTGTCCCCTCCCCTTTCCAACCGATAAGATGGGGGTAGTCATAGTTCTTCTTAAGGCCCAGGTTTTTGAAAGGATTATATGAGCCTGGGGCTGAGAAAGTGCACCGAAACTCTTAGGGGTCAAACCTGACAGTGGTAGTGTGTCTTTACCTTGAAAGGCCGTACCATGAAAAATTTATACTGGAGGGAAGATGAGCAACCTACCAATCATCCTGAGATTAGGAGGTCGGGGCTCGAAAGAAATCAGACTTGGGTGCATTTTTGTTTTTAAAACTGGTGAAGTACAGTCACTGAAGAGTGTTTTAACCTCTCCTGAGGCTACCTCATACTGGGCTGGTTGGGGAGCCCTGCACCACCTCAAAAAAAAGTTTCTTTCCCCAAAGTCGGTAATTATAATGCCAGCAGCAACAATTAGACCAACGGTAATAACCGTATCTGCCACTGTGTGAGTGTTTCTTATATACCAGGCACTTTTTCAAGTGCTTCATATATTCCCATTGTTTAAACAGCAATTATTTCTTGAGTTCCTACTATGCGCCAGGGACTGTTCTGGCCACTTGCATCCCAGGGGCGATTAATAGGAAGAATATGATCCTTGGGGAACTTACCCTCCAGGAGGGGGAAGCTAGAGAATATACAAGTAAATTAACAAAGAAAAAAGGGTAATTTTCATAGAGAAGAAAGCTCATGATGACAGATTGATAAGAGCAAAAGCTGGGGAGTGGGAGTTTGGCAAGGCAAGTGTGGAAGGTCAGGGGACACTTGTCCTGGAGAGGACATCTGAGCCAAGTTTTATCCTTAAAACATTCTTATGCATTAGATAGATGCTGGTGTAATCCCTGTTTTCCTGATGGGGATCTAAGAAACCTGGAGAGCAACTCGCGCAAGGTCATGCAGTGGCCATGCTAGGTTTTAAACTCTCTGCTTCCAAAGCCCATACCCTGAATCTATTGTGATATTTTATCTGGAATAGCTAGAATAGCTATAGTGATTTGCCAAGGAAGGACCCACTCCTATTACTCTTTCCCTGCATCTGTCGTGACATCTGAGCCTGCGGGGAGGGTATTGAGAACACTGACAGAGGATGCTGCCTTCAGTGGCATCGCCAAATAGAATCTCGGGTCCTCTCTCTTATATGAAGTTGATTTTTTTCTTGAGTGTTCCTTTGTGTGTATGTATGTGCGTTTATGCATTCATTCATTCAACAGATGTTGATTGTTCACCTGCTAGCTGCCAGGCATTGAGCTAGGTGCTGGGATATCACAGTAGGAAAAGTTCCTGCCCTCACGTAGCTAATATTCTTCTAAGACCAGAGGGCTAAACAACAGATAAATACACTGAATAGTTCTAACTGCATTTCATAAAAATAAATCAGGGTTAATGGAGTAAAGAGGGATGAGAGGGTTGCCTTTTCATATATAGTGGTCAGGATCAGTGTTCACCAGGTGTTAACCGTTGATCAGACCTGAACCAAAAGTGAGCCGCTAACCAAGCACAGATCTGGGAGAAACACTCCAAGCAGTAAGCACGTAAGGCCAGAACTGATTTGTATGTTTGAGGAATACGTGGGAGCCCACTGTGGCCAGAGCAGGTAAGGTAGGGGGAGAGGCTGATAAGAAATGAGGCAGGGGAGGAAGGCAGAGACAGATCTTATGTGACCTTCTCGATATGGGTCTCAGCGTGATGGGACGGAGAGTTTCCAGAAGGGAAGTGATGTGATCTGTTTGGATTATCAATAGAACATTTCATAGTCAATATTTCAAAGGTGGTAGTGAATTTGGGTTTGTTTGCCCATCCGCCTCCTCAGGGATGGTGACTAGGATGCTCAAAACGTTGGAGGTGGAAGGTGGCTTGTGGAGATAAAAACACCAGCCCGGCAGCTATGGAGGGATTGCCTGGTGCTGGGGAAACCACATGGGTGAGGCTACTTGCCTACTTAGTCGAAATTCTTCCCTACTTAGCTGGCCAGCGAGGTTTTCAGGGGAGTTCACCTCCCTGCACCTCTGTGTCCTCATCTATCAAGTGCTCACACAATATGGCTCACCATGCATGGTGGTGGGGACCAGTAGGTGATGGGAGTGGAGAAAACCCTTGGCATGGCCCATGGCATGCATGGAGGATCTTTTTTTTTTTTTTTAAGATTTTATTTATTTATTTCACAGAGGGAGAGAGATCACAAGGAGGCAGAGAGGCAGGCAGAGAGAGAGAGAGGGGGAAGCAGGCTCCCCGCTGAGCAGGGAGCCCGATGCGGGGCTCGATCCCAGGACTCTGAGATCATGACCTGAGCCGAAGGCAGAGGCTTTAACCCACTGAGCCACCCAGGCGCCCGCATGGAGGATCTTTTTAAACAAATGCATGTTTTTATTATCCTTCCTGTTGTCTTTTTTTTTTTTTCTGTAGGGATTCCAGGAAAAATCTAGGCCCTTGAATTAGTCCTTGGTACCTATTAGGCACTAAGTAAATATTTGCTGATGAATGAATAAATGAGGCTGTAAATAAATGAATAAATATTTTAATGAGTGTATTACTTTGTATACTAATTAATTACTTTTGAGTAGAAGGATCTTTTACACATCTAAAATTTTTTGGCAGACCTCTGTATCAATCACGATCCTAACTGCACCTTGAATACTTATCAATTTAAAAGACATTAATGACAAAAAGACAGTGATCTCAGTAATACCCTCGCAGTGTGTTCATCATGACGTCATCTGCCTTCACATGAAGAGTAGTGATTTCACCTTTTTTGCCATATTATTTAGCTATCTTATAGACAGTGCTTGCTGATAATGTGGGTTCGCAGACTTCCTCGTTAAGCCAAGACCCCCAGAGGGAGCGTTCCTGATGTTGGTGAAGGGGCTGGGGATCCTCATTTCTGACCCCTGAGTTTGAACTCTCCCTCGGCTCTCCCGGTGCCGCAGCCTCCTGATGCTCCCAGCCTCCCAGGGTTTGGCAACACCCCCTCCCCCACCGCAGACCTGTGCTCATCCCCTCAGGCCCAGGGCGGCAAAGCTTAGGGGTTGTTAAGCTAATAGGAGAAGGCTACAGGCTGTTCCCTGGTAACGCCTTCTCTACTTTTTAATTGTCACCTTCAGATAAGTGTCTGGGAGAAGGGAGAAGGGAGGCTGGCTGGTGCCTGTTAAGTCCTATCTCAGGACAAAGAGATTTGGGATATTGGAGAGCATTTGGGAGTTTGTGCTGCTTGCCTTGGGTTCTTTATTTAACCAATGTTGCCGAAGGTCTGCTGTGCACCAGGGACTGTGGAAGGTGCCAGAACTGGAGTTTTGAATCAAGGGGACAGAAGGCCTGCCTTCTTGAAGCTTCCATTTTGTGTAGCAGACAGGTCACAGACAGGCGAACAGGTGCCTACGTCATATCACGCCAGCGCGTCCTGTGTGCCAGGAAGAGACTGAAAAGGAAGACGGGGTAGGGCACGAGGGTAGGGTGCGCCATCTTGGATGAGATGGCCAGGAAAGGCCTCTCTGAAAGTGACATTGCAAGTTCTGAGTGAAGTGGCAGGGAGAGAAGTGTGCCTGTGCTCACGGGGGCGGGAGAGGAGGCAGCTGCCAGCGTGGCTGACGGTGCTGGCCTGGAGCAAGCAGGGGTTGGTGGGCAGCAAGGACGCCAGGGTGGTGGAACCCTGGTGGGGAGTGGTGCAGACAGCCAAGCTTCCAGAACCAAGGAACTAGTGAGGAACTGTGTGCTGGCTTAAATGCCCTGGAGGACAAGGGGGCAGGGGAGACAGGACCTGACTTGGGTTTTTACAGCATCCTTCTGATTGCCTTGTGGTATATCAGGGAGCAAGGCTGCATGCCGGTTGACCATGTAGGAGGCTCCTGCACTGGTCTCGTCAAAAGCTGGTGATGACTTGGACCAAACCAGACTGATGGTAGGGGAGGTGGGAGACTCAGTCCAAAGTTGGATGACAGGATGTGCCGAGAATGGCACAGACCAAGAAGTGTGTCTGAAACATGGGCCTGTGTTTATTCTCTTAATTCTAATTCTCTGATTGCTGCTTTTATTTCTCTCCTCTAGTTATACACAGGGTTCTTACTGAAAGTTGTCAGTGTATCATTCTCTGAGCCAGCGGGGAAACGAGGGAAGTGTTTGAAGGTGCATTTATTTTAGAATTGACTCTAGAGGGGAAGAGGCCACCCTTCAAAGCACATTTCATGGAGTTCAGGAATCCCCCTCACCCATCTGTGCATACCCACCAGACGACACAGTGTGAAGGCAAGGCCGAGA
This sequence comes from Ailurus styani, assembly GCA_002007465.1. Lineage (NCBI taxonomy): Eukaryota > Metazoa > Chordata > Mammalia > Carnivora > Ailuridae > Ailurus > Ailurus styani. The sequence goes on from LNAC01000171.1 coordinate 1,806,305, forward strand.
CCCTGGAGCAGACCAGGAGTCGATTTCTTTCCAATGGGTCACTTCCTCACTGTACGACCTTAGGCACTTTGACCTCCCAGACTTCCAACTTCCTCATTAGCAAAACAGACCATTAGAAGGACTCATCTCATTGGGTTTTTAGAAGGATTCATTGGGCTTAATCAGATGACATGCTCAGCACAATGCCTGGTACAAGATAAATGGTCAATACATTGTAGTCATGATAGGAACAAGTTAATAAACTCCTCCACGCCTTGATTTCCTTACTGGTAAAGTAGAGATAATAAAGAGTCCCTCTTGGTGTTGGGAGGAGCAAAATATAAATACCTACCAAACACCCAGCACAGTGCTTCATACACAGTAAGGGCTCAACATGTTACATTTTAAAATTAGGACCATGACTCTGAGCTCATGACCATGAAGGGATCTTATGTCTTACTTGCTTTCTGTCTACAAAGCCTGGCACATAGTAGGTGCTCAATAAATGTGATTTGATAGAATGAATGATAGTGCAATGGTTATTAGGAGTCAGAGTGAGGAAACTTAAGGAGACAAAGGTGCACCTCTGGGAGGAAGGGCCAAGACCACTGACTCGTACCATCATCTCCTCCAGTTGACGCTCCTGATGGCCATCTCCTTTGCTTATGAGAACTTTATGCAGTGTTTTAATGAGGAAAGCAAGCCCATCCCTGCATGTTTTTTGAGCCAGAGTTTCCCCATTATGGACCGCCATACCCCTGGTGGCGGAGAGTTTTAGGTAGCACTGACTCATGCAAAAAGTACAAACAATGCCCCTTTTCCAACACCGTTTCCACCTTTCTGATTTAATCAGGAAGAAAGTCTGATTTGGTGTTAGCCTTCCTTAAATACCTGTCTCATGCTTGTTTCTCGGAAAGAGTAGGCTTCAAATTCGGAGATCTTTTCAAGTAACAGTATCCAGTGAAAGAAAAACTAACACTTGGATTTTCATTTTCTGATCATTTGAGGCAAAGGATGCTGGTTTTTCACGGATGGTGGTGACATAATTTTCATTTTAAAATACAAGTATGTAGATAAACAGAAGAGGGAATCATTGTAAAGGGATATATAAAGAAACGAGTAGTTTGGGGGAGGATATTGCACAAACCGTGAGGATGGGGCAGAATGACTAACGAGGAGGACCCCCTGGGCACCGAGGACCTGGGCGGGGCAAGGGATTCATGGAGCAGCTGCAAGCAAGGGCTGCCAGGTCACACTTGGGTCAAACAAACACCCAGAAAATGGAGGCTTTCATGAACACTTCAAAAAACTTTGAAAACCCAAAGGAACTTCCCTTCCCAGGATATCAGAGAGAAACTCTGGAGGGTCTTTGCTGGCCAAGGAAATGTTCCAGACATGGAGGGATTGAGAATAATGTTCTGGTTTGGCATTTGGAATAGAACGGTGGTTCTCAGCCTCCAGTTAGTATCCTCATCACCAGATGAAAATGCAACCTTGCCAGATGCCCAGGCCAGTGCCTAGCACATCCGATTCCCTAGGATAGGGTTGGGGCCCATGAATCTCCATCTGAAGCACCTACCGTGGCTTTGAACTACAGTTTATAGGGGGAAAATCTCAGTTTTCTCCTCCTTCTTTCTTCATCTTCTCCCCCTCCTCCTCCTTCTTTTCCCTCTCTCTGTCTCCCAATTCTGAATGCCAAAACATTTAAGCATTTAAAAAATTATTTGAGGGGATCCATATCCACTTTGGGGTTTTAGTGAACAGAAAAAAATATAAGTACTCTCTCCTTTTCCTCTCCCTCTCTTGTGGCAATTGCCTGTTTTTAGCAATGGTGGGGACCATTTTCCCTAATGCGTTTCAACAGGGAAATGCATCCATTTACGCATTTGTCTACCTCATCATAGCACCAAACATCAGAGCCCAGAGCATCCCTCAGTTAAGGAGAAAGACAAGCAACCTGGCAAACACCTCATAGGGGCTCCTACAGCTTGGGAGTTGGCTGGCCCCCTGGAGGCAGAGTCAAGAGATAAGAAAGAAATAAAAGGAATGTCCTGGAACTTTATTTTTTATTTCTATGTTCTCTTCAATTCTGGAAATGCTACGGGTTGGGAAAGTGAAAACCTAGCTTTATTCTTTGGCACCTCCCCCACCTTCTTTTTCTCTGTTTCATATTTTCTCCTGCTTTCTTCAGTGGCTCTTTTTCCTCAAGTCCCTCTTTTTTTCCTTCCTGTTTCCTCCCAGTAATGAGATTTCCAAGGCCTTTCTGCCTGGCACCTGTGCTTCCATGGGTGAAGAGAATCAAAATGATGATGGTGATGCTAGTCATGATTGTCACTTGTCATAATGGCTGCCACTTGTTGACCTGCATGACACTAAACCCAAAAGTCAACACTTACTAGTTAACATTCACAGTGCATTGACTTCATACAAGTCTCTCCCCACAACATCCTGAAAACCAGGTGTGATTATTATTGGTCCATTGAAGGGAATTAAGTTTGGGGAAATGTCAAATAGCCTAAAGATCACACAAGTCTTCAAATAAGATACTGAAACCCAGCTCAGCTTATCAGAGGCATAGTACTCAGACACTGTATTTTGTTGCTTCTCCCAGTATTTAATGCTCAATGGCAGAGAGTCACATAAATAAACGTCCACAGTCTAGTACAGATATGTGCGGACGAAGGGCGCAAAATGAAATTTAGTGTTTCCTCCAGGTTGAAGTCAGTCAGTTGTGGCAAAGAAAAAAATAAAGAGTACCATCCTGCTTATCAGAATCCAAAACACCATCTTTGAAAGTTGAGCCTATGAAGCTTAAAAAAAAATGTATAGGATTTTTGAAACCTCTTGAGCGTTCCACAATAGCATTTCCTTAAGTCCATTCCTGTTTTATTAAACAGAAGTAGGAAAAAAACCATGAAAACCATGAACACAGTCCATCTGGGGTGTCTCAATAAGTAANTAAAAAAAAAAATAAAGAGTACCATCCTGCTTATCAGAATCCAAAACACCATCTTTGAAAGTTGAGCCTATGAAGCTTAAAAAAAAATGTATAGGATTTTTGAAACCTCTTGAGCGTTCCACAATAGCATTTCCTTAAGTCCATTCCTGTTTTATTAAACAGAAGTAGGAAAAAAACCATGAAAACCATGAACACAGTCCATCTGGGGTGTCTCAATAAGTAATTGTGCTCACCCACTTCCTACAGCGTCTTTGCGGATGTGTCCCGAAGTCAGACACTGCTCATCTGTTCCCTATAAATCTCTTGTAGGCTCCATGACTCTTCCTGGCCATCAAAAATATGGAACACATGCAATGATGCTGCCCTGTTATTTATTTTAGCGAATGAAAAGCTACCCTCACAGATTTCCCTTTTAGCGCTCCTCACAATATTTATGGTCAAGGTCTCTAAAGGTGCTTCTTACTTGTAAGTATTTAATTATAGGTGACATTTAAATGATTACTCTGAATAATATGAACAAAAGATGATCGTGAAATTCAAGGAGTTGTATCTCAGAGGGAAAATGTTGCTTACAACAGAAATCATGATAGGATCTTTCTTGGGGGAAAAAAAAACTAACAGTTGCTTATAGCTGTTGTTGGTTGAAGGTTTTGTGGTTTTGTTTTGTTTTGTTTTTTTAATTTTTGAATGTGGGTGGCATTTTGAAACAGACCTTTGTAATGATACAGTTTGGCAAACTGCCTAGCTATCTGATTTGAGGTTATTTTATTGAGTGGTGGACTGAAATTATCATCTTATTTTATTGTCTTTAACATAAATATTTTCTTTATTAATATTGGATGGGGATAGAAAGAGATGTCCATAATAAGATGAACTTATTTCACTTGATCAGGGAACTTCAGATATAAAGGAATTAAACTTTACAGATAAAGGTATATCATCTTTGAACACCAATCTTAAAATCTCTGTACCTCAGTCCTGTAAACAGGAATGAATGAGAACGATTCCTTCCAATCGCCACTATGAGGATTTAAAAAGTAGATACTTATTAGTACTTGAAACAGTGCCTTATGCATAATAAGTGTTCAGCAAATATTATTATTTCCTCCCCTTACTCTCTCTCCAGAGACAGGCATTATTCAGACTTCGGTGGGTATATCCTCCATTATTTACAATTTTACCTGCATATATATGTAGCTAGGGGCATTATTAACTTTCTGTATATATTTAATATTTTTATGTAAATATTTTTACATGGATTTACACGTTGACTTTTTAACTCTGTGTGTAGGTTCTATCCAAGTAGGTAGGTAAGCAGCTGGAGAAAAAAAAGAGGGGGAGAGAGAGATGATAGATTAAAAAAATGTAGTGAATTCCTTTTCATATGCTTTATAATATTCCACCATAAGAATGATTATTTTTCCTCATTTATCAACTCTCCTTTGTTAATAGCCAGTTAGCATATTTTAAAGTTTTCATTATTACATACAATCCTGTACTGAATAATCTTGGGAATTTTTACAATTGTCACATTAATTTACGTCGAGAAAAGCAGTTGTGAGAATTGTACTGCATTTAGCAAGAAAATCAGTTGAGAAAAGTAAACATTATGGAAACAGCGAATACTTCTTACTTTGAAATATTCTTGGTGTCTTTACTGAAATAATAGACTTCTCTTACCAAAAACATGTTACTGGCTCATTTGCACCTAGTAGGTGTTTGTGAAATGTCTGCTTAAAGTAAGTAAACTGAGTAAGTAAAATATGTCCAAAATCCCAATAATGAGTGAGACTCAGCCATCTACATGGCTTGAATCCCAAGTATATCAAGAAAATGGTCATTAACCACCTTGGGGTGGAGTGGGGAACAGAGGGAGAAGCAAGAAGGAGTGCGTGACTCGCATCCAAGAGATTGCATTTGTCCACCGAGTCTGTAATGGATGGAGCTTCACAGTGGAACAACCATTGCCATGGGGATCCTAGAGCCCCGGGGGGCTGGGGGTGTTAAACGTGAGTGGCTTGGGTGAGGAAAGGAAGGGCCCTGGGATTTTGTTTAGCAGTGTTACAGAATAACGATAGTGATTCTGCAGTTTGGCGTGTTCGGCAGTTAAACTGACCTTTAATGCAGTTTAGCAAACATATATCGAGGCACGTTGCTTGGTCCTGGGGGTAGAAATATTAATAAGATAGGACCTCGGGATTCCGAGGGTCCATGTAGTACCAGACGCTTTTCACAACCGAGATCAGCATCATCCTTAGAATGTGTGTCCGTGTGCGTTGTGGATCTGTTCTACTGTGGGACGAATTGTGACCATGGAACTTTTGTGTGCGTTGTGGATGTATATTTCACATATGGCTGGATGACTATGTTGTGAGCCTTCGTGTGTGTGTCTTGGGGTGAGGGGCGAGGGTGGAAAGCCCTCGTTATGCATGAGTTTTCTGTTAGTGGTGCACATAGCCAATGCATATGCTCACACCATGGCTCACCTACTAATGGAATCACCACCAAGCCTTTCAGGATTTTCCCCAGGAACACGAAGCTGGCATCACGGCGTATTTCCCTGGGGTATCTCTGTGGTGCTGCCCTGGGGGCGAAGGAAAGCGAACCATAGTTACGCCTGTGTTCCCTGCACAGGAAAATTAGCACTAGATGGGAAAGGTTATCAGTAGCAGATGATACAGGAAGGTCGGCTCCACACTCTGTTACAGTTTCCCTTTCCTTGTCTGTATTTTATCAAGTCGGGGCTTGATCTTCCAATCGTGGGGACCATTTCATTTTCTGTACCCGGACCACAGTAGGTGTTCCTGTTGAATACATGGATGAATGAATCAACGAGTGAATAAAGAGTTATCCAAGGTTCCTGGAGCCTTTGCCGTATTTAGATACCCGGATGATTTATGCCCGCAGGGCTGAAGCTACCGGGTTCTTAGTCAACACTGAATGAAGAAATGAACGCATACACATGGCGCATGCAAACGTTTGCTTATCTCTGAAGCGGGCTCGAAATCATAAGAAACAGTTCCCTGGCGGGATTTTTATTCTTCCACTGGCGGTCCCAGGGGAGCACCTTGTCTGCTGTCCCTTTGGTTTAATTATTGTTCTTTGAGATCAGCACGACAGCCCTTCTGTTTATTGTCAAACTACAGCCACAAATGGAGAAATGATGAACGAGGCTGGGGGGAGGGATCTCTACAGCCCAGGTACGGGAACCTCCCCCCAAATTCTGATCTTTAGAGAGGCCAAAGCAAGGTGGCAAAGTTGGGGATAGGAGTTTTAAAAACTTGCCAAACACATAAACCCACAGCACTGCGTGGCTGCTTCCATAAATGTTTAAAAAGCTTTATCATCTTGTGACGAAGGTTAAACAAATGTGAGTCCTTTGAGGAATTATTTACTGGAAGCAAAGTTATGGCATCAACATCTGTGTTTCCAATCACTTAGATGAGGAATAGATCAAATAAATCACGAGGAAGTTCCACAAAGTAACTTCTGTGTCCTTATCTCTGGAGAAGAAGAATGTGCGTAACTCTTTTAGGTACCCTCTGTTTTCGAATTTGGACTTTTCTTTAGTTGTGAGACTTCTTTTTTTATTCATTTCATGATCTTCAAAGACTAAGTCTTCACTCTTTTGGTAGAAAGTTACCATAAAAACATCCACAATAGAAGTACTTAAAAATTTCTCTCAGGGAATCTGGCTATTTCAGCCAACATTCTCATTTGGGAATGGGCTAACAGTTCCAATATATAACATCCATATAATTTAACCTCATAAATTTCTTTTTTTCACAGTGATGTAATGGGGGGACTGACCTGGAGTTTGTAAATGTTCCCTGCTCACTGCATTCCCGTGGGCAGCATAACATTCTAGACAGTGTTTTATGTGCCCTGATGAAAATATAACGTATTCTTGCATTTCCTGTGGCCTGACCTGTTAGTATGCTAAGCAGAATATTTAAGGAACATGGAGATGTTTTCAATGTGTAAACAATGCACGGCGTGAGGTGGGGGGGGGGTTTAAAAAATAAAAAACAAAAAACAAAAGAACAATGATCTGATTTTCATTTTAGACCACAGTCCCCTGGGCGCCGACTCCACAAGAAAAGTTTTGTGCTCTGGCTTAACTTTTGAGTTTGCCACTGCCTTCTGATAAATAAACAGGAATACTTGTTTGTGACTCCAGTTTGAATTCTGGAGCTTGTACTTTGAACTGCTCTCCTGCAAGGGAAGGACTTGGACAAGTTAGGGGCGAGTTCTCCAAGATAAAACAGTAGCAATGGAAACTTACAACATTTTTTATGAAGAGAAAAAAAATGTTTAATTGAAATAAGGGGAAGGGTTTCCTATCGTCCTTGTATCATGAAAACAGCTGCAACAAATAGGCCACTCAGCAAAAACCATTTGTGGATTGACATGTTTTAATTTTCTATGGGAGGAACACAGAGTAAAAGTAAAGGGTGGTTCTTGCTTCCAGAGGAGCAAAGGAGAATTTGTGGGGGGAGGGCTTGAGCGTGAAACTTTGCTGGGCAGACATGGATGCTGCCTGGAGGTCTTCCAGGGCATGAGCCTCACTCTGGGAATGACGTGAAAGAGACATGGAAACGACACGAAGGAAGGAGGGCTGGTTGGATCACGTGGGTCCATGGAAGATAAGTTCATGAAAGGAGTGTTTATATTTGAGAGTCATTCTTTCATTTTTTTAAAGATTTTTATTATTAGAGATAGAGAAGGAAAAAGAATACGTGAACAAGAGGAAGAGGCAGAGGGAGAGGGAGAAGCAGACTCCTCACTAACCAGGGAGCCCAGTGTGGGGCTTGATCCCAGGATCATGACCTGAGCTGAAGGCAGATGCTTAAAGGACTGGGCCACCCCGGTGCCCAGAGAGTCATTCTTTTATTAATTTAGCAGATACTTATTGTCTATTGTTTTCCAGACCCTTTGCTGTATGCCAGGGCTACAAGCATAAATAAGGCACAGCCCCTGTCTTCACAGATTAGTGATAGAGTGCCCAGAGCAAAGCCAGGGAGTGATAGCTGGATGGATGGATGCACAGATGGTTGAATGGATACATGGAAGGATGGATGGATAGGTGGATGGATGGATGGATGGATGGATGGATGGATGAAAACAATCTGTGACTTACCCGGAACTCAAGCTCCTTTCCTTTTGTATATTTGCTTGTTTCTGGGTCTAATTGTTGATCTGTCAAGATTTTATCCCAGACAGCCCCTGACACTTCCATCAGGGATATTTCCCTGATCTCTTCCAATGAACCATTTCTGAACCCAGGTCCCTTCTTGCCTGTATACCCCAGCCCCTGCTCAGCTCTTAGGGCAATAACTTGCTGTAAATGATTTTGGATTTGCCCCTGTTTGGCCACGCTGGGTCTTTTTCACTGCTCACCATAACCTTCCCTCTGTTTTGTTCCCTAAAAAAATAATAATCAGACTTGTTAACATTTGCTGAGAGTCTACTCCATACCAGTCACTGCCCCAGATGCTTTACATCTATCTGATGTCATTTAGCTTTCCTCTCAGCTGCAGAAGTAGACACGCCACTCATATCCCCATTTTTCAGGTATGAAAACCGAGGCACAGAGCTGTTATGTAATATGCTCACATAACAAATGTATACCACAACCAGAATTTCAACCCAGGTGTCTTGGACTCCAATGGCACATAACCTGGGCACCTCTAGAAGCTGAAATTTTGATGAATCATGTAGCCTATGATAAATTATACCTCATCTGTGTGATTCAGCTGAGCCTCAGCCTTGGCATCTATAGGCACAGAGACCCAGGAGTTGGGTTTGGAACAGGTCTGTCTCTAAGACTTTTTCTTCCTTCTCACACACGGTGGCCACAGTGGTCACCTGGCAATGTCTGACTTAGTGTTTTTGGCAGAAGAAAGCACTCCTTTGGAGGACACCCAGAAAATGCCCCACAGTTTACATTGGCCTACATGGGTTTGGGTGACCTTCTTCAGAGCAGTCACTGGCCTCCGATTGGCCTGCCTTCCTCATGTGTCCATCCAGAGCTGCAAGAGCCAGGAGCAGCGAGTGGCAATTTGTCAAAGCAAAATCAAGATGATATTACCAAAATCAGGGGGAATGCATACCAAGCCAACAGAGTCAGTAGCTTTATATTATATCCTCTGAAGGGTCACAAGCAATGACCTTGAACTCAGACACACTAAGATTCAAATCGAGGCAGTTACTTACTTTCTGTTCAACCTTAGGTAAGTTGTTAACCTTCTAAGCACTAGGTTATCAGTTTTGAAAATAATTATCCTCATACCACTTTGGGTTACCAAGTGGATTATATAGACTGTATGTAGAGTGCTTAGTGCAAACACAGCACATAGTATGTGCTCAATAAATGTTAATGTGATGGTTATGGAGGTGATCGCCAACAACCGTTTGGGGACTACCAGAATAATGCCTTTGGAGACATTAATGCTTCCGGCACATTGTGGAATAAGCAAGGCTTACATAAAATGGAAGTGGAGGTAAAAAAAAAAAACAAAAACAAAAACAAAAGAAGCTCTCAGAATGGTCAGCAGGATTGCAAGAACTTCATTGGAAGTCTCGCTCACCATAGCTTCTTCTTGGTTAAGACCAAAAGTTCTTGGCAGCCTTCCTTTCATTTCCTTTCAGGTTTTGATTTATTTATTAATTAGGCAAAATGGGAATCGACGAGCCTGAAATGATAAAGATGCTCATGATTTTTAAAAAAATGTTTTTGTATGTCAGGAATGAAGGATGGGGGGCAGGTTGAACGGGGGAAAAATGACTGTTGAAATCAGCCAGAGGGGTGTCACTTGTTTGCTTTCCCGGGGTAAGAGAGGTGGTAAATACGGTAAAAAAAAAAAAACCTCAACTCGATGGTTGAGAAAGTGAGAGATTGTCTGCTTTCTTTGACCGTATCTGAGACTTGTTCAGAGACTAGCTGGTTGGATGGCAACTTGCTTTCTTGCGGAAAAATTGACATAGCAACACGTATTGTGCATTCAAGGTTTAGAGAAGCCTTTTTGCCTGTCGTTTATTCTCCTGCATCGTGGTGTTTCTGGGCTGCTGATATATGCGAAGGAGTCGCTGTGTTTACGTGTGCGTGCAATGCTGTACGGGCAGCATACATTCGCTCGGGGCTGAATTATCTGCGGAACTGAAACTATAGGTCCTGCCTGCTGTTGATTTAGTCCAAGGCATATATAATGTCCTGTAGAAGCCATTCCTGCTTAGTAGCCCCTCACTTACTGTTATACAAGCTGCTGGCAAAGGTAATTATGCTTAATAGGAGCCACCTTTGATTTAAAGCAGCAAAGGTGAGTAATTAAATTGAGCAGCAAGCATGGGGGGTGGCGTGCAACCTTTGTTTGGGGACATGCGTTCGGAACAGCTGGGATTGCTTACAAGGGCAGTGATTCTTGGGCCCGTGTTTGTCACCCAGATTGTCTTACAAAGACAATCAGCAGACCTGGGAGAGAGCACTGAAGCTGTTTTCCTCCTTCGACCCTCCCGGATGGTGCTTGCCTCCCCAGCTTCGTCCACCCACCCTGGCTCGGGGGTTCACCTCCCCGTGGGGGTTCAGCGTTGGCGTGTTCACTGGCTTCTCACTGATCACCTCCACCGACAGGATCAGTCCTGTCCCCTGGACCCGCAGTCTTGAGATATCTAATCCCGTGGCCTCTGGAGGGAGAAGTCTGGGTCTGCCAGGACACCTGTAGCACCAACAAATGCATCCCCCTAATGACTGAATGTGCGATGATTTAGTCTCTGCAAGATTTCATTTCAATCCTATGTGTGGTTATTATTGCATTTCAAAGATTATCTGTATGTGTGTGTGTATGTGTGTGTGTGTGTGTATACAGATATATGCATATATATTTTTTAAAGCAAGCCCATCATGGTTAGAAAAAAAAATCCATGTGAGCTGTCACGCCCCAAAATTTCTGAATTGCAACACCCAAGCAAGGGGGTTCCTGCCGGGCAGAGACAGCCTGGTCTGTGGTGAGGCCACCCAGGATCGGGACCCCTTCGCCACGCGGGCGTCGGCAAAGTTGCAAGGAAGTCCAACCGAGTCATAGAGGCTTCTGAAGGATTCCCAGGCTTGGTGCCAGCAGCAGGATGGTTTCATACAGTCCAGAGGGATATTAGGAAAATCCCCTCCCCTTACTCCACCCCTGCTCTTAGGACCAAGTCATGCCCTAAAACTTTCGTACCCATGTTGTGGTCTATGGGCTGGTGGCTTTGGCCTCTCCTAGGAGCTTGTTGGAAATGTAGATTCTCGGGCCCTGCCCCAGCCCTGCTGACTCAGAATTAGTGTTTTAATAGAATGCCCAGGGGACTCATGAGCACATAATGATTAAGCAGAATTCGCCTAGTGCCCCCTGCATAGCTGGCTCCTGCCTGCCTTTCTGGCCTGATGTCCCTGTGTCCTCTTCTCCTGGGCTCTGGCTTCATCCTGTCCTCGGGCCCTCCAGCCACCCCCTCCTCTCAGCTAGCAAACACCTCACATTGTTCAGGTCTTGGCTGGAGTATCACTTGCTCAGGGTAACTGACTCCTTAGATTATACCGAGCCTCCCCCCGCCTCCTCCATATTGGCCCAGAAAGTACCATGTATCTCTGCTTCCTTCTTTTCAGCATTGACAGTCTATAATTCTTGGCTAATTTGATTCTCATCCTCCTCTCTGTGCCCCGCCCCCTTCCCACTGCCAGCCCCCAGACAGTAAGTTCCATGAAGGCAGAGGCCTGGCTTTAGCAGCTCCGTGCCCTGAGGCCCCAGCACTGTATCCAGTACACATTAGAAGCTCAAAAAGTATTTGTCCAATAAACAGATGCATGTTCTCAGGCTAGAGAAAGAGGACTATGAGCAGGTATGTAACTTGCTCCTCGATGTCTCTCTTTAGGAATTGTCAGGAAATTCTAGAACTGTCTTCTGTTGCTTCGATTCCAGGTGATGAAGCAACAGAGCTGCTGTTTATTAAATATCAACCACACATTGAGCATTAGCCTACTTAATACAACATTTTATAAATGTTATGAATGAATCAATGAAGGAACTATGGCTTAAAGCAAGGATTTCAGATTAAACAGCAAGGAGGTGGCAAGACAAGAAAACAGGTTCCACCCATCACTCCAGCACCAAGGAGGCTGCTGCCATGCTCAGCCTTGGATTGGCCATCCGCCGGGCTCACTAAGAGGTGCAGAGTTCCCTCTTCTCCCTGTTAGAATAAATCTTCATTGAACACACCCACTGTGTGCTAAGCACTATTCTAGATGAAGAGCGACAGTGAGTAAAATATCTCAGGTCCCTGTTCTCATGGGGCAGAGCCAACATATATATAAGATGCACAGTGGTGGAAAGGTCGAAGAGGAAAAATCAAGCATGGCCAAAGGCTAGAGATGAGGAAGAGGGACTCTTATATTGTGGGCCTTTGCCTCCTTCCCTGCTGTATCCCCAACAAGTAGCTCCTGGTCTGGCATATAATAGTTGCTCAATTAACATCCATTGTCAACTGACTGACAGATGGAATTAGAAATTTCAGAAGAGGGCTGACCATAAAAAGGAAGAGAAAAATGGGCCTAGTTTCTGACCCTAATTTCTGACCCTGTTTTCTAGATGCCAGGTTCTGTCTAAGCCCCAGGTTTGTGGTTAGAATCATCAGAATCACCTCTAGAATTTCAAAAAAAACAAAAAACAAAAACAAAAAACAAAAACCAACCAGCAACACACCTGCTTAGCTTATTTCTTGGCTGAATTTTAGCATCATGATTTCCAGAAGCAGGACTCAGAGTATGTTTTTAAAAATAACTTCATGGTTGAGTCTGATCCTACCAGTTGGAATAATAACACCACCTGTAATTTGTTGAGTGCCTACTGTGTGCCAGGCAAGGTCCTCAGTGACACACACACCAACCTCACTGAGACGGAAGACGATGATGGTGACAAGGACAAAACCCTAGGTGATGTTAATTGAGTGACTGCTTTGGTCCATGTGGTGTGCTAAGCACTGAACGTGGTTCAACTATTTTTCATTTTCACAACCATCCTAGGAGATGGGTCCCTTATTGTCTCATTTGCTGTTATGGGAATTTCAGAGAAGTTTTAAGTAAATATCAGATATGTGATTGCTGAGCAGGGCTGATAAATTATGACCCATGAGCCAAATCCAGCTCACCACCCGTGTTTGTAGGATTTGTGAGCTAGGATGACTTTTATATTTTTAAGTGTTTGGTGGGGGGGGGGATTTGTCTTCTCTCATGTTATCTAAGCATCTTCCTTTTGTTTCCTGGCCTTCAAGACCCAAACTATATACGATTTGGCTCTTTACAGGCAAAGTTTGCTGGGTCCTGTTCTAGAAGTTCATTTCTCAACCTGTTATATACACATAGGACAGTTGTGTGCAAGATAATTTTTGGTGGTAGAATCATGCCTTTTTTTAATAGTCATGGTTTTAATATTCTGTGTATTATACAAGGAAAGTATAACTGGTCCATTAAAACTGTGATTTCATGAGTGTTATTGCTGCATCCAATGTAAAGAAAAAAATGAATCCCTTTAAAGTCAATTTTGAAAAAAATTAAAAATAACACAGATACTAAGAGATAACACAAAAATCAAGAAGATGATTCAAAAATAAAAAGGATAAACACTGGCTTCAGGGCCAGGAAGTGGGGTGAGTAGGGAAAGAAAAGGGGAAATAATGGGGATAATTGAACTTGGAGAAGAAAAAACAGGAGGCCCGCCATGACGATAGCTCTTTCCATTTTTAATATTCTGTGAGTTTGAGTTTCTTAGAACCCTTGTTTTTCAGGACTTTTTGATCTCTCGAGGTCTCTTCCAGGCTGTGCTGCTATGAAGTTTCCTCAGGAGATGCAGACACAAGCTGGGGGTTGTCCAGGTTTCTTTATAGCTCAAAACACTGTCTTCCTGTGTTCCCCCTTCTGCTGACTTAGAAGGACAGATGCGCGCACCTCGGATGGGTTCAGAGGTCTGGGGAGGCACTCTCAGAGGCTTTCCAGTTCAGCCAGGAGTGGAAAAGTGGGGGGGGCGGTAGAGCAATTTGGTAATTACTGTTGCTGTTTTGAGACACAGATAGCAGAGATTGGGGAAAGCATGATGGAAAATCCTACTAAAACAACCAAGAAGGTAACAGCAGGAACTCTCTGAGCCCTGGGGAGGCCAAGTCTGGGTTGATAATGACAAGGGAGTGTGTGGGGGCCGGAGGAGGGGGGAGCATGTGATTTTTTTTTTAATACAGATCATTTTGTCCTTTGCAGTTAAAGCTTCAGTTCAGTAGCTTTGAGACAAACAGGAAAGTCTGTGTTATTCTTTACAGGAACACATCAAAGGTAGTTTCTGGCAACAGTCAAAATGTCTGTCAAGGAAGGAGAGGGGATTGTGAAGGTATTCATGACCTGTTTGAAGAACTGGTGTTAAAAACACATTCAAGAAGGAATAATGTTAGTTAGAAGATGAAAGGAAAGTAACAGAGAGGGAGGCTTCTTGCTTAGTCCAGTCCCAACCGTGGCTGTTTCCCACTGTGTCTGTCGTGTCCAAGAATGAGACAGCACAAAATTATCCATCTCACTTGTCCTTTTTTGCCCCCAACAAAATAAAGCACCAACTTCTTTTATGTTTCACGTTGAAAGAAAAGAGGCAAAAACCAAACCAAACCAAACCAAAACAAAACGTGTACAACTAAGCACTTGTTCAAAAGCGCGTGACATTTCACGAAGGTTGAACATTACGTACATTTTCCCTGTCGAGTTTCATAAACAGAGTATCATTGTTTGATAGGGCATAGCTGTGGTTTTGAGGATGCTCATGGGGAAGGGAGTTCCTGCGCTGCGGAGATGAGATCTTACTGCTTTGATGGAGAGCAGATTAAATATCATTGTGACCCTTTATCAAGGTAGAAAGGAACTAG
>LNAC01000171.1:1826170-1885536 GCA_002007465.1 Ailurus styani
TTGCAATTATTCAATAATCCTTTAACTGCCATTACAATTGGCACTGGAAAGTAAAAGGTGTTGTGGGAGTACCTAATGGCTCTGATATGGCAGTTGAAAAAGGCTTCCCCAAGGAGGAAACATTTAACCTGACACTTAGAGACTGAGGAGCAGTTGACCAGAGTGAAGACCTGGTGGAAGCACGGATCTTCTAGCCCAGAGGACTTCATGTGCAAAGGCCCTGGGGTAGGAGAGAGCAGGGTACTTGTAGCAATGACAGGAGGGTTCACATGATTGGATCACATAAGAAAAGGACAGAATGGTAGGGGAGGGGTTTAGAAAATCCTGTTGGGCCTTAAGGACACATGAAAGTGTTTGGTCTTTATTAAAGTTTACGTGTAGTATCGTAACTGCATGATGAAGAGGTTTTTGGTTTTAGTTTTTTTAAAAAGGAGTGTGGCCTCAGTGTGAACTTCCAAAGTAAAAGGCAGGAAGTCATAGGAAGTATGTGATGGATAAAATAATTTCTTGGTGACAACATTGGTATAGAATAGCAACCATCCTGAAGAATGTGCTGGAAGATAGAGGGGGAGGATAGAGTCATCTAGGAGAAAGGAAGGAAGTGTGTATGTTTACACACACAAACGCTGTGTGCAGATATCCAGTTAAGTATTTGCAGCCTGATTGTGAGCATGACATGGTTAATGATTAAAATCCAAATTAGGTTTGGAGAGGAAAATTAAAATAATTAAAAAATAATAAAATAATACAACACAGCAAATTCACTGGCTGTGTTTTTATCTCACTGAGACGCACAAAACTAATTTATATCATTATAAATTATGTGTAAGAGTGTCTACTTTATCAAGCCTATTTTGTTAAAAAAAAAAAAAAAAGCACTTTGTTTCTCACACCAAGGAACCAATTCCATTGAATTGCATGGGGGTTAATACTGATATTCAAGGCTAAAAAGATTAACCTAAATCAATACATAGCTAGCCTTGAATATAGAATTGAGAATGAAAGCACTGCTTATAGTTTTGAGCCCGAATTTCTCAGTGATGTGAACAGAGCCATGCATTTAGTCTTTATGAAGAAGGAGGGGGGGAGGTTTGCTGGATAGAAAGAGATGAGAAAAGAGGGAGTAAAGGCATCTCAGGAATATAGTTAATTGGGTAATTGGGGAGTGGGTGTCACTTGAACTTAAGCCTGTGGTTAATTCATGGCTTATTCTTCAGGAATGACATGGGCAGGGCATTTATTGAAATAATGAATTGCTCACTTGTCCTGGGCAAATAGATAATTCTCCTGGTTGAATAAAATTGTGGGAGGAGGTATGTGATAGGCTTCTAATATCTGAAGAGTCTGGGTGAGCACTGTTCCCCGAAAGTCAGGAGGGACAACTTCGGGGGACAAGGTATTTTCAGCAAAGGGGGAAAGTTTCTGAAATGATTCTAATGAACTAGTCATTCTATAGAGGTAATTGACATGTGCTACTTAAAGCATTTTTAAAACCAATGTCAAAAAAAAGCCTAGTGGCTCAAATTTAACTCAAAGAAGGGGCTGAAACAATGATAAGGATAACTATGATAAGAGAAGTAGTCGATATAAGGTCCAAGTTAGGGAATCCATTATTTGTGCTTTAAAAATAAGGAGAGAGAAAAATAGTTGCATAAACTTTCAATGATATTTTTAACTCGAAAGCTTAGGAGACTGTAAGGAGAGAGACTTTTGTAGCCAAAAAGGTTCTTTCCAAATTCAGATTCTGGGGATAGCTCGTGGAAGGCAAACTTCTGCGTTTTTTCAAGGGCAAACGTCAGGCCCTTGGAGCAATCACCGAAAACACCAGATTATTTCCATCCATGTAGGAATCCTTCTGCACAGAAGTTCGAAAAAAAAAAAAAATACCCGAATGAGGAGCTCTTAAGATTTTTTTGTTTTATTTTTATTTTTGCTGCCATGGCCCCATGGCGTCTTGGGTCTTTGGGATGATGTGAATTCTATCACCATCATTGTTGATTCTTTAAGGGCGTCCAAAAGGCTTTGCTCAGGAGTCCACCCTGCCGCCCCCATTGTGGCCTCAGACTGCGAAGCAGATGCCGGCCATCTCTCCCTTCATCCACAGAAGCGGCCATTCAGCATGACTACCATAGGCCAGAACTGCAGTCCTTGGGGTGGGGCCGGGGAACGAGATTCGTCACCTCCCATCAGAATGGGAAAAGTCTGGTTGTCGAACCTTTCCCCGCTTTGATGGGATCATCAGAACCTTACCCTCACCACCTACCCTATCTAAGCACACACTTCTGAAGCAAGCATAGCAAAGGAAAATCTGTCTGCTCACAGCATGGCTAACTCGGGACAGAAAAAGTGACTTTACTGACCAGTGGTTAGAACCAGCTGGAAGCCGGTTCCGCTGGTCAACCAGAATCTGTGTGCGCCCAGCCTCCAACCTTTAAAAGGAAGGTCAGTGGTCGTCTTTTGTTTGGCCGATGGGCTTGGAAACAAAACAAAGTAAAATGCTGATGTGCTGAGTTATGACAAACTGAGACACATGTCACAAGGGGGAAAATGACAGCTTTACTGCTGCAGTGATTATAAAAACAAAGCAAATTAACCACCAATATGGTTATGTATGGGGAATGAAACAACTTTATTGCGTTGTAAATTGAAGACCTCGAACATATTTTAGGAGCGTCAAACCTGAGAAGCTAAAGATTTTCCCCAAATTGCCACTAATTGATATCCTTCCAATTTTATTAGTCTTATATTCCAACCTACTTAAAGCTTAAACCAGAATTATTTTCCCCTCTAGAAAACTTGTATGATGTAGAGTTGGACATTTTCCCTGTTACGTAGTCACTGTAAGATTTAGTTAGCCATCATAAAAGTCCCATTTATAACTTAATCAAATCTGGCCATTTGAACAGAAACTCTTACAAGCAATAATACCAATACAAATAAAAAGTGAATGTCATATTTGATAAGTTTTGTTCTAACAGCCTTTTTTATTATTATTATTGGTGTGTCTTATATATTTCAAGAGAATACATTGATCCTGCTTGGCCTGAATTTTGCTGTGTGAAACTGAGCTAAGCAGTCTTCAGGAACGGGTGTACAGGAAGAGCACTGTGCATGGCTGCCCCACAGCAGAAGCTCTCATTGATCCCAGCACCCTCTTTGATTCTGACTTCAGATATCACAGCTTTAGCTAAGAATCTCACCATTAACCCTAATGACAAATTATGGAATTCTTTTATTTCCAAGGAAGCAATGGACAGATAAACAAACCCAAACTTTTAAATAAAACAAGAACAGCACTACTCACTCAGTCAACCCAACATGATTAGATACAAAACTAGGACCTTATTTTATATGACAGAAGCCCAATAGTCTAGAACTGCCAGAATAATACAGTCTCATACCAGGGAAAGTGTCTTAAAAAATTTCTGAAAATGAATTTTATTAATGCAAAATAGTACAAAGAGTATGCGGAAAATGTAAGAGCATAGTAGGATCTCAAGAAATGCTTGTTTCTTGATGGATTGAATAAACAAATGGCTAAATGGTCACATATCATAGAAGGGGGAAATTACAATTGATTTGAAAGCTCCACACTGCCAGTGTTAAGAGCTCTTTTCTTTAAACTGGGAAAACCCAAATGACCCACGGCTGCCTCTTGAAGCATCTTTTGGCCAAAGAGTTGATGGTTCCTTCTCTTTGAGTTCATTCTCCATCTGTTCTCCCAGTAGGGTTATTATGTTCTGTGCCTGGCAGTATTCTGCACACTGTACAAAACAAAGTTACGAGTAGGTACAATTACCATCACATCATAGATAAGAACACCAAAGTTGAGAGAGGTTGAGAAGTCAGGCGGAGCTGGTAAGTGGTGCAGCTGGGATTCAGCCTGGAAGGTCTAATTCTCAAACCAGTGTTCTTGACCACTACGCTGTGGTCCACAACTATTCAGAGAGCTGTTCTGTCTATATTTCTACTTTAGTGTAAAATATTTTGAGACGAACAGCCCTACAATGAATCAGTGCTCCCAGGACTAACAAATGGAATTGCGTCCTAATTGCTTGGGTCCCTTGGATATCCAGTAAGCACCTCAATGTCAGTCTGTCTGACCCTTATCATCTTCCATCACTTTCCATTCTTGTTTCTCTCCCTTTCTCGCTCTCTCCCTCTCTCTCTCCCTCACTTGTCTTCTACCCCTTTCTAACAGGTGTCCTCTACCTTTGCCCTTCTCAGAACCGGCAGTATTGGCATCCCCTGGCTCATGTAAGAGATTCAGACTCTCAGGCCATTCCCAGACCTAGAGAATCAGAGCCTCCAGTTTAACAAGGTCCCCATGTGAGTCAAACACACAGTAAAGTTTGAGAAGCATAGAGCTAGTGCCTGTCTCCCAGACTGCCCTTAGCAGCTGAGATAACTTAGAACATTCCCTTGATTTGGGAGGGTTCACTTCCCCACTTCACCATAGGGCTCCCTTGTTCTCTTAAGGGAGCCCCTCCTTTTTTTATTATTTGTCCCAGGGGTACAGGTCTATGAATCATTGGGCTTATACCTTTCACAGCACTCACCATAGCACAGACCCTCCCCAATGTCCATCACCCAGCCACCCTATCCCTACCCTCCCACCTCCCAGTAACCCTCAGTTTGTTTCATGAGATTAAGAGTCTCTTATGGTTTGTCTCCTTCCCGATCCCATCTTGTTTCATTTTTTCCCTCCCTACCCCCCACGACCTCCTGCCATGCCCCACAAATTCCTCATATCAAAGAGATCATATGATAATTGCCTTTCTCTGATTGACTCATTTCGCTTAGCATAATAACCTCTAGTTCCATCCATGTTGTTGAAAATGACAAGATTTCGTTTCTTTTGATGGCTGCATAGTATTCCATGGCATATGTGTGCGTGCGTGTGTATATATATATACCACATCTTCTATATCCTTTCATCTGTTGATGGACATCTAGGTTCTTTCCATAGTTTGGCTATTGCAGACATTGCTGCTATAAATATTCAGGTGCACGTGCCCCTGAGGATCACTACATTTGTATCTTTAGGGTAAATACCCAGTAGTGTGATTGCTGGGTCGTAGGGTAGCTCTATTTTCAACTTTTTGAGGAACCTCCACACTGTTTTCCAGAGTGGCTGCACCAGCTTGCGTTCCCACCAACAGTGTAGGAGGGTTCCCCTTTCTCCGCATCCTTGCCAACATCTGTCTTTTCCTGACTTGTTAATTTTAGCCATTCTGACTGGTGTGAGGTGGTATCTCGCTGTGGTTTTGATTTGTATTTCCCTGATGCTGAGTTATCACTCAGCACTTTCTCATGTGTCTGTTGGCCATTTGGATGTCTTCTTTGGAGAAATGTTGGTTCATGTCTTCTGCCCATTTCTTGACTGGGTTATTTGTTCTATGGGTGTTGAGTTTGAGAAGCTCTTTATAGATTTTGGATACTAGCCCTTTATCTGATATGTCATTTGCAAATATCTTCTCCCATTCTGTCAGTTGTCTTTTGGTTTATGGATTTTGGATACAGGAAGGAAGCCCCTTTTATGGCTCTACACATGCACAGGCAGGCACATACACTGTGGGGAAGGTGGGCTTTTCCACGTGCTCATGTCTCCGTCCTGCCTGGGCCCATCCCACCTGCCCATTCCAGCCGAGACTGCTCTTCTCCACAGCAGAGGGTCCCCCTCTTTGGGATGTCAAAGGACAGCAACATATTTAGGAAATTAACTCCAGGATGCTCTCTTTTTTATTTTGCCAAGTAGAAACATTAAAGTAAGAAAGCAAGCCAGAATTAACTTCAGCTATCCCTTCATAATCTTAGAATAAAGGAGAGGATTTTTAATTGAATACTTGTTAAAAATTCACAGTATGGTTTTTGTTTTTCTCATTTCACCTTGGCCTGATTGAGGTGAGGGGGTAGTTACCTAGTAACCTCACAGACTAGTATTTATGGATCACTTCATATTATATAACCATTGTACTGAAAGTGTTGGGGGTGGTTTGGGGGGCGGTGTCCAGACCCATCTTTCTCTCCTTTGGATCACTTATTCCCAGAAAGGTTTCATTATCCAAATTGAGACAAGAGAAGTGAAGACTTCCTAGTGATTACTTCCCAACAGGTTCTACTCATTAATGAAAGTTGGCTATTTCCTGTATGAAAATGTCACACTCAGCTTTGCCCTTAATAGCTTTTGAGCATACAGATGAAGAGAAGATACATAGAGAATAGGTACTGAAGTATGTATAATGAACAAGCCTGGAAGTTCAGCTGTTTTCTGTATGAACAGGAAGCAGTTGTCAATTATATCAACTGGACAAATATTTATAGTGTTCACCATGACCTCCAGACCAGATGAGAGTCCCCGTCACTCATGTATTAATATTGGCCCCCTCACTTAGCTCATAGGACTCCACCTGTTTTGTTCACGGTGAGATTCCCTTGCACCTAATACAAAAATTGATGAGGAGTAACTGTGGTAACTCCTAGTAAGTGCTAGGCACAGAGTAAGCATAAAAAATAATTACATTTATTTATCAATGATTGTTTCCTACTGCCTTTGTAATAAAAAAAAAGTCCTTTGCTTTGCTTTTGAGCTTATGTATTCATTCATTCAAGAAATATTTATGACACACCCGTTACGTGCCAGGTAGTGTCGATTTCACTGGGGATAAAGGGATGAAAACAAAAGACAACACTTCCTGCTGTCCCAGAGCCTTCCTTCCCTGCCCTGCCTTGTGGGATGCCTGAGGATGAAGGAGTAGTGTGTGTGTGTATTCGTCTCTTGGGCTCTGCAGACCTGGGGTGGGGCTTGAACATCAGACACATGTTTCTTCCAGTCCCGGAAGCTGCAGGTCTGAGTCAGGTGCCAGTGTGGTTGGGTTCGGGTGAGGACCCTTATCCGGGTTTCCGCACACAGTGGAGACAGATAGAGATAGAGACAGAGAGCCAGAGACAGAGAAAGAGAGGGGTTGAGGAGAAAGCCAGCTCCCTCCTGTCTTCTCCTAGAAGGACACTAATCCCCTTCATAAGGGCTCCACCCTTGTGACCTGATCACCTCCCGTTGGCCCTACCGTTATTCCCATCACAGTTGGGATGAGAGTTTCAACACGTAAATTGGGGAGGAGGACACACCCTGATTGGAGACACACCCTGCACATGGAGAATGCACAAAAATTCGTTTACTCGCCATCCATCTATCAAGGGTCAACTACCGACGAGGAGCTCTCCTGGAGTCCAGGGACGCAGCCGTGACCTGAGGCACCCAGAGTCTTGCCCCTCGTGGGTTCTCTAGGCCGTGCCTGCTCTCTGCCCTCTCTCAGGTCCCATCTCCCTTCCCCTCCTCTTTCCACTCTAGAACACGTGTTCACAGCGTGTCGTATCTATTTTTCTATTAAGGTTTATGACCCTTTTTTTTTTGGCTTTCAAGTTAGCGTCTTCCAATAGACTGGGAGCCCCTCAAGGTCAGGGACAGGGACTTAATTGTTTCTATATCTTACCAAGTTCTCCCGTCCCCCAGCCCTTGAGCCCCACTCCCCAGAACGCCGCCTGGCACAGAATGAGCTCTCTGTTAATACGTGTGGAATGAATGGATGCATTCTGTAATGTCACTCCCGTGTTTAAAACTCCCAATGGCTTCCCACGCTGCACTTAAAGCCCAGTTCTTTACCCTGGCCTCTTGCCTGCCCACCTCCCCACCTCTCCAGCGTCGGCTAACACGGTCCCCTCCCTCACCCCTGCACAGTGGCCTCTCTGTCTTTCCTTCTGTTTCTGAAAACAGCGGAGCCGTCTTGTCCTCCCAGAATCTGCACTGGCTCTCTGAGACACTTCTCCTTCCCCTCGGCAGGCTTCTCTTCATTGTTCTCACTGACGCCTCCTTCGAGAAGTCCTCTCTGACCACTTCCTTGAACTGGCCTCTTCCTAGCCATCCTCCTTCCACCTTCTGAGATTGAATTTCTTTCATAGTGCTTACCACTGTGTGACATCATCTGATACGTAGAACGGCGGATCCGAAGCAGGTGTGGGGTTGCCCTCCAAGGGGACGTGGGGCAATGTCCAGAGACATTTTTGGTAGATGCAACTAGAAAGAGGGTGTGTTCCTGGCTTCTAATGGATAGAGGCTGGAATGCTGCTAAGCATTTTCCATGCACAAGATACCCTCCCCCCCGCCCCCAGCAAAGCATTATCTGGTCCCCAGAGTCAGTATGGCCAGGTCTGAGAACCTCTGGACTAGACTGTGTGCTCTGAGAGCAGGGGCATCTTCTGTCTCATTCTCCCCTGTACTCTCACAATCTCAAATAGTGCCTGGCAGAGAATACTCCTTGAACACATGTTTGCGGCCCGGGTGAGTAAAGTGCTCTATTAGAGATATAGGGGGGACGTGTGACATGGGGACCTCGACCTCATTATTTTTGAATAAATGGAATCTGAATTCAATGCCACGCCATTAGAGATTCTCTAGTAAAATGATGTCGCTAACTAGTGAGTGATCACGCTGCTGGGACAGGGTGGGAGGCTGGGACCTGGGGAGCAGGGAGGCTGCCCCTCTCACCTCGATTCCTGAGGGTGCTGTGAGTCGCGCATTCCCCGCCCCCCACTCCAGCTCAAGGGACTTCAAGTAAGGATAGCACCCATCTGTGTCACGACGGGAGCATTTTTCAAAGGTTTTTCCAGGAAGGGAAGAATAAAAAAAATAATAAAAAGCCTGATTTAATGATAAATAATCATGCTCTGCCTCTGACATTAAAGGGCATCATTGTCTCAGCTCAGTGATGTAAATCATCATAATGGACGAATCCTTTAAAAGTAACATGGAATTTTAAAATGGAAAATATGAGGACCTCGCAGGATGACTGTGAAAATCATCCGTTTATTATCTAGGTGTGCTTAATAGTCTGCTGCCTGATGAAGAATCATTTGCTAACCCCGAGGAATGGCTCGTTTTCCAATTCAATCACTCAGGCTAGCACTGCCTAGGACTGCCCTTCCCTCCCCCTCTCTCTTCCTCCCCCTCATGACTTCTTTTGTCACTGTCTAGAGAGAGTCTATCACAGCCATAACTTCCATGAAAGCATTCCACTAAGCAGTTTCAGAAGAACAAGGTAGGTTCACCATGAGCTGGGCAGTTTGCAACAAATCAGTCTTTAATTGGTGAGAATGACTCATTTGAAAGGGATTATTAGCCAAATGTTAATTGATTAGTGGAACTAAAGCAATTAAAGTGAACAGAGCCTTAGCCTTTCCCCACCCATCCTCTGTACCGGCATCCTTCCATCATGTGACTTGCCCACGTTCAAGGTATCAACATTCCAAATCCACAGAGAAATAGTTTTCCAAAATTTTGTAAGAGGATTTCAAGTCCAGAAATGCACATTGCATGGGGGAAAGAAAGACAACCTACTACTTCATATGCTTGTATCAGACTGAATCGACAGCGTTTTGCAACTATAACAAAAAGCCCCACATCTTAGTAAAGCCACATATCAAGCATTTGCTTTTTGCTCTAGCTCCGTGTCCAGCGTGAGTTGAGGGTAGCGGGTTGCATGGGTTACATGTCCATGAAGCTGACCCCACCTCGTAAATTGCACCCAAAACATGATGACTCACAGCAAGAACTTGTTTTTCACTCATGCTGAATATCAAACATGAGTTGGGGCCACAGGGCTCTTCTGCTCATCATTATCAGTAAAGTCTATGGAAGTAGGGAAGTTGTTTCCTACCTTGAACTTGGAGGAAGAGGAGAACTGAAATGATTGTGAGACCCTACTTCTTACCCCAATGCCAAATGCTTTCTATAATTAAAGACTGCTAGTCACCAACCTCACTCCATAACTGATGACAGTGACTTAGGTCTGACTGTGCTCCAGGATCCGTGCTGACCATGTCATATGCATTATCTCATGGGGCTTCCACAACAACTCTGAAAAACAGAGAGCATTATAGATCCCCGTTTCTGAAGGGAAGCGCAGAGTCATTAAGTAAATTACCCAATGTCAGATCTAGTGAAGTGGCTGAGCTGGATTTGGATGTAAGTTTGCTTGACTGGGCAACACACACTTAAGCACTATAGGCTACCAGTCATACTTAAATAATCCCCTCCTGTTTTGCCATTCAGGGTCTCCTGACATGGAGCAGAGGTAATGCTGGTAGTTCCCAATTCCCAACATGATTTTATAACACATGGACCAACAGTTTTTATTTAATGGTTCTGTATTTATGGGACAACTGGGTGGCTCAGTGGATTAAGGAACCAAATGACTCTTGATCTCAGCTCAGGTCTTGATTTCAGGGTTGTGAGTTCAAGTCCCATGCTGGGCTCCACTTAAAAAAAAATGTCCTGTATTTATTGTAATATGTATTTGAGTAAGATATACCATGGCCGAATCATGATGTAATAGATATAACTGCTTAAGTTGATGCTTAACTAAATTTTTAAGTTTAAAATTTGTCAACTTTTAAATATAATATAAATAGAATAAGAATACTACACGGATGCAAAACAAATGTGAAAGTGGTGTATTAACAGAGGTTTGAAAATCCTGATTTTTCTCCATGTGATGATTCAGTTAAGCAGCCTGATATTTGCTAAGATTGCCCATGGGCTAGGGAATACCAAAACCTCATCTGCCTTCTAAGCATCCCCCACTCCCATGGCTAAGAACTTCCTCCTCTGTGCTTCTTGAATAGTTTAGGATGGATCGTATTGTCTAGTAGATGTCTTCTCCTTCAGACCAAGAACGTCTCGTGGAGTTTTAGTAACTGGTTCATCTTCCAGTTCCTGGCCCAGGTAGACGTTTTTAGAGAAAATCGCGGACCTTACTTTTGAGGAGTCTGCAATCTAGTGTGATATTGTACCGATGGTATTCTACTACATGTAACAAGTAAAATATCCAATTCAAACTGGCTTATAAGGGATTTAAAATCTTGTTTAACTGAAAGAACCAGAGATAATTCATGCTTCAGGGAAGGTTTGATCTAGCAAATAGACGATTTGACCAAGAACACAACTTCTTTCTCTCCCAATGCCACCCTCCTGTGTGGCCCCAAGATGGCAGCTAGAAGACCCTGGAGTTATATACTTCCTCTTTCCATATCCAACAGAAAAAAGAAAGTGTTTTCCTTTCCCTGTCTTTCTCAGTGATTGTATGGGACATCACTAAAAATAGAACACATTACACCATATGCTGAATTCCCAAATCAATCTCGGTCTTCAGAGGCTTAAAATGGGCTCATGGGCTTGACCCAGATCACCTGCTCCACTGCGAGACCTAGAATGGATGTCTGGGCACCCGAATCCTGTGGCTCTCTATTGGAAACAAGGGGCCAATAGGAAAGGGAAGGCAGGGAGGCTGTTGGAAGGCAGCCAGCGAATAGTCACTCCAGGCAGATAACGAGAAACATAAACCTGACTCCACTGAACTTGAAGCATTTTGTAACTATTATTTAACACCCCGCGTCATCTTGAAGTGACTACTTTGTCTTTGTCCAACCACAAGCAGGATACCATTGCCTTTAAATCAGGTAACCTGCAAGTACAGGATTGAACTATAATGCCGCCTTCCTTAGGCTGCATTTCCCTTCTGCAGAATTTGGGTTGGCATTTTATCCCCCCGGCCCCCTTTCCTGGTTTCATTTTGTGTACCATGAAGATCATGAAAAAGCTTAATTCAGGATGCAACTCTTATGTTCTCAACTCTATAGCAAATCCTGTTTTGTTTCATCCTGTTAAAAATGTCTTCCCCAATTTATCTTTCAAATTATTTTTTTCTGGGTGTTCTTCCAATTTAAAAATATGTTGAGATTATTTTTAGATCCTAGTCATTAGTGCTAGGAGACTGTTTTCAAACAGATTTATTCTTTTTTCTCATTTGTTCAATATTTGATGCCTTATTTAAAGTGCTTTTCTCCTCTCAGGTTTTCTTTTGAGAAATCTAAACCTTGGGAGAAAATAGGGGAAAGGATCAATTCTCCATACTTTTGGAATTGCAGGCAAAATGTATCCTACTATTTTCTGGCCAGTTGACACATAGGTTAAGAGGTCATACACAAACTTGGGTGCCTGGGTGTCTCCGTCGGTTGTCTGACTCTTGATTTCTGCTCAGGTCATGATCTCAGGGTCCTGGGATCGAGCCCCCCTGACCCCAGGCTCTGCACTCAGCAGGGAGTCTGCTTGAGATTCTCTCTTTCACCCTCTGCCCCTCCCCCCATAAATAAATCCTAAAAGAAAAAAAGAGGTCACAAACTATAAAGGCCCACTATTCAAAAAAGATTCAAGATTTAGTTTGTTTAAAATAAATGTTCTTGGGCACCTGGGTGGCTCAGAGGGTTAAAGCCTCTGCTTTCGGCTCAGGTCATGATCTCAGGGTCCTGGGATCGAGGCCCGCATCGGGCTCTCTGCTCAGCAGGGAGCCTGCTTCCTCCTCTCCCTGTCTCTCTGCCTGCCTCTCTGCCTACTTGTGATCTGTCTCTCTGTGTCAAATAAATAAAATCTTTAAAAAAAATAAAATAAAATAAAATAAAATAAATGTTCTTAAAATGTGTTTATAATAAATGAGTGTGTTGCCAAAAAAATTTTTTTAAATAAAGACCTCATTTAAAACACAGGATATTTCACGTCCAAATACAGATTTGGGGCCTCTTTATACACCTGATTTGAGGACACCAAAGCCTCTGTCCTGTATGGCAGCAACTGGCGAGAGCTTCCATCGTTGATGTTCACATCCCCCAACGTGGCTACTGATTTCAGATTCAGAGTCACCAGCGCTCTGGGGCCCTATGAGCAAGCAGAGGGGATCAGCCCCTAGCAGAGGGAACTAGTTCTTACTGAGGAAGGGTGGTGGTACAAGTGAGTCATCAGAACAGACTTCTTGTCCTTGAATGTCCAGAGGTGGTGCCTGCGACATTGACCCCCACATCCCCAGCTCCTATCACAGAACGATTAGGACTCTGCCCAGCTGGGAATCCACATTCCAGCATTTGGTAATTATGTCACCATGAGCAAGTTGCTTGTTTTCGCCAAGTCTCCATCCTTGTTTGTAAACGAAGGACCATGTTCAAATCCATCCATAGGACAGTTTTGCAGATGAAGTGAATCCGTGAGTTAACTGAACTTGTAGCACAGTGCTCACCTGCTAGGGAAAGTGCCGTGAAGTTTGCCTATCGCTCTCTCCACCATCATCCTTACGGTTATCATTAGTACTGCTCTTTTGGGTCCATTTTAATTATCCATACTGGTAAGTTCCTTCCTCTAATCTCCTTTTTCTTGAGACTCATTTCATTTTACTTAACCCATTTCATGTCATCCTTGTGCACAAGGGGGTGGTCAGCACAAGCCATAGAAAGGCCAAAGGCTGGGTCCAGCTCGCACTGCAAGCCAGAATCTCGAGTTCATGGAATACAATTTTGATTTCTGCTACTTTTAAAAAAGCCAGACGTCACTAGCCTCTGAGGTTATTGTCTGCCCCATAATGAAATCCTTACTCTTAAAATCCAGGCCACCTTCTCATGGAGCAAACACCTCCCAGGTCACTGGTTAGCGCCCCCATGCGCCTTCCGCGGAAAATGCTCGCGGAATTGCTTTGCAGGTCTAAGTGGGGAAGACGCCTTCCGCGATGGTGGAGGAACTGAAATCCAAAGACCAGGGTGAAGCCTGTTTTGCACTATGATGTTGTGTTTCTGGATGGAGAATCTTACAAAAATAAAAGAGGCTGCTGTGTCTCTGTTTCAACCTCAAGAGAAATCTGCACAGTCTCATACTTAAGATCACGGGCTCTGGAAACACAGACCTGAGCTCGGACCCCCGGTACACTACTTTCCGGCTGTGTCATCTCAGGCACGTCCCTTGACCCCTCTGCACCTCAGTGCCCTCATCTGTACATAGGGGATGATATCAATTCCTCCCTTGTGAGATCAGCGTGAGCAGCATAGGACATGGGCAGAGCAAGCGCTATGAAATCATGTGCTATTCTTGTGACTAATGTAAATGCTGGAACCCGTTATCTCTGTTTAACCCCTGTGTCTCTCTTGCCCTGCCCTGCCCTTGTTCTTCTTCTTCTAATGGTGTGGAATAGTGTTGAGATTGAGCAAGGCGCGGGGGTAGGGGTGGGTGGCAGGGAGAAAGATTTGAAGACAATCATCAAACCTGTTTGCATTTTTCTGGGGGAAGGGGTGAACATCTCTCAGCAGCATCAGCCTTCCCTGGAAGGGAGTTACAGGTGCCTGCTCTTGGGCCCCACCCCAGACCTCCTGAACCAGAAACCCTGGAGAGGGAGCCCACTCGGTGCTTTCACCCTCCCGGTGATTCCAGTGCAGGCTAGCTTGAGAACCACCAGTGTTAGTGAAAGTTATGACCCTTCTAAAGTTGGATCTGGTTGGGTTTTGCCTTCTTTCTTCCTTTTCTCCCCCCTTCCTCGACAATTCCAGGTCAGCCTAGTTAGCGCCAAATGTCTTCCTCTCATAACGGGGAGGAAAATTATCCCTTCTAATAATTCCTCCTTGTGATGCATGGGTCTCCACTTTTCATTTTTTCAAAATCCCACCAAAGGGTGTAGTGTGGTTGGCCTTGAGCAATTTCACCAGGAACTCATCAGAAGTCCAGGTAACATCATGGGGGGGAAGAGGTGTGCCCTATTTTCCTCTGGCAGCTAAATCTGACTGTCTCTAGGACTAAACTGAGGGCTGGATGGGGAAGAGAGGAGGCTTCCTTTGTATGGGGGGTAACAGTAACTTATCCAAATTCTTGGTTGATTACAGGCAAATACATACTAGAAACAAAGTCTCATTGAAGTTACTTGAAGGAATTTTGGGACCTAAGTATACTTTTAACTATTTCTTTTCTTCCTTCTTCTAAAAAGAATGTGAGATGACAATCAATAAAAGATAGAATTAAGTGACCCCTGGCTGGTTCAGTTGGTGGAGTGTGCAACTCTTGATCTCGGGGTTGTGTTCAAGTCCCACGTTGGATATAGAGCTTACTTAAAATACAATCTAAAAAAAAAAAGATAGAAATAAAATAGTATCATGAAAGTAAGGGAAGGGGAGGGAGGAATAAGAGGCTCATAATGAACAGACAGATCAGTTGTACTGGAAAGCCTAAGCTAAGAAAAGATACCACAACGAGTACAAAGTGAAACTCAGAGGTTCCTGGCTGCAGAAGCAAAAAGAGAAAGCTGATGAGTCACAGCCTCATTCTCTAATGAGAAAGCAGACACATTCATCAGGACAGACAAACTGTTTCCTAGCACTAGCCTCAAAGACAAATTTATTGTGGGGGACCACACGTAAGGTACATGAGTATGTATATTTAACACAGATCTCCGGCGTTAGCCATGGGATTTATCTGCCTTTTAGGGAAGTAAATTTCAGAGCTGAGCAGGTTGACGGTGTCTCTTCAAATTTACAGTGTGAATGTGCAGTAAAGTAGCTGCTTCCCCTACCACGTTTTACTGGACCGTCTATCAATATTTGATCAAATTGGGCCAAAGTTTCAAACTGCCCTTAAATTATACCCAGAGAAAGTGCTTGTACATGCAGAATGCCTGCGTGGGCTTCAAAATTGAGTCCTTGTGAGCTGGAAGCATCTTTTAAAAATATATCTACACCATTTTCGCCAGTCTCAATCCTTCCTTAGGATGCTTTTCATGTACATCTGCCTGCAAAATCCAAAGTGGCTCATAAAAATGCCAGGCACATGGCTCATTTCATATACAGACACCCAGGTTTTCGATGCAAAATGGTGTACTTAATTGTACACACATCGGACGAGAAAAACGTTCACGGAATATACGTGTCTGAGTAAAGGAAGTGTTGCTTTGAGTGAGCCTGAAGGATCCATTGAGATGATAAAATATCATCTCCGCTCTGCCTCCATCTTCAGTATTTGTATGGAATAATTACATGAATAGGTCCGTGGTTTTATGACCATGGAAATGCGTTAGTTGTTATTGCTTGCCTTTGTGTTTAAACTTGGTTTCCAGGACTCTGATGGAAAATGCACCTCTGTCCGCTCTGTGCTTCTCAATTCCCCCCACTCCATTCAAACATGAATTCTTACCTCCTGGGAATGTTTCCCCTCCATCCTAAAACACTCTGCTCCATATTCTTCAGATCCCAGGAAGGAAGTCTTGCTATAATTATGAAACAGTCTTGTCAAGGAATGTGTTGCCATAGTCTGTTGGTGTGATATTTTACTTTCGTATCTAAGAACCACTGAATGTCCAAAGTGAGACACTCGGGGTTGATGCTCACGACTTTTCAGAGTAGATTCCTACCCCTGCAGTCACATGTATAAACCGTAGAGCCCTTAACCCAGTGGAAAATGACAGATTTTGCAAGAGGAGGCAGAATTCTATCCAAGTATTCTTCTTCTGGATTAAGTATTAAGTCTCAATATAAACTTCAGGGTTCAGTGATATTTCTCCCTTTGTTATCTTTATTAATCAAGTGATCTTGGTAATTTACATTTTTTTGCCTCGACCCAGTGGTACATTATATTTAGAAAACTAGATGTTTTAAGTGTTGGAAGATGTGACAGCGGTGTTAATATAAAGGTATCCTAGTTCGAGTTATGGTACTGTAGTTTAAGTCTTGATTTTTTTTTTAAATAGTTATCAAGTTGTCATGGTTCCAATGCCATTTTTGTTCCTTATAGTTAAAAACAGTAACAACCATGGAAGAGTTGAATACTAGTACTAGACCCCAACCTGTGGGAAACAGGAGTATCAGGACGTTTCTTCTCCCCAGGGTTTGCAAGTATTTTGGAAATTTTCTGCTGTTTATGAACAGGCAAATTGTCCACTAAAAAAACCCAGCACGTCGGTGAGCAATCTGTGAGTGTTCAGTGTGGGGAATGTGACTGGAGTGTTTTCCTGTGTGCCCTCTGTTTGCACGATTAGTGTTAAATGTCTGTCAGGCTTTCCATTGTAGTCACTGGTTTTCTGGGATTTATTACTCAGCTTTAAAAACTGGCTCCAGGCTACAAATTGCCATAAAGGGGAGGCCATTTGTTTTGGGTTTTTTTTTTTTTCCTTTTTCTTTTCTTTCTTTCTTTCTTTTTTTTTTCTTTATTCTGAAGTAGTGTGGGCGAGAAAGAGAATTCATTCCATTCTCTTATTTTTTTTTTTTGAGCGAAAGAAAACATGGCTGTAGTTATAACCAGAGCATATGGTTTGATATTTTACCAAAATAAATACATCCATGAACAATTATCTTATCTTAAAACTGTTGGATGGTGCTGAGGGGCGGTGGCCGTGGACCAGGCCCAGACGTTGTGTTTTTAGGGGGAGCCAAATCATACGCTCTTCTTTTTAATCTGGCTTTTCCTGATGCGTGGGGTTTTTTTTTTTAACATTTATTTTATTTGACAGAAAGAGAGATCACAAGTAGGCAGATGGGCAGGCAGAGAGAGAGGGGGGATGCAGGCCCTCTGCTGAACGGAGAGCCTGATGTGGGGCTCGATCTCAGGACCCTGAGATCATAACCTGAGCCAAAGGCAGAGGCTTAACCCACCCAGCCACCCAGCCACCCCCCTGATGTGTGTTTTAAGGGAAACTTCCTTCCTTGGATAAACCTTTATTTTGTCCCTCAGAATCGAGCATATGTGATAACAGGATACATAAAAATAATTAGTCCCTAGCCTCGAAGAGCTCGTGATCTTGGTGGGATGAGGAGGTTGAGCCAATGGTTTCTTAACATTTTGTGCTTACCTAGCCTTACAGGGAAATGTTAAGCATGTAACCCTAGAATGTAAATATTATGCATTTATTATATGCACATGCCACTGCACAAGTAAAAAATGTGCTTTATTAAAATATGTTCAAAATGGAAATTTTAAAAGAATGAGATATAAATAATATATATTTATTTCATGTATTAGTGCATATAATATATTACATAAGTATGCATATATACATAATTATACGTATGTGTACATATATTACATATATAATTGTATTCTATTTAGTGTATTTTTTAAAACTCTGGCTTTTATCTTAAAAATTTTTATAGTGAGAGCAAACTGATTGACTATGGTTCATAATTTTTGAAGATCTTGGTTTATCATTTCATGATTCATTGATTCAAATATCTGGTTGTAAATTTTATTTTTTTTTAACTGGGTTTAAATGATTGTCCTAGCTGCGATACCCACACAAAAATGCATGAATCCAAATGGATACCATTACGCTTAGGTAATAAAATATGTATATCCACTTGCATAGGAACACCTGAGCTGCCTTGTCTTCCAATAGGCTGAAATTAAAGGAAGGAGCAAAGGGTCACATCAACCCTCCACCTCAATAAACTTCCTCTCCCCACTCACGTTATGTTCACTCACCTGATAGATGGCGTGTTCACATTTAGAATGAATCAGGGCACCAGTGTCAACATATGTTTCTTATTTTAATGTAAAAATTGCTGTTTAAAAAAAAAAACCAAAAAGTGCAAGTTCAAGTTCACATATATTCTTTCTGTATCAAAATGGATCCCGTTTCTCACCCCTGGGCTACCTGCAAAGTACCCCCAAAGAAGACTGATTATACCCCGGATCCCCTTCCACATGTGGGAGGCTGTGATGCAGTAGCTTCTTGCTTCTACATGTCCCCTGTGCCCTGAAGATGCTCTTGGTCACTTGTTTCTAAGCAAGAAATTACTTCCGACCACTTCATGTCAGTGAAACCAAAGCTCTCCCCCATGACACACACGCAGAGGTCGCTTGGATTCACAGCAGAGTGCATGAGTACAACCATCACTGGAAGCAGTCTGAAATCAGGTTCACAAGGAGGCAAATGGGTTTTCATTACTCCTGCTTTTCCCATTACTTTCTCATACATGGTCCTCTCTGTGACACTGCCTTGCGCCCCAACAGCCGTATCCCTAAGATTCTCGCACGAGCCTCCTCTCATATTCCTTCAAAAATTAATAATGATAAAAAGATGAGTCAGTGAAACTTCTGTTACTCTTATGTTAGAAAAAATGAGCCATGTTTGTTGTGGCTTACTTAGAAAATTCAGGAAAGCACGAAAATAAAAATTAACTATCATATCTACACATAATACATTGGTAACAGTGTGCTGTTTTGCCTTTTTGCCTTTCTCTATGTTTTTATGTTTTTTTAACCAAAATATTGCTGTAAGTAAATTTTATTGTTGTGTAAAACCCTTCCCATTAATTATATGTCCTCAGGGTTTTTCCTTTTGTTTTCTTTTTTTTTTTTTCTTTTTTTTGGAGAGAGAGAGAGAGCACACATGGTGGGGAGGGACAGAA
Source organism: Ailurus styani (assembly GCA_002007465.1). Taxonomy (NCBI): domain Eukaryota; kingdom Metazoa; phylum Chordata; class Mammalia; order Carnivora; family Ailuridae; genus Ailurus; species Ailurus styani. The sequence continues at coordinate 1,845,425 of LNAC01000171.1, forward strand.
GGAGAGAATCTTTTTTTTTTAATTTATTACATATAATATATTATTTGCCCCGGGGGTACAGATCTGTGAATCATCAGTCTTACACAATTCACAGCATTCACCATAGCACAAACCCTCCCCAATGTCCATAACCCAACCACCCTATCCCTACCCCCCCATGCCCCAGTAACCCTCCATTTATTTCGTGAGATTAAGAGTCTCTCATGATTTGTCCTTCCCGATCCCATCTTGTTTCCTTTTTTCCCTCCCTAACCCCACAACCCCCCACCCTGACCCTCAAGTTCCTCATATCAGAGAGATCGTATGATAATTGTCTTTCTCTAATTGACTTATTTCCCTTAGCATAACACCCTCTAGTTCCATCCATGTCATGGCAAATGGCAAGATTTCGTTTCTTTTGATGGCTGCATAGTATTCCATTGTATATATATAGCACATCTTCTTTATCCATTCATCTGTTGATGGACATCTAGGTTCTTTCCATAGTTTGACTATTGTGGACATTGCTGCTATAAACATTCGGGTGCACGTGCCCAGAAGGAGGGAATCTTAAGCAGACTCTACACTCAGTGTAGTACACCACAAAGGGCTCGATCTCACCAGCCTGAGATCATGACCTGAGCTGAAATCAAGAGTGGGACACCCAACTGACTGAGCCACCCAGGTGCCCTATGATTTTTTCAAATTTTAAATGGTACTCTGGGACCTCATTTAGAATAACCAAATCACATTTCATTGACTAGATATACTCTAATTCATTAAATCAATCTCCTATCATTGGATATTTAGGTTGTTTCCAACTATTCTGTTATCACAACCATGTTCTAATGGGAAAAAATGTAGCTAAGTGTTTGAACACACCTACAATTATTTTCCTAGGATAACTTCTAAAAAGTAGAATTATTGAGCCAAAGGATGTGCTTGTGGGTTGAAATGTACTTTCCATACTTACTTTAAATTACATGCCTGGGGGCATCTGGGTGGCTTATTCAGTTAAGCATCTGACTCTTGATTCAGCTCAGGTCATGATCTCAGGGTCTTGGGATCAAGCCCCATGTCAGACTCTGTGCTCAGAAGGGAGTCTGCTTCTCTCCTCTTCCCTCTCCCTCTCCCTCTCCCTCTGCCCCTGCCCGTGCGTATGCACACACATTCTTTCTCTCTCTCTAAAATAAATAAATATTAAAAAAAATAAAGTATATGCATGAATGTGTAGGTATTCATATGTACATACACATATTTCTATATCCCCACATACATTCACATATATGAAAGGAAATAGCTTCATCCACTACATATAGTTCCACCATGTACGTTGCTATAGTATGTATACCCGTGATACCTTAACTAGTCTTGGTAGTGAAGGAAAAAAAAATGTGGCTTGGGAATAGCGATGGCTACACCGAAGACCCCACACATTTGGGGTCTATTTCCTTGAACCGGAAATTAGGATTTCAGGATGGGAAATGGTGGATGAACTTGTTTGCTCTGCTCTGTTCAAGTTTGTTGATGAGTAGCTTTAATTTCACATCACAGGGTTTGGCTGAGATGGTGCGTTAAGATCGTGCCTCCCCACACCCAGAGATGTTGGGACGGGTCTCTCGGCAGTCACCACGGGGAAAAGAACCAGATGCAAGAGTACTTTTTCACACATTCTCCTGTTCTGGGAAGAACTTTGAGGGGAGTGAAATGGGTTCCTCCAGCCTGTACCTTAGAGATGACATCATCTTTAGGGCTGAGATCATTCACTGTGATGTGTCAAGAGCCCAGACAAGGGACACAAAGAAGCAGGCAGGTGTAACTATGAGACAGTAGGACTGTAATGAACTGAATGGTCCTTGATTTTTCTTCTAGAGGCAGCTGAGAATGTGAGCCTTGTGTTGCTGGATTTTCCGATTTTTTAGTGTATTCAAAAATGTTTTTCATTTGACTCCTTGCAAAGATTCTTGTATAAAGCCTGTGTGAATTATCAAGCATACTAATAAAGTGAATCCCTAAGAGCTCTCACCACTCAACCTAATAGGATATTGCCAGTACTTTTGAAGCTCCCTGTGTGACCCTCCCCCATCAAAGGCACCCTGCCCCCTGCAGCAGGCACTTGCCTGAATTGGGCATTTTAAGTCCTTTGCTTTTCTTTCAAGCTGCACCACGTGGGTTTATCTCCCCCAACGAGATATTCTTGGGCTCCTTGCAGAGGTACGAGGAGGCAAGTACCCAAGTATTCACGGCAACATTGTTTGTGTTAGCAAAAAACTAGAAACAACCTAGTATCTATTAATAGGAGAATATAAAAATAAATCATGTCCAAGCGATTCAATGGAATACCACACAGGCATAGCGATGAATAAACCAGAGCTATAGGAATCATATAGATGAATCTTAGAAAGAAATGTGCTGAACAGAGTAAGTTACTTACAGACATGTATTACAGTATGATGGTATTTTCTTAAGTGTTTCAAAGTGAGGGAAGCTCTTCTTTTTCTTAAGGAATTCTGGAACCTAGGAGTTATAGCGATATGTACTAATCTTTTAAATGTTGGAAAGTAATTTATTATATTAAAAAAACTACTGTGAATGCCAAATAAAATGTGTCTTGGGATGAAGTCTTTCCTGGGAGCTATTTGCTTCTGACCTCTGCTCTGAGGCCTTAGATCAACTCTTGTTTTGTCATCCTCATAGGGTAAGAGGTTAGAACTGTCTTGCTTTGGTATATTTTCAGACTTTGGGGTCTGGAGGGGATTAAAGTAAAGGAAAGAATATTTGGTATATTTTCAGACTTTGGGGTCTGGAGGAGATTGAAGTAAAGGACAGAGTATTTGGTGTATTTTCAAGACTTTGGGGTCTGGAGGAGATGGAAGTAAAGGACAGAATATTTGGTGTATTTTCAGACTTTGGGGTCTGAAGGGGATTAACGTAAAAGACAGAATATAATAATAAGGATGAGAGTAACTGCAAGAGCCAGGCCATTCCAAGTGAGGACTCTTCCCCCGTAGGCCAACAAATCACGACCAGACACACCAGGATTCAGGAAGCAGTCAATGGCAGGTCACATAGGTAAGCTGCAAATCAGGTAGGAGACTCCCAACAGTATCGACCAGCACCAGTGCTCCCGGAGAGAATGGAGTTGCCATAATGTGAGTCACGTTTACAAAGTATTTAGGATGCATCCGTGACCTAGAACATCAGTCCCGCGACCCCTCCGTAAGGCAGCGAGGATCGTCAAATCAGTTCCGTCTTACCAGTGAGGACACGGAAGCCCAGAGAGAGGAGCGCGTGGTTTCCCAAAACTGCACCACCAGAGAGGGCACAGTGGGGATTCGGAAGCAGGCAGTCCACCTCGAAGTGTTTGTTATTAACGCTGTGCTAAACCACCTCTTTTCATCTCCTCCACCGAATGGTTGGGTTTCCGTGAGGCTGGATCCAAAGTAAATTTACAGATGACACTGTTCTTAAGGTTCTCAGTTTCACTTGAAGTAGAGGACTGACTTAAAAAATCATCAGCCTGCGTCTTGCCTAAAAGGAAATGTACAGTTTCACCTTTCAAAGGGAAAATTCTAGCTCAGTCGGCCAAGAAGCTGAGGTCAAACACGGCAGTGGTGAGCAAGTATTAGCAGAAGGTTTTCTGGGCTCCTGGTCCGTGTTTTGTTCCGGTGGTCCTTTGCACTTAGCTCTATCTAGTCTAATGTGGTATCGACAGAGATGTTTGTAAACGAGCTGTAGTCTGTGAAAAGCTTCTCTCTTGAGTCAATGGACATTGTTTTTCTAAAATAAAAATTTTTTGTTTCTTTTGGCTGTAAAAGGAATACACAGATATTGTGAAAGAGAAAAAGGAAATTAAACATTACCCACAGATATCACCACTGTTAATATTTGAACTAGGCCTTTTCACAAGCTTTTTCCATACAGACACATGTAATATAGACAATACAGTGACACAGAGGATGGGTTAACACAATAGAGTTGTTGTTTTTTAAAGATTTTATTTATTTATTTCACAGAGGGAGAGAGATCACAAGTAGGCAGAGAGGCAGGCAGAGAGAGAGGAGGAAGCAGGCTCCCTGCTGAGCAGAGAGCCCGATGCGGGCCTCGATCCCAGGACCCCAAGATCATGACCTGAGCTGAAANCTGAGCCACCCAGGCGCCCCACAATAGAGTTTTACGATCCAGTTTTTGCTTGATATTTATGGTATCTTTTCCCGTCAATAAAAAAAAAAAAAGACACACAAGATATTTTAATGATTATAATTATTCTATTGTGTCAATGCACCATATTTGCTTAAGCTATTTACTTAACCCTCTGTCTGGGCATGTAACTTTTTTAAAACATGTTCTTGAGGATGGCTGGGTGACTCAGCCAGTTAAGCATCTGCCTTCGGCTCAGGTCACTGCTCCCAGGGTCCTGGGATCGAGTCCCGCATCGGGCTCCCTGCTCAGCGGGGAGCCTGCTTCTCCCTCTGCCTGCTGCTCCCCCTGCTTATGCTCTCTCTCTCTGGCAAATAATTAAAATCTTGGAAATGTGTTCCTGTTCTAAACAACACTATGATGAACATCCTTGTGTTCAGATCCTGGCACACTTGTCTGTTTGTCACATGGGGCAGAATCCCAGAAGTGGAATTGTGAGGGACTACGCCTGTTTTAAGGCTTTTAATTCTTCGTACCAAGTTGCCCTGGAAGGAAAAGTGTGGTGCCTAGCTCAGAAAGGGCTGGCCTCCTAGGATTTAATACTCACTAGCTTTAAAGGAGCTACTGTAGCCTGTCATGTCGGGGCCCTGGAGGTCCCCTCTGATGCAAATCAAAACATTTGAGTTAACAGCATTCAGCCTTGTCAGTCACCCACAAATTAGAGGAGGCTTCCTCTGTCTTTGTCAATAACAAAAAGAGGAAAAAATTATCCCAAAATGGCATAAAAATTAGGAACCAGACAAGGAGTCACTGAGAGAAGACAAGCGAGACAGCAGGGAAAGAATTTCAGATCCAGAGTGGAGCACATCAGGTGCCCTGGACTTCTTTGGCTTTAGAGAGAGAGGCGTGCAGCCTGCCGCTCCTGCCTGCCTGTGAGGCCCCCAAGAGCGAGGCCCAGCAGGGGCACTCAGCGGTACCCAAAGAACTAACAAGCATATAAAGGGTTCAGAGGGTCAGCTACGTAAGGGGGAACCATGACCACCATCAGTGGCTAGAAGGCAATTTACTCAAATCTTGCCCCGACACTGTTGATTTTTCTCTGCAAAAAATTTCTCATCTGCAGCTTTTGCATTCTGTAGCACCCCGTGGAAGCATGGCCATGAGAGCGTGTTTTGCCAAAGAGGCAAGGATTTTCAGGGGTGTGTGTGTCATCTTTGTTTCTGAGAACAATCTTTGTTGTATAAAGGCAAATAATCTGCATGTCATATGATTAGTAAAACACACACACACACACACACACACACACACGTTCAAAATGTGTGACTTCAACCTTTATCAGCCTCTCAAAAAAAAAAAAATATATATATATATATAGTGACAGGTCTGATGTATAGGAGCCGGTACTTCTAGAAACCAGTGTGGGTTCCTTTGCTCTGCTCTGATCTAGCCATTCTGTACCTCTAGACAAATTCCTTCAAGAGGAAACAAAGCCTCCTTAGCAGTCTAAAGTCCAACAAATGTCAGATTCTGAACAACGTTACTTTGCGTCTCTATTTAACATTAGAGCGGATGGCTTTTTGACAGGTTTATAGCGGACGAGTTCTATAGCCAGTCATGCAGGACAATTATGTTTGAACTAATTTGATGAATCAACTTGATGTTCTCCCATAGTCCCCGTGGCCTTCATGAACGGATGTGCTCAATTTTCTGCTGGAGGTCAAAAATAAGCTTTGAAATTTGGCTAATCCCATCGCATCCGCAGGACCCGTCTGGTAGAATAATCTTTGGACATAAACTCTTGACGGATGTCAAAAATGGGAAGCACCGCTTGGTAATATCATTAGGACCTTCCTTCAGGCCCTCTGTAGGTTCAGGGATCGGGTTCCGGAGGCCCGCCATCACCCTGTGAGCCCTGAATAATTTTGTGGTGAGGGAAAGAAAGAGTTCATTCCTGAAGCATTTGGGGGTCAGACCCTGGGGAAAAATTATTTCTCATTGTTGGATTCAGTTTGATAGGGATGTGTGAGAACTGGTGAAGAGGCGTAGAGATTTCCTGAGTTTCTTTTCCCCACGTCCTGAGTAATTCGGTCCAACTCCCTGCTTCCCAGAGGCCTCCTAGCAGAGTAGGTCGGTGCGTGGACCCGGGGAGCCTGCCTCAGCCACGTCTCATGATTGTGCAACAGTGAGCTGGTCGCTTAACTCCTCAGTGACTTGCCTTGCTCGGGGAGGGTGGATGGGGGTTCAGGGGAAGGGCAGATAATAATCGTTCATATTTCATGGGGTTGTCCTTGGCTTAAATATAATAATACATGCAAAGGGCCATAAACAATGCCTGATTTACAGTGACTTTCAGATACTGAACACTATGGACTCTAGATTCGTAAACTGGTAACTTTCCATGCCCGGAAAGGTAGAGGACTTGATTAATTCAAATAAATTAAGTGACGGCTGTGATTTGCATTTACAGCTGGTATTATTTCTTCCAAAACCATTACCAAAAAAGGATATTTTGCCATCTAGGAGTAAACTGCTTTCCCAAACTGATTCCCATTTTTACAGCTGGGACTTGCTACCATGCAGGGCAGTGGCTTACGGCATCATCCACTGTGGTGGCCAGGGACTTCCAGTTATTCATTCCATGCACATTTATTGAGAGCCTCCTACTGCATGCAAGTGACAGCGTGTGGTGTGGCAAGAGGACAGTCTGGACACAGACAAGCACGATCACTTACTGCCTATGTGAGCAAGTCACTTAACCTCTGTGACACTCATTGCGGTCATTGTTAAATTGAGAGAAGTGTAACCTGCCTTCTAATGCCGTCCATGAGAATTAAATGATCCAGTCTGTACAGAGGGCTTAGGTCAGTGCCTGGCACAGAGAAGGTGCACAACAAATACTATTTTTATTCCAGGATTTTTTTTTAATCTTCCCTCCACGATGATCAAAACCTACTTACTGAATAGCGAAAGGGAGAATGTGACCATCCTGTGGACAGGGTTATCTGGAGAGCCTCGCCCAGGACATGGAACACTTTACATTCTCAATAAATCCTTCTTGAATGAGTCAGCGCATAAATGATTTGCTTGCGCTCAGTTTATAGTAATAAAGCAGCACGTGGAAGACAGTGGGTCAAGATGGTTAAAAAGATGGTGTTTGAAAGGAGATAGAACTAAGTTCAAATCTGGCTTATGAATAGCAGTTAAGTGTCTTCGGACAGCTTGCTTAATCTTTCTGAAGCTCGAGTTTCCTCATTTGCAAGTTGAGTGAAGGAAGAGCTGTGTTATAGGGTTATTGGCTTACACGCGGTTAATAGATATTAGTTTTTATTATAATTATTGCAAAACAAAGTGTCTGCCCTATAGAGACACTGGGCATCTATTTATTGGGTGTCTTCTCCATCTCAGGCTCTACGCGAGGCCCTAGTCACTGGAGATACAGGGGAACAAGGCAGGCAAGGCCCCCATCCTGATGCTGTCAGTACACGAGTGAGACTGACGGCACTGCAGAGAAACGTGATCATCTCAGGCAGGGTGGAGCTCCTGGGAAGATAGTAGAGGACAAGGATGTGGTTGGAAGCGGGCAGGTTATGTTGGAAGAGGTGGTCAGGAAAGGCTTCTTGGAGGAGGGACTTGTGAGCAGAGTCTGCAATGAAAAGAGGGAGCCAAGCATGTCAAAGTTTGAGGGCAAAGACTTCTAGGCTGAAGGAGCAGCAAGTGCAAAGACCCTGAGGTGGGAATATTTGCTCCAGAGTTCTTGGTGCTTTGTGAACGAGAAAGAGTATGGTCGATGGTGGAGTCCAAGGTACTCAGGAGCCTGCTACTCTAGAACTTTATAGGCCAGTGCAAAATATTTGGAAAAATATTATGCCAAGTGTGATGACTAAGTCATTGGTGGATTTTTCACAGAAGGGGGACATAGTCTGATTTCCTTTGCAAGATCATTATTGTGGCAGGTATGATGATTATAGGAAGGCAGAAGGGGTTGCAGGCAGACAGGTTAGGAAGCTCCTGTCCAGGGAGAGATGTTCATCATTGGGACAAAGGAGTGAAGGACTTTGGACATCGTTTGAAGATAGAACCACAGGATGGAGGGATGAGGCAGAGAAAGCAACACACTAGGCTTCTGTGAACCCTCCACCAGCAGCCTTGAGCACTCTGGTTGGCATTTCTTACTCTCCAATTGCTTCCCCACTGTCCCCTGTCATGTGCCACTGCGGTGCCCTGTTCTCTATAGAGGCAAGCCCTCTCTCTTCCCTGGTGAGACCGAGCTGAGATGTCAGGGGCTTTGGCTCTGGCTCCTGGGATGTGTGAAATCAACCGCAGCTCAAACAAAGGAGGGAAAGAGGCAACACCAGCAGAGACAGCTCCCTGGAGTAGCTGCTTTGCTTTGTTTTTTTTTTGTTGTTGTTGTTGTTTGGTTTTTGGTTTTTGCTTTAATTCACTATTTATATGGGCCCCACTTAGGGGCATAAGAGGTTCTAAGGAAACTTGCTCTAAAAATACAAGGGATGATAAAATGCAAACCAATGAACATAAGATATAAGACAGGAACTGAGAAATATAGTGCATATTTCTCATAGCATATTAATTGAAATGTTATTTCCCTCTAGGAATATAATATGATAAGATCCACTGATTTACTTATTCAATGTGTATTTGTCATTCGTGGTGCTCTGTGTTGGGAAATGGGGTAAGCAAGGCAGATAGTGGCCCCTGTTCTCATGGAGCTTACAGTTTAATGGGGAAAATGGGTATCAGAGAAACTCAATAGAATAAAAAGAGAGTCCATTGGTTTCATAGCACAAAAGTGGTTTGTGTGTTAGCAAAGTGTGGCACACAGATACATCAGGATCTTTTTTATTTTTATTTTTTAGTATAATTTTTCAACCACAAAGATTAGAGAGTGTGCATCAAATCATTAGATTTCACATGAGGTTTGGGGATTGTTTCTTCTTCACTGAAGTGATTCTATTCTCTTACCTTGCTTTTTCTTTTCTCAATATAATGAACATTAATTAAGCACCTGCCTTGCACAAGATACTGTGATCAGAATAAGCAAGTCATGTTCTGTGAGTCTGTCACAGATATTTTAAAGTCATTTAAAAATAACTTTTATTTTTCATATTATTAAAGTGATATATATCTGGAAATCTACATTTCACATATACTTTTAATCATATGTGTGTATATGTACATGTGGGCGGTGTAATGTATATTCTTTATTTCTAACACATGTGCATATATTAAGATTTAATATAAGTAAAAATTCACTTTAACTCATGATATATACTATATATGATATAGAGATGCTGATTTTATTGTATTATATATTATATTAATATGTTTATAATAGGTACATTATATGACTATAATACATATTAAGTAACAATATGTATATGTTATATAGGTATATAAATATATAACAATACATAGTCATATATGTTATACATTGTACATTATTATAACACATAAACCTTATATTACAATGTATGGTAGATAAACGTCTTTTTAAGGGCATCACATTGCTTCTATCTGTTTTGCTTTTTTACTTCGAGTTATATAAATATCATTTTAGTCACTGAATTAAGTTTAACAGCTGTTGGCGATTTCACTGCTGAATATGGAGTGCTATAGCATGAGTATATTGCAGCCTGAGTGTGCCACTGTTCTCCTAGTGCTGGACATTAGAACTGCATCCGTTGGTCTCCCTGGTCAATGCTGCGGTGAGGGACGTCCGCTTAGCTGAACAAGGATTACTTCTGGCTGAGGACTTCCCAGATGTGGCTGCTCAGGCTGAGGTTTCCCTAATGATTGCCATTGCCACTTTTTCTCTTCAAGATTTTATTTATGTATTTGAGAGAGAGGGAGAGCATGAGCAGGTTGGAGGGGCAGAGGGAGAAGGAGAAGGAGATTCCCCGGTGAGAGGGAGCCCAGCGTGGGGCTTGATCCCGGGACCCTGAGATCACGACCCGAGTGAAGGCAGACTTCTGAGGTCACTGAGCCATGTGCTGGTAAGGTCCATGAGTGCTCAGTAAGTCGATACAGAAACAGGTCCCCGTTTCCTGTCACTGAGTCAGATCCATCTGCATCAAAAGCATCCTATCGTAAGATGGAAAAATCGAGTCACATTGGTGCTGAAGCAGCAAGACTAGTGAGTGGAGCAGATGTCTGCCCCCACTCTTCCATGGCTTGCAAGGTGCTCACGTGAACCAAAGACTCCAAATAAAAATAAATTTCTTTGACACTGCGTCGGCCTTAGATCAGAGAAACTTTCTCAGGTATTCAATTCCTCTCCCAAGCGAACTATTCATCATGACATGTTTTTACGTCATCTCTTTCCTTCAGGGCTTAGGGCTGTTGGGCAGACCTGGAGCTGTGTTCCTAAGGTCTTCGAGGACATGGATTTTGACCCACCTGCTAGCAGGCGGTTGCCCGGCTGATTTGTCCAGTGACGCATTCTCTGAGTACGGCTTTTCGCTGAAATGAGATGGAAATTCTCCTCTCGGGCGCCTGGGTGGCTCAGTGGGTTAAAGACTCTGCCTTCGGTTCAGGTCATGATCTCAGGGTCCTGGGATCGAGGCCCGCATTGGGCTCCCTGCTCAGCGGGGAGCCTGCTTCCTCCTCTCTCTCTGCCTGCCTCTCTGCCTACTTGTGATCTCTCTCTCTGTGTCAAATGAATAAATAAAATCTTTAAAGAAAAAGAAAAAAGAAAAAAAAAGAAAATTCTCCTCTCACCTGCGTGTGCGCAGATGGACTTGTCAGGGGTGTGCCTGGTGCTGGGGCAGTCACCTGCGGACCCCCTTTGTGCTTCCAGCACCCCCTCCGCCCACATGGCTTCCTAAGACCCAGCAGGTGGCCATGTTCCCAGCAGGGCCATGTGTCAGGGCAGAGTGCACAGCACTGCTCGCTCGGGTCTCCACACACACACTATCTCACTTTGCCGCTAATACTAATATCCGCTCTGCTGACGACTCAGCTGCTTGCAACTCGGGCAGCAGGTCCTGTGTAACGCACAGTCACGTTTGGGAAGAGAGTGACAGTCTGCCCCACACCCAAAAGGAACTGGTGAGAATTCTGAAGTTGGACTGAAACCTCCTTGATCCTTAAAGTTCATTTCGGGTCATGGCCGCTGATAAGCCTTCCAGTTTGAGAAGAAGAAAATGAATATTCCACACATCTTCTACCTTCTATCAAGTTTGGGTTTCTTTCTGGAGGAGGAGTGTAGTGTTGTTAATGGTTATGAAGCACCTACCATGTACCCAGCACTGTGCTAGGCATTTTCTTTGCTTTTTCTTACCGAGTCCTCTCCCTGCTGCCGTATTTCTCATCTCCATTTCATGAGGGATGGAGCTGAGTCTGAAAGGGAGGAAACGATGGCTTAGAAGAAAATCTAAAGCCCTTTCCTGTTCTTCAGGGGTCCCCCCATGCCTACTTCTCAAACTTTGTTTCCTCTCTGTCTCTTCCTTCCTCTAGCCATGCTGAATACTTTTAGCTATCTAAAGATATTAGGTATTCAGTCCCTTTCCGCCGCCGGACCTTTGCACTTGCTGTTTGTTCCACTCAGAACCCTTCTTCTTCCTGGTCTACACCTGGTGGAATGCCCATTTCCTACCATTTCAGCAACTTCACCTCTACCTTGGAATTTACCTTGACCACCTGAGGAAAAAGACCCTGTCACCCTTTATCACCCTAGAGTTTTCTACATTCTGAAATTTGCCTGCCCCTCCTGATTTTCATTCATCCACAGGAATATGTCTCAACAAGAGTAGGTACTGTATCTCTCTCAGGTCTGTTTTGTCAACACTTGACATGGGTAGGGGCTCAGCAAATATGTGTTGCACAACTCAGTAAATGCAACAGATATTTACAAAGCACCTGCTGTGTGTAGTTTGACACTGTTCTAGGCATGAGTGATACAGCAGTGAACAAAACAGTGAAAGACCCCATTCTAGGAGGGAGAGACAGATGTTAACAGCAGAATTAATAAATAAAATCTCAGAGAGTGATGCACCTAAGGTAGGTAATGGTGTTGGGTTAAGATGAGCTGCTCTCAGATAAGGCCTGTCTGACCAAGCAGCATCTCCAGAGAGACCTGGATAAAGTAAAGGAACAAGCCATGCAGATGTCTGGGGAGAAAGTATTCCAGAAAGTAGGAACAGCCAGTGCAAAGGTCCTGGGTGGTATTGGGAAGTTTGAAACCAAGAAAGCACAGCTGGTGGGGAAGGAGGGAGGGCGGAGTCAGAGAGGAAGAAAGGGGGTGGTTCATGCAAACATTTCTGTGTCTTGCTAAAAATTTCAGCCTCTACTATGAATGCAGTGGGATGTTATTAGAGGGTTCTGAGCTAAGGGGAGACCTGGATAAATGAATAAAATCACACAGCTTGAAAGCAATCAAGCTAGAATAGAAACTGGGCTCTCTGTGTCCACAGCCTGTGCCCCCACCCCACGGTGAAGCTCTACCTATCCCTTCCCACATGCTCTTCCCTGCACATTTTAGCATGAAGGCAAGGCACAGCCTCCACCCTCTTTTTTAAAGATTTTATGTATTCACTGGAGAGAGAGAGAGAACACGAGCAGCAAGGGAAGGACAGAGAGAGAGGGAGAAGCAGGCTCCCCAATGAGCAGGGAACCCAATGTGGGATTCGAACCCACGACCCTGGGATCATGACCTGAGTTGAAACAGAAGCTTAACCTACTGAGCCACCCAGGCCCCTCCACCTACCCCACTTTGAAGCCTGATTTTGGTAACTCAGCCCTAAACTGCTGACAGGGTTTGCTTTGGGTTTTTTGTTTTCTCTTTCGTGGTCGTGTAGAACACTGGGGTCCACCCTTGCAGCCAAGGACCCCCTACCCCTATGACCGGGGCCAGCTTCCGGCTGATCCCAGAGCGCGGCGCCCGTTGCATCAGCAGCACAGCGGCGCGGAGCGGCGGCAGTGGCGTCGACTCCCTCCCTGAGTTTGATGCCCTGCAGCCTGGCATGGTGCCAGGTGTGAGTAAATTGGGCCCAGGGTTCCTGTTGTTGTTTTCTATTCACACAGCAGCTGCTTTCATTACCGAGCCATGAACCTGATCTCTCAGTCTTGTCAGCCAGCTCTCCCCTCGTGGGTACCAAGGGGAAAGGAGACGGCCAGCCTGTGCAGGAAAGAGAGCTCTCTCTCCATCCCCCCCTCCCCCCACCCATGCACTAATTACCAGACAGCACACCAAACAGTTTGCATACTGTATCAGCGAGAACTCTTGAGCTTCAAGGGATCAGAAAACCAATTGGTTTAAATCAAAAAGATTATTTCGGGGTCCATATCTCTAAAAGGTCAAGGAAGCCTTGTCTTTGGCCAAGTGGGACGGAAGGGACTCCAGTGGTGTTATCAGATTTAGGTCTTATTCTTTCCCTCTCTGCTTTCTGCTGGAGGCCTGTGGTCTCAGGATGTAGCGAGATGCCAAAGCAGGTTCCATCTTGACACTTCAAAATTCCAGAATGACTTGTTCACATTTCTAGTCCACATCTTGGAATTGTGTAGAATTGGGTCTCCTCGCCTCGGATTGGTTCACATACCCAGACCTAAGGCAATCCCTTTGTCCAGGGCAGCGCAAAGCCCGGATTGCCCACCGGATCACGGGTTCCGCCCCTCCCCAGCCTAGGAGTTGGGCCCCTGAACTCTTGGTGAACCAGCAGTAGGAAAGGGGCAGTTTCTTAAGGAAGATGGGGGTCAAATCCCCAGGCAGGGTAGGTAGACGCCCACTCTTAGGCATCCCCTGAGTCAATCTTCAGAGAACCCTGTGGCGTAGTGATGATCCCGTTCTGCAGAGGAAGAAACTGAAGCCCGGGGTGGGGGTGAGTCAACCACAAATATAGAGCCATTCAGTCGCAGGGCTGGGATCTGAATATGAATTCTTTCTCCACAGCTCATGCTCAAGGGTCTCCTACACTTGAGACAGGAGAAGGGTTAAAATAGGGTCAAGATGATCTTTGAAACCCACTGGCCTAAAGCACCCCCTTGGCATTTGCTCAGTTTCTTAAATTTCAATTTCTCTGATGCACTTTAGGTGAAGTTGGAAACCAGTTTTCCAGGTTATCTGATTACAATAGTGACTCACTCTTAGCAAGTACAGAGAGGAATGTTCTGAAATTATCCTAGAAGGAAATCTGCCTCTCCTGCATGGAGGCATATTACCCACGTGTCGGGAAAATCCATATGCCCACAACATCTCTTATATAAATGTGTGGAGGCGTGTTTTAGAAGCATGTATATTCATATCCTCCATGTGTACATATATAAATCTAGATATTTACCCCTCTGCTAGATGACGAATCATCCAGGGCTCGCACGTTAATTACAGTATCCTCGGTGAGGAGAAGTATTTTCCCTTCTATCATGTTCATTTTATGATCATCTCCAGTTCATCTTTGTAGTAGTCACTAAATGATCTGGCAACACGGTGTTCTCTAATTGTTAGATTGTGTACACATTTTGGCTTTACTTTTGTGAACCTCCTACTCCCTTGCTTTTATTATTAACAACAATAATTAATGCGGGGTGCCAGACATATACATAACCTCAACAAATTCCAGCCAACCATGCTTTGAAGAAGGTACTACGAGTATCATTATTGTCACAGAGGAAGAAAGCAAGGCTCCAGTGATCTGTCCGCGGAACCATTCAGAGTCTGTCATGGAAACAGGACTGAGGCTTAGGTTTCTTCTACTTTCAAGCAGAGTTTTTCAACCTTGGAAGTATTGGCATTTAGCCAAAATCTTCACTACCATACTAATAAGAAGGAAAAAACAAACAAAAACAAAAACAAAAAAACCAACACTAGAATACCGAGTCTTCGAGGCATCCAAGGAAGCTATGTAGCGAGTGGTATCTGTTGGAAAACATGCAGAAATCTATCCATATTTTAGGTGCATATGTTTTGATCCAAGGATTCCTATAGAAATGCTGGTAAAATGTGCAAGGGTGTAAGTTTGAAAATATTCAAGACAGTGTTTTTATAGTAGAGGTCCATCAGTAAGAAATCAGTGAGATGAATTACAGTACATGAATCCAATGGGCTACAGGTCAGTATTTCTTTAAAAGTATACAGAAACTCTAAATGTAGACACAGGGAAAGGCAAAGGTTTATTTTCAATGAGAAGTAAATTGCAAAGGATGTCATAATCCCAGTTGGAGAGGAAAAGTGCTCAGCCTGTGTGTCTATGTGGAGGTGGAGTCAGGTGAGGGTATGTAAATTAGATTATACCTAAAAAATTGCTGAAAATGTATAAACCAAACTGATAATAGTGATTACCTTTGGGAAATTTTTATTCTAGGACGAGGCATGTCCTATTATACTTTATACTATATACTTTATACTGTGGTTCTCAACAGGGGATAGTTGTGCCCTTTGGGGTACGTTTGGCAATGTCCGGGCACATTTGGGGGGTTTGGGTTGGGGGAGATGTACTGGCATCTACCAGTGATAGTATTAAACATTCTCAGGGCACAGGACATACACATCTACACAAAGGATTGTCCTGCCCAAAATGTCACTAGTGTCAAGGCTGAGAAACCCACTTTCTACGCTAGTTCAGTTTTGAAGTTCGTTACAATAAACATCCACTAATCTTCTACCTTAAAAACATTTGCAAAACAAAGTCTCCATTCTGATACTTGAATAGAAACATTGTTGCTGGTGCCTTTAAAAGTCAAATCAAAGAAACAATTTTAACATCAATAGTTTTGCCACATGAATATACTTTTTCTTCCATTTGCAGAACAAATTTTCTCTATTTAAATGTAGCATTTCTATATATTTGTCTTTCAAGAGAGTTTATAGTCATCTTTAAGCAAAGCAATCCAATAACATCTATCCCATTTCACAGATTAAAAAACTAAGAACTGGGGAAGACTCACTGTTTATACAACCAGAGAGAACCTTGATAAATAATCTTGATAGTTTCTGGGAATATTAAGTTGCCTGATCTCAAACATATGTGTTTTGCTTAAAACTGATGGTAGAATATCACTGGGATTATTTCCACTTCCTTAATTGCAAAACAAAGGAAGTTTCCAGGGGAATCCTTGCTTCTCTATGAACAGAGTGTGTGCCCCCTCATTCCTCTCTCCAAATAGAAATACTTTTTTTTTTTTTCTCCTCACAGGGCATTATCATTTCAATTGGGAGATAAAACATCTCCTCTCATTTTCTGCTCTGTAGTGTAACCTTGGTGGGTTGTCTTTTGACACATTAAATTTCTGAGTGCTGAGAAGATCCTGAGTGTAACTGGGAAGGTGACAAGCTTTGAGTGAGGTTTCTAATAAGGAGGACAGGTGTGCTATAAAATCCTCCATGCTCCTCATGAAGCCAATAACTCGCACTTAGCAAGACACTGGCTGTGACTAACGGCGTGCTGGAGGCTCTGGGACAGAATGTTGTTGCTGACCCAAGGACCAAGCCCTTGACATGGGCTCTGTCTTAAGAAACCTCCTCCCGAGCCTGAAGTATAAGGCACAGAGTTCTTGGGCTCCTGGGTGGCTCAGTCGGTTAAGTGTCTGCTTCAGCTCCGGTCATGATCCCAGGGTCCTAGAATCAAGTCCTGCATCAGGCTCTCTGCTCATCAGGAAGCCTGCTTCACCCTCTGCTCCTGCAGCTCCCCNTCTTTCTCTCCCAAAAATAAATAAACAAAACAAAACAAAAAAAAACCCAGACAGTTCTTAGAGCCACCACATCTTTAGGGATGCACACTGGCCTACTGATACGTGTTCGTTTGACTTAAACTCTACTTTTGGGGGGCACCTGGTGGCTCAGTCAGTCAAGTGTCTGATTCTTGATTTCAGCTCAGGTTGTGATCTCATGGCCAAGGGATCGAGCCCTGTGTTGGGCTCCATGCTCAGCGAGGAGTCTGCTTGAGATTCTCTTTCCTCTCCCTCTCCCTTCCCCCCACTCATGCACATGCACAGTCTCTGTCTCTCTCTAAAAAAATGCATAAATCTTTTTTAAAATCTTTACTTTTTGGAAATTAAATTCCCTATTTGTGAGGATAGGGTAGGTCATGCTGCGGTAAGGTCCACTCCGCAAATTTTAATAGCTTAAAACGACAAGTATTTATTTCTCTCTCGTGCTACAGTGTGCGCTGTGGGTCAGCTGAGGACTCAGCTCTGCTCTCATCCAGGACTAAAGATGCCTACAGTGGCCCCCCACTGGAACGGACATCTCCTGTCCTGGTGACAGAGAACAAGAGAGCATTTTGAATCACACTCTGACTCTCCCAAGTGACATACACCACTTCTGATCACACCTCCCATGGCTTTGCCTAACTTCAAAGAGGTGGGAAAGTGCAGACGTCTAAAGGACGAGAGACACGGGAAGCTTGTGAATGGTTCTAGTGACTTCCACAGTCACCAAGGTGTGACAATCATGTACTAACCTGCATTTCTGGATTCTTTAGCAAAATGCAGGATGTTGCAACGTTGGACCCGCACAACTGGATGGCAATCGTTGGGGGGAGGGAGAGGCATTGGTTAGCGGCAACTTTATTTAGATGGGGCATTTATTTGCCAGCAGGCAGACCTTGTCTGCCCTGGTCCACTCACTCAAAAGGTCCGCTCGGTCCTTGGAGGAAATTGACTCGGTGCAGTCTAGTGGTGATGGTTCGGCTATGGAGTTAGACAGCCTGGCTTCGATTCTGGGAGAAACCCGTTTATGACTGAGTAACCACGGCCGACTGACTTGACTCTCTGTGTCTCAGGTCGCATGGGTGCACACAGCCCTGGGAAATAGGAGCTGTACGCACGGTTGTGGGAGTAATGATAATAAAGTAGTCACTTCAGAGGCCATGACAAGGAATAAATGGGAAAACCCATGCAAGGCACTTCATTTAGTGCCTGGGACAGAAATAATGCAACTCCCCTACCATCACCATCGTCATCACCATCATCATCATCTTTCCAAAGTGAAACCTTCCCTTTACCTTTCACTTATGGGGAGATGGGGTTGCCAGGTAAATGCTGTTGGTCGATGACGGTTGACCCGCTCCCTTCTCTTCTCTGTATCTGTTTCCTGTCTCTCAGTCAAAAAGGCTGGACCAGGAGCTTTCTGCGGTCCCTTCCAGTGCTGACATTCTGTGGTTCCAAGACACAAGGAGGGCCCCAGATCCCTTCTTGAGCTTTCAAAGCATTCCCAGTGTATGCTTTAGTGTGGGTCTGGAGAGTGTATCTGTCAAGGGGGCGCAGGCAGGGGAGAGACATGAAGCCAAGCTATGAGGCAAGCATGGGAACAGATTAAACCACACGCTCTGGCCTTGAACCCATCCAGGGAACACTGACGTGAGCCAACTGTGCGTATCTGCTGATGAACCTTCCCAGGAAATGATGCTCTGAAACCCTCCAGGCCTGGTGATGTCTGCCACCAACCTCAGTCACCATCCGGACTGGTCTTTTCTTTCACGGCACTTGGTAGAAAGTGAAAGGACCCTAGCCCAGGCCGAGTTTTGTTTTTGTCCCGCGGGCCGCCCTGCCTTTGAATGATGCAGTGTGATGACAGAGATATTATCACCCCTGAGCTAAAATATTCACCAATAACGAGACAATGAAAGCAGTTGCTACAAGTTTGTGTGGTGAATGCCGAGGAAGCAAACTCTTAATTATCCAGTTAAATATTCTCCTTAGATTCATTTAGATTTCTGCAAATGAGTCTGTGCTTGATTCAAGACACCTGGAGGCTTAGTTGGAGCCGGAGAGAAGATCCTGGCAAGGAGTTCACACTCCGGAATCAGCCAGCCTCTGCCCCTGAGCTCTGACCCTAAGCGAGGTCCGTGTCCTCACAAAACCTCCATTCCTTCCTCTGCTGAGTGGAGGTGGTAACACTGACCTCACCAAGTTGGGGAAGTTGACTAATAGAACACACACTGTATATCTCATGAAGGGTCTGGCATATCAGCCCTCAACACATGTCAAGAACAATGTAGCTGAACTGTGACTCTCCCATAAATCTTCTCTGCAGAGGGGCGCCTGGGTGGCTCAGTTCGTGAAGTATCTGCCTTTGGCTCAGGTCGTGAGCTCAGAGTCCCGGGATCGAGCCCCATGGCGGGCTCTCAGCAGCAATTCTGCTTCTCCCTTTCCCTCTGCCCTTCCCCCACCTTGTCCTCTCTCATGCTCTCTCACAAATAAATAAATCTTTAAAAAAAAAATTTCTGCAGGGTCATGGAGAGCAGACATCTCAAGACTGAGCACAGAGGTGTGAACACACTGGAAGGTGACTGTGGCAGATAAGACGCCACATGGCCCCATAGAAAGGGGCATGAGAAGACATCATCCCTGTGTTTCAAGAGCTTCTTATTTTTTCAGGAGGAATTTTAAAAGTCTGAAGTTTTGTGTGAATACTCCTGATTTTTCAGTGTCGACCGGTGGATTAATCTGGATACCTATTGGACTCCGGTAAAAATAGACTTCCTCCAATGCCTCATACCCAGCCCAAAATAACCGTGAGTTGAGTCAGAATTTTTTGCCTCAGGTAAAAGTACAGGTAGGTGGGTGAGAGCTAGCAAGATGCCCCTTGATGTCAGGCGTCCAGGGACCTTCTCTCTGTTGCTCTGCATCCTTAATATAAGGCTTCCGTCTCGTGGTCCAAGATGACGGCTCTGGTGCCAGCCGTCCCATGCCTATTCCGGGCAGCCAGAAAAGGAGAAGTGGAGAGCATGCCCCCTCTCTTTAAATATCTAACCTGGAAATCACACATACCTCTTTGACTCACTTCTCTTTGGCTTGTACCTTGCCACGTGGCTACGTCTGCCCGATAGAAAGGCTGAGAAGCATAGTCTTTGTTCTGTGTGGCCAGATAGCCAAGAATCAGGGGATCCTACATGGAAAGAAAAGACGAACAAAGACACAAGTAATTTGGATTTTTTTTTAAACACGAGGACCACCAAGCAAGGCACAGCTCTGGAGCATCTGGGAACACAGAAAGAACACTTCCACACGGGGGATGTGATAGGATCGTGTCCTAATAGAATGTCTTTCCTATGAAAATGATCATCCACACTAACATCGAAATAGGCTCCATGTACTGAGCGCCTGCTACAGACTAGGTGCAGCATTAGGGTCTAAACACATATATGGCTCTCCCCTGACCCTCCGGACAACCCTGCGAGGTGGGTATTGTCATCACCATTGACCAGCCATGGGAAGCAGGGCAGAAGTGAGGCGATGTGACCATGTGGTGGGGTTCATAAGTGGCTGAGCGGGGTCTCGTGTCAGAGCCATCAGACAGCAGCCTTGCTCCGTGCTGAGCACCGTGTCCTGCTTCCTTACCTTCCCCCCACCTTACGGGTCCCTGTCACAGCAGCGTCCCCACCCAGGGCCCGAGTTAGAGAAGGTCCAAGACAGCCCTGGACACCCACATCCCTTCTCCCGTCCTTTGATCTCTGTTTGCACAAGATTCCTCCACCTACTTCTATCTTGCAAAGAAGAGAGAGAGAAGAGGGGGAAAAAATGACTCTAGCTGAACTGCTCTTCTTCAAAATCACGAATAATTGTTTTCGTGGTGTGTCTGGGAGGGCGTTCGCCTCTCATCTTCTGCCCGGGACTTGGCCACCTCCTTCATGTTGCCCCTTGCTTGCCTTCCTCAGCACACCCGTGCAATCCATCATCGTAGCCGTTATCCTGCTTCTGATCCGGGGGGGCTGGGAAAACCCCTCCCCCTCAACACCTACCACCGGCTCTTTGATCTGCCATCCATGGGCAGAAGGAACTTTCCGGTGAACGACCTCAGAGCCTCTCCACACAGAGCCCCACGCAACACCTCAGCAGCTGCAGTCTGGGGAGAGAAGGGCCAGGTCGGGCTCTTTGTAAACTGTTGGCAAATGGTTTCTAGTTCACTTATTTCCCTTCCTGAACAAAAGCCTTGCTTTCTTCCCCTTTCTGGGTGTACTCTGTGAGTGGGGGTTTCCCAGAGCTGCTCACCGCACACCTCCAACCACCTGCTGGAAACTCCTCTTCCGCATGATCAGGGGGCTAAATAAAAACAAACTCGGCACCTTTTTCATCAAAATAAAGTAGGTCAAAGATTCACTCACTGGCCAGTAAACGAAGGCAGCATTTCCCTCATCCTTCGTACTCTTGACCTTGGGGGCCCCGTCGTTTTCCGTGATGGGGGCTGCCCTGTGCACAGAAGGATGTGAGGCAGGGTCCCTGGCTTCTCCCCACTGGATGCTGGCAGCAGCCCTCCCTAGTTGTGACAACCAGAAAGGTCTCCAGACATCGTCACCCATCCCCGGGGTGAGGAGGGGGGTGCAAAATCAGTCCAGGTGGAGAACAGGAGTGCCTTCGGGACATTCACACAGGTGCAGAGAGGGGGTAGGACCTACCTGGGGGAGGTCCAAGGTAAGCAGGACCCTGCTTACTCCCTGGCCCTGTGCCTTTCCAGTGGTGTGACTTGGAAAGTGTTATCACATTGTGGAGACTTCACGGCCATGCCTGTGAAACTGACAGGATAATTAGGTCAACTACATGAAGTTATTGGGAGTTTCCGTGGACGTAACCTTTGGAAAATGTTCAGCATCATCCTGGACCCCTGGTGAATGGGAAACCGAAGCTGGCTTTTGTGAATGTCAGCTGTTGGTATCAAGCCAACAAAGCAATGGTGAGGATGGGGGAATTTTGGGCCGGAGCCCCTCGGGCCTCCATCCTGACTCATATTTTGTGCCCTGTGAGCATCAAACCCTTTCTAGGTCCCCTCATGCAACATGCTATCTTTGGGGCCCCATATTCTTGCTCAGGCAGTTCCTCCTGGTCCAACTGCCAACCCCCTTCTCTTCGTAGTTAACCCCTACCTACTCAACCTTCAAGCTCAGCTCAGGGGTCACCTCCTCCAGGAAGCCCTTCATGATTGTTTCCTCCCTCTCACCTCCCCCATAGTCTGGAGCACATCCCATTCATTCTCAGTGACTGTGGAAGTCCCAGTTTATCTCTCATTGCATCTTCAGTCATTTTATTTTGATTTTGATTTATTTTTAGAGTATTGTTCAGTCATTTTAAATATTTGGCTATCGTCACCAGAAGTGCCCTCCATAAAGGCAAGGATTGCATCTTAGGTATCCTTGAGTCTCTGGGGTCTAGCTTAGGACAATATGTCAACATTGCTCAAACATCTCTCAAAGTGCACAAAGAAGGTGAGGTGGAGGAAGGGAGAGAAGAAGGGAAGAAGAAAGTGTTGAGCGAGGGACACACAGAGAATAGTACCTTGCAAAAGAAAAAAAAAAATATATATATATATATATATATATTTGGACCAATACTAGCTGCTATTTTTTTTTTAATATTTTCTTGTTCTTAGCGCAGTTGTTACCTCACTGTCACTTTTATCGACCAAGGAGCAGCCCTGAGTCTGCAAAGAGAGATACCCTTCGTTCTCCAGGGTGAGCTCTTTGGAAATAAGTGTCTGACACACTACAGTTATTTGATAGAAGGTTGATAGTTTGTCCCCATTTTCCAAGCTTTCTCTTGATGGTGTTCATTCACTCAACACGTATTTACTGAGTTCCTGACTCAGGAGTGAGACAACAAGGTCCTTGCCCTCATGGAGCTCACATTCTAGGTGGGGAGACATCCATACATGAATGTCTCACATCACAGAGACATGGAACGTGAAGGACAAGAGAGCAGGCGTTAGAGAGGGTTAGCTGAGTGGGTTGCTATTCAAAATGGGTTGTGAACAAAGGGTCTTGGATAAAGTAACATTTGAAAAGAGCTGAAGGAAGTGAGTATTAGGATCTTCAGAGGTGATGCATTACAACTCCCTTTACTTTTTTTAAAGATTTATTTGTTTATTTGAGGGAGAAAGAGTGGGGGGAGGGGCAGGGGGAGAGAGAGAGAGAGAGAGAGAGAATCCTCAAGCAGACTCCCCGCTGAGCACAGAGCCCGATGCGTACTCGATCCCAGGACCCTGAGATCATGAGCCAAAATCAAGCGTTGGCCGCTTCACCGACTGAGCCAACCAGGCGCCCATTACATCACGCATCCCTTTACATAGTAGTTCTTGGTGGGCTGCACCAAGATTCAGAGCATTTGCAGAAGAGTTAACTACTTGGGAACTGCCTCTATCAGCATGTATCACAGTATTTCCAGAATCCATGCGCCTTGGCATGTTCGTGGAAGTCACCTAAAATAAAATGAAGTCTGTAGATACTGAAGAAACACATAAACCATGTTTACCGTCTTCCTCTACTGCAGACTCTTTGGATCCTTTAATAGAGCAATGCTGTGAATCTCCAAGTGGGAACCAGAGAATCCCTTTCTCTAACTTGTGTTGAACTCAGAAGCCTTTCTACAAGAAACATATGATAGGACTTGTGTTTTGAAGAATGTATTTTGGTAAAAATGGTTTTGGACTGGGTGCCACATTTAAAGGAATATTCTTTCCATATTGCTATGTCTGGGAAGAAGAAAACAAAACAAAACAGAATAACCTCATTACCATTAGCCACCCCTCTCTCTGATTCCGCCGCCCCAGCCCTAGGCAACTACTAACCTACTTTCTGTATCTAGAGATTTGCCTCTTTTGGACCTTTCATATAAATGGAATCAAATAATATGTAGTCTTTTGTTTCTGGATTTATTCACTTAACATAACGTTTGTAGGGTTCAACCACGCTGTAGCATGTGTTAGGACTTTATTCTTTTTTATTGCCAAAGAGTATTCCATTGTATGGATGTGAGACACTTTGTTTATTCATCCATTTGTCCATTAGTCAGTGGACAATTGGTTGGTATTCACTCTGCCCATTATTAGTTCCTTGCCTTGGGCCTCTGCAAATGTCTAGCCTGTCGCATTGAGAATTTCCCTTTTCTCTACCAGGGGCAAACCAACCCCTCCATAAAAATGTAGTTCAGAGAACCTGTCTCAGTGGTAGATGACAGATTCACCCCCCCACTCTTATTCCCTCCAAAAAAAAAAAAAAAGGCCAAAAAGAAAACGGCTTCCATTAAGCTTAAAAGCAATATATATATGCATATGTGTGTGTACACACACACACACACACACACGTATTTTTTTTTCTTCTCTATTTCTAACAGAATAGACTTGGGCTCTTTAGGGAAATCAAGAGGAGGGGTAACAACCGATTATAGTATGAGAAAGGAAATTTTAAAAGACTCTTTGGAAATAGCACATACATAAAACATTTCTGAACTATCTACTAATGCAGGAATTATCCTTCGATGCAAGGGATCTGCAAAGTAAAAGTCTGCGCAGGCTTTTATGAATTTCCATGTTAGTGGCAAGTCTCTGACTCCAGGGTCGGTGAGAGCTGCTGCTTTTGTCCTATGCCGCCTGCTGTCCAGGACTCAAATGCTGTTTGAAGATGAGGATACTCTAATTAATGCCTGAGCCCTCACTGAACTCAGAGATTTGGTGCAACACACTTCTTGGCCTTGTACCCAACAGCATTGTGATGTTATCAAATGCCAGGTTAAAAGATCCTTAGGGGTTTTGGACAACATATCTCCTTGCTCTGAACATTGAAAAGAGATGGAGGTGAGATCCGGAGTGAACCGAGGGAAGACTTGGCACGAGGTGGCCAGCATCTGTTTGAAAGCTTTGCCGGGTGGGGGAGAGAGGCACCTATCTCATTATTTGAGCAACCTGACAAACTTCCCCCTTCTCACTCATATTTCACATATATGCAGCTGCTGTCCAACTTTGTTACAAAGGAAGTAGAGAAACTTGTCATTTGTTTGATCATCAGCGTGGTGTAAGAATTTGCCTGTCACTTGTTTAGGATAATGGCTGAATTCTTCGTTTTTCAATTGATGCTTGGCACTTTGGATGTGTTAGATTGCTCGCTAGCAACTGAAAGAAATCCACACATTCTATCCATTGTCAAGCTCATTTAGCAGATTATTCTAAGACTAAAGGAAAGGAAGGTAGCTCAGGCTATGAGTCTTTTAAGAAAACATTACAGAGTGTGAACAAAAGCAAATCTACAGAACTTTAAAATGTCAGAGAACTTAGAAATCCTTCAGTTTGAAGGGTTTGAAAACTCATATGCCCACAGAGTCCAGACAGGTAATAAAAAAAAAAAAAAAAAAAAAAATTAAAAAGGAAAACCAGCCGAGAGAGATAGATGGGCTCTTGCAATAGCTCTAGGAAGGGATTTGACCTCTGCTTACTGATCGTGTGTTTTCATGAAATTTGCAGAAGTAGGATATTTAACTTTAATTGGTTAATAGGGTTGTAGTTTTTCTCTCTGACATCCTCCTCCATCATCCTTTCCCTTATGCTGGGTGCTAAATGGCACTGGACCCTTCTCAGGAGTTTTGCTCTCATGGGCTATGACCATTTTGTATGTCTCTCCTGCAGTATTGGAGATGCTGCGAACACAGAATATTCATAATTCTGTATTGTTTCTCTTAAAGAAGAGTTTTAATTTTTTTTAAAGATTTACTTAGTTATTTTAGAGAGGGAGAGAGAGTGCACATGCATGTGAGTTGGGGGAAGGCAGAGGGAGAGAGGCTCAAACAGACTCCCCGCTGAGCGTGGAGCCCCACGTGGGGCTCCATCCCACAATCTATGGGATCGTGACCTGAGCTGAAACCAAGAGTCCATCACTCAACTGCTTAACCAAGTGAGGCACCAGGTGCCCCAGGAAGAGCTTTTAAAAAGGGTTTAAAGGCGAAGGGGAGGGGGCACGAGGAGGGGTAACTGGGTGATAAACATTAAGGGGGGCACGTGATGTGATGAGCACTGGGTGTTACATAAGACGGATGAATCACTGACCTCTACCTCTGAAACTAGTAATACACTATATGTTAATTAATTGAATTTAAATTTTTTTAAAAAGGAAAATAAAAGGGTTCAAAAGCTCCATGCTTCACCAAAGCAGCAAGCCAGGTAGGCATGACAGCAAAGTGGACAGTTCATACTAATCTGGAGGAAGAAGTTTTGCTGAGCTCCAGACAATTGTCAGGTGTGGATTCCAAGGCCTGGTGTAGACAGTTCGCTCAGGTGAAGCCAGACATTCAGGTTTTTCACATCAAACCTAATTTCCAAATGTTGATAACTAACCAAACAAAGCTAGTCAGAAGGCCAGATTTGATCTATGGGATCACTGTTCAGCCCTTGTTACTTATAATGGAAAAGTGAAATGAACAGGTGAGCCATTGATCCACACCGTTGTCTTCTGGAGCTTCGACAATGAAATTACCAACCGAGGTTTTCAAAGTTTTTTAAATCATTCAGCCAGTATTCATCAAGTGCTACTGTGCATTATACATAAATCTGAGTTTCCCCTAAGTTCAGCTCTTGATTAATGGTGTCTAAAGGAGCCCAATCCAGGTGTAGAGTTAGAACACGGGGCTCAAGGTGAAATTACATCTCACCATGCCAGGATGCCAAAGGCAGTCCACTGAAATTTGCAGTAATTCAAACAAGGTGTTCCAGATCCTTATTTTAAAAAAAAAAAGAAAGCTTCAAAAATATGGTGTAGGGTTTTCTATTTCTGGGCACATTATTGTAGTCCATATGCTAGAGTTTCCTTTGCATGAACTTTGGATGATTTAAAATACTTGGAGGTCTTAAAATTGTTTCTCTTTTTACTCCTCCACACCTTGAATGTTTGCATCCATTTTCTCCACTGCCTCCAACATTTTTCTCTCGATATTTGCATGTCTGGACTCTTCTCCTCATTGAGATCTCAACTAACATGTTACTTCCTTGGAAAACCTTTCCAGAACATCTTAGCTCTTTAACCAACCCCCAGCTCTCAACCCCAGGGAATGGTATATGACAACCTGTGGGCCAAATCTAGCCTGCTGGTTGTTTTAGAAATAAAGTTTTATTGGCATACAGCCATACTCATTCATTTACATATTGTCTATGGCTCCCTTTCTGTTACACCTGGAGACTTGAATAGTTGTGACAGAAACTGGCCTGGAAATCCCCAAATCTGGACCTTTCTAGAAATTGTTTTCCAAACCCTGAGACTTTCCCATGGCCCTGCCTTATCTCATTCACACTGTGATCAGAATCTGAAACTACTTATTTTGGTGTTGCTTGAAACCGTCATGGCGTCATGATTGTCTGTGTACTTCATTCTATGCCAGTGCCACTAACAAGAGCTAATTCTTCTTTGGCAAGTAAAGAAAGGCTATGCACTCAACTTGTTTTTAAGTTACCATTATGGATTACCCTGTTTAACCAAATGAATGAGTTTCTTTTTCTAGAGTCTCCAACTTAAATAAAGAAAGATGTCTTTGTTTTTTTCTGCTTAATTATGTCACCTTGTCTCAGTTCACCTATGTAAACCCCAGCAAGTACCCAGCCATTGGTTACCATCCCATGTCCTTGTCATCACTTGCATTTTACTTTCCGGAAATAAATGTAGTAGACTTAATCCCAAGTCTCCCTTCACCTTGACATACTTCAGAACTACTTTTGTCCATTCCTTTCTCACATGAGCCTGAGCTTCACTACTTAGGATCTCTCACATGCAAGAATTTATATAATGACTCCTTGTCTGTGAGCCTTTTCTGTCCTCCTCCTTGAAAGCAGGACCATGTCATACCCATCTTTATATTTCTTTCTGTTACCCAATTTGTGTTTGACCTGAACTGAGTCCTGAGTAAGCACCAGGTCCTTGGCATTATGCTTGCAGTTACGTCAGACAAAACTTAAACTTAAATATTCCCAAGAGTTCTAGAACCTTACTTTGGAAAGCCCCACACCATATAGGAATAAGCCTATTAAAATGTACTCACTTGCCATGTTAAGTATGTTTTTCTTTAAGAATACAATAGCAATTCATTTGCTTTTGAAATTATTATTGACTGCAACTTTAAGTTTCATTTTTCTATGTTTCAACCAATGCATGTTTGGTTAGATCTCCAAGGATTTGAAAGCCCTTGAATTTTTCAGAGACCCTTGAGAAGCTGGCATACCCAATGCACCCTGCCTCAAATTCCTAACCTATAAAATAGCCCTAGGGCCTCTCAGATACAATGGTCAACACAACAGTGTGGTTCTTGTCCAAAGGGACTCTGGAGTCCAGCAGGTGTGTGAGGCAGGTAAGCAAGTGGCAGACTAGGAGGATGCCCGTTTTGGGGGAAGGGCAGGGGTGAAACAAGACTTGAGGGGAACAGAGAGAAATGCGAGTGGGGAACGGGCATCAGAGAAGACCTCCCTGGAGGAGACATTGTCTTAGATGAGCCTTGAAGGATGAGTCCTTACAGCCAATTTCCCTCCAGCTAGCCTTGATAAACTTACCCCCCAAACTAATCCACCTGAAGTCAAGACAGGCTATATAATTTGTGGGGTTCCTTTCAGAATTTCAAGAAGGCAACAGCAGAGCATTAAGCCAAGTGTGGGGTCCTTCCGAGCATGGGGCCCCATCTGATGTTGTAGGTCACATGTACTAGAAGCTGGCTATGACAGTTGTCCTAAAAATGGGCCCAATGTCACTCAAAAGACAGTAGGAGAAAGAAACACGTTTACCACCTAGCACATTGTAGGTGCTCAACAATGGCTCATTGAAGGAAGATGAGTTTCTTTAGTTTATTTTTCTTTCCATGGAAGTAGACCTGACCAGGTGACAAAAGTCTAAAGCGAGCATTTACTTTGGCAGTTTCCCTTTCTAGAAGCTCTGTACAGACTCAGAGATTCATATCTGGCCTGGAGAAACATGACCAGTAAGGCTGCCTTTTGTCTTTGAGATGACTTGGGTATTATTACACTTAAAGAGTTTATTTGGAAAAAATACATATATATGACCTTTTGAAAGTGATCTTTCTCCACATCATATCCTGACAGTTGATGAGGATAAAGTGACACTAAACAAAAGTGATTTTTATTAAGGCTCATGGAGTGCATTTTCAGAAGCTGCCACACAAGGAAATGTATACATTTTTTCCCTGTCTATAAATCTGAGTAGTCTCGAATTGCCAAGTCAGGTAAAGTGAGTCCACGGGTAGCTCTTAAATGCATTAAACCCCTGGAAATATTAGATCCTTCTACAACAGATGAGGTTTGGTGGTGCAGCTCATTAGCATTTGAACAAATTTGTGAGACTTTTAAGGCATGTTGTTGGATTGAGCTAAGTAGACTAATGCAGTGAATTCCAGACCCTAATGGCTCCATTTATCAAGGGAGCAGGTTTTAACATAATGCATAAACCTTTCTCACATGGCCATTTTACTCTGCATTTAATTCTATTGCAACATGGTGCTTCGGGCGGAGGAAATGAAGAACTTAAACAAGGTTAGCATTCCGAGAAAAGACTGGGAAAAAATCAATACCTCCCTTCTTCCCCAAATAAAAGATGATTTACCAAAATGGAAATCTATATTGATGACAGGGTCTTACAGATGACAAAGTGTGCCCATGATGTTTTGTGACTGGGACACGAGCTGTCATTTCCACTGAATGCATATCCAGTTTCAGGGAGAATGTTATAAAAATGTTGTCGTGGGATTAATTAAAGGTTATTAATTGACGACACACCCTCCTGAAGCTTTGAGATTTGTTCTGAGGGCAGCGAAGACTTCTGCAGCTTGTCTGCATCCCCAGTTTCACATTCTCGTTGACTTCAAAATGCTCTCTCTCTCTTCCTGCTCACACACACTTAAGAGGAGGGGAAGTAACTAAGTGTCTCTCCTCCCACTTGGGAAGGTTTGCCAAAGCTCAACACTGAAACTGCATCCTTTTGGAATACCCCGTAGTTCAAGACTTTTGTTTTGACTATTAGCCATTTAATAGTACCCTAACATCACGATGTCCGCAGAGGTCGTGTTAAACCTTCATCTACCGGGGAGACAACCAAGGGCTGATGGCGTGGAGCATGTTGGCCATCTGCTGAGCGAGGACTTGGCCTTGTGCAGGGTGACATTTAGATGTACGAGTATGTAATTTTGTTAGTGAGCTGCCCAGAGCTAGAGCACAACGTGAATTTCCAGTTTCTCCATTGACCAACATCCTCTCTGCCCACCACTGTTGGGATAAAGCAATGCACTTGAAACAGGGGACCAGCTTTATAAATGACTTTCGATTCTGCATTTATACAGCAATTAAGAACCTAAAGAAGTCACTTAAATTTTTCAGATATACCTGCCTGCACTTTGTGAGGGAAAATATATGCTATGGTGGCTTCATAAATTTAGGGGTTTTTGAAGCCTGCAGAATATATCTCTTACAAGTGTCAAGGGGTCTATGGTACATAGCTTTGATTTTTTAGGAGATGTTATCCTGCTACTTAGATTGGAAACGCTTTGCTACTAATACTGAAAACAGCCCCATACTTGCTCACTCTATCCAAACTGTTGTTGGAAGTTATTTCTTTAAAAAGTTGAGTCCTTTCAATTTATTTCTATATGGTGCTTGGCAGGACTTAGGTATTAGCAGCGAGAGTTATGTTGAGTCAAATAGCTGAAAGTAGACTGAATTTCCATCATTCAAAAATGTTAAGTTGGAGCTTAAGCCTGGAGCTTGGCAATCAGGCTCCGACCTTTGGGAAACCCAAAATTTTCCTCTACGCAGTAAGAACAGATTAGCTAAATAATATCCAAAAGAGAAGGACAGAAGCGTTTCAAGGTGGCATTTGATAAAACTGAGTAAGAAATCCTGAAATACCTTTCATATACACAGAAGTGTCCTTTATAAGTAATAAAACTCCCATCAAGGCCCCCAACACATGGAAATCAATAGAAAGTTTTTCTCAGTGTCTGAGCCACACTTAGGGTCCATAGTGATCTCTCTTCCTCCAAGGTCTTTCCTGGTCCTCGTGGTCGAGGTTGGGTCTTGTTTGACAAGGTCACCCAGCGTCTCCACTCACGGCTGTACTACACACTGGCTGCTTGTTGTCTTATCTGCCTCCTCAACTCAACTCTATGTCCCTTACTGGCCCACACAAGGCTTTTTCTTTCCTTTCTTCATGCAAAGCACAAAATTAATACTACAGAAATGCAAAAAACATGGGTGAATGAGTTAATAAGTAAGTGGCTAACTGCAACCATGAACGTTTTTTGGAGCTTCAGACCTTTTGATGAAAACTGAAAGTGGAAAGAAGAGTGTTAATGTTTGGGGACCTTAAATCTTTACTTCTTTTCATGCATGTGGAGGAAGTCTCACTCCCCTTTCAAAGGGGTCAACACTAGGGAGACAGCACCCACATCAAAGAGAGGGAGCCCGTAATGTGGGCTCCAAATATATATCCTGCACCAAACCAATCTCTACCTGAACTCCTGCCTGAGAGTTTTGCAAAGGATAACCTGAATCATTCGAGCAGAGGAGCCTAGGAGATGTGAGGGAAAAGATACAGAATTATGAATGCAGCATTACACATCTAGTCTGGACTTCCTTAATCTTCCCAGTGGTGAGTCCAGGCAGCAGATCACGGGATTTCTGGAAGAGCTGTGGAGAAGGGTAGCTTTGTTGACTACTTTTGTTAATGTGTTGCCAATCTTAGACTTTCTTCTACTGCCAGGATGTATTTATCTTTGCTGTACTCCTGTTGTGGACTTAATGTAAAAGAGCAACTTGGAAAGTTCTAGAAGGACTCTAGGCTTCTCAATGAGATGTTCTCCAAATGGCTTGATTCTCTGGCTCTGATGACAGGAAGAGATACTTTTGTTTGTTTGTTTTTGTATGAGTTAAGCTTAAATTCCTCTTTGAAACCCACAAATGTGTTTTACTTACCCCAAACTCTGATGAGATGGTTCCCTTGAAGCAGAGGTTAACAGGCTTTAAGTTCAATGACCAACTTTTTTTGAAGCCATTCTCCCGATTATAGGTCATATCATTTTTCTATCCCTTTTTAAATATGTCAGTATTTTTTAAAAAAACAAATATGTTACTTTGAGCTGAATTAAAAACACATAAGCAAAAATTAGCAAACTTTTTTTTTAATGTAGACCATGCATTTTCTAAGAGATCTCTAAGGAGAGATGAGTTTTTAAACTGTGCCAGGAAGCAGCTGGGATTCAAGGGAGAGAGCAGGAATGTGGACTCTTCTAAGCAGTTTTTAATTCTCAACTAAGCCACATTGTCAGTTAACCTCTCTGATTTTGTCAGCTCATCTGTAAAATAGAAATTAATAGTGTCTTCCCCACAGGGCCATCATCAGGATAAAATAAAGTAATCTACAGGAAATTGCTTGGCAAATCGTAAAGTACCATATAAACATAGGAGATAATCACTAGAAATGGTAGTATGTAAGGTTCTTGAGCACAAAACAGTAAGCTAGAGAAAATCCCAGGATAACACAAATTCAGAGAGGAAATAATAAAAGTGGATATATCCATCCTAATAATTATTTTGTGGTAGTATTAGCTCAGGAAACCGGGGATTTATAACATCCAGACATTTAGGTTACATGTGTACAACACTATGCACTTGACAAAACATTTTAAATACTGTCAAACATTCTAGAATTCTGTTCTGCATTTATCTTACATATGCACATGACTGTAGATAGTATACATCTTTAACAAATATCATTGCAAAGGGCTATACAGCTGAGCCTTGAGCAACATGGGTCTGAATGGTGCAGGTCCGCTATGGACTTTTTTCTATAAATATAGGACAATACTGTAGATGCATTTTCTCTTCCTCATTATTTTCATAATAACACTTTCTTTACTTTAGCTTACTTTTCTGTAAGAATATAGTCTATAATATATATAACAGAAAAAAAGAGGTGTTCATCAACCATGTCATTGGTAAGGCTTCTGGTCAACAGCAGACTATTAGTAGCTAAGTTTCCGGTGAGTCGAAAATTAATCGGCTGATGTAGACTGTGCAGGGAGATGGTGCCCCTCACCTCCACATTACTCAAGGTTCACCTGTATTCCTGAAACTGAGTGTAACATAATTGATGAACAATTTAAAGATTTCAGGGGTAGGTTTTTAAACTATACACACATTCTCTATTTCTCAAACTCAACCCTTACGGAAGATAGGACTTCACGAGGTAGTTCCGATTACGAAAGCAGGGGTGCTGGATGTTAGTGTGTTATTTTAAGGCATACTTCCCATCTTAAACTCCTGCCAGCAATTCTAGGTTAATGGAAATTGGGGGGGGGACGGGGAAGGGCGGAGGGCAGGTGTATGTATGTGTGTGTGCTCATGCATGTGTGTATGCAAAAAATCAAAACTGATTTACCCAGGAACTCAATCTGAGCACAAAATCACAGGCACGAATATGCAAGGAAATTTGAATGTGTGTTTGTCAGCAACTGAATATTTGGCAAGGGGGAAAATTAACATAGATTGCACTTAGAGCTTAAGGAAGGGAGAATAAACACAAATTTACAGGTGAGTGTTAGCAAACAGCATATATATTCAATAGTAGTCTAAAATAGACCCATCTGAACTCGGTAGGAAATTGACATTCTCTTTGTGCTGCTGCGTGTTACAACCGGAACCCTCAAGTTATGTTTCTCAATAGGGATACAGCAA
Organism: Ailurus styani; assembly: GCA_002007465.1. NCBI lineage: Eukaryota > Metazoa > Chordata > Mammalia > Carnivora > Ailuridae > Ailurus > Ailurus styani. The sequence goes on from LNAC01000171.1 coordinate 1,878,966, forward strand.
ATTACTATATCCACATGGCAGGCACTTGGCTCTTAAGAGCTGGCAAGATTGAGGGTTATTTGAGGCATTTAAAATAAAAATTTCAGATGGGATTGAATCAGTGTTATTTTTGGTCAATCAGCAAGATAGTCAACAGGTATATATGACCTAGCCATTTATCTATTTACGTTTTAACTCCATGCTGGACTGGATTAGAATGGGGGAGAAAATTGACATATTAGAAGAGGGGACGGGATCTCCAGCCCTGGATGGGAAGGCCAAATAGTAAATAAGGGCTTTGGGGTCAGACACATGTGGCCCTGAGTCTTAACACCCCATATTCTCTGAAGTAGCTTTTACGTGAGGGTTAGGTTCTGAAGTACGACCATTAGGGAAGAGTCACAAAGAGTCAAAATTATCTTTGAAATTCCCCCTAAATCTTCTACCCTTAAACCTTTTATGGGTTTTTTTTTTCCCTATTACTGAGTTTAAAAATGTTCGAGCCCCTCTGCTATCAGGAGATCAAAATTCATTACCAGTCAAGTCACACATACAAACACACATACACGGAATTGTGTACAGCCTTCTGCCGTCCTGTTTACGCCCTACTAAAGTTTGAGCGCTGCTGTGGCAGAGGAAGAATGAAAAAAACAGTCTGTAATGCAGATGCCTGGACTTTTGAATCATCCTGCCTTTAAGATATGATCCAATCCCCTGTGTGAAGGGCGGATGGTGAGGCTTCTCAAGTGTTCCTGCTTGCCTGCAGGGTTTACTCTCTTTGGTTGTAATAATAAGCCTCTCCAACCTTAATACATGCTAATGGATTTATTTGATGTTTTGAGGATTAAATGAAACAGTGGATGGCATCTTCCTTGAGGGTGAAGTTCAAGAATCATTATGTAAGTTGCCTGTGCGGTATGACAGGACCCCATTGATGTGATCTTTGTCAGTACCCTGAACCATCACCCTCCCCTCCCCACCCTGCCTCAGTTGTCTTATCTGTAGTACGATGATAAGAATGAGACCTTTTTAAGGGAGTTGTTGACATGTGGTGATAATGCAGGGAGAGCTGCTGGAAGACAGGTCACAAGAAGTCAAAAAGTATGGACTCTGATTGTTAAGGTTATGAATTTTCCTTGTGGTGGTTGCTCTTATCACAATGATTATTTTATGCTCTGTGACTTGGGACATGTTACTAAATCTCTCTGTGTTTGGTCATCTCATCTTTCAAAAGGGAGCGTGAGGTCTCTTCCTCCTACTTTGAAGAGCTGCAGAAGGGACAAAAAAAAAAAGATAAGGAGTTTAAAAAGCCTTAACTGGTACAAGTTGAAGGCAAAAAGCAGGATAAGAAATGTCATATTCAAATCCCAAGGAATCTCAATTTTAGAGATGTTGCAAAACAGTGTATTCTTAAGAATGAGATGTGTGGGGCGCCTGGGTGGCTCAGTGGGTTAAAGCCTCTGCTTTCGGCTCAGGTCATGATCTCAGCGTCCTGGGATCGAGGCCCGCGTGGGGCTCTCTGCTCAGCAGGGAGCCTGCTTCCTCCTCTCCCTGTCTCTCTGCCTGCCTCTCTGCCTACTTGTAATCTCTCTCTCTGTGTCAAATAAATAAATAAAATCTTTAAAAAAAAAAAAAAAAGAATGAGATGTGTGGCTGAATAGAGACAGTCTGGGCCCCAGTGGCCTCAGAGATGGCTGAGCATGGCCCATTCCCACCCTGGGAAAGCAGCTTAATTACAAGCTTTCTGGAACGGGGCATGGATGCTTTTCTGTTGCTTGCAGGGACATGTGTATTATTCCCAACAAATGCCATCGTCAGGAGGAGCCTTATGCAGTAGACATATGCATAGAAGTCTCAAGCCCATTGACAAAATTATCTTTATCTACCACTGAATTAAATTCTTACTGTACACACTTATGCCATCAGATGACGTCAACTTAATCAGAGTCAGATTGGGGGATCTGGGCCAACTCAGCCCCCTGGGATTGTATCCCATCTCCAAGGGGCTTATGAATGTCCAAAATTTTGAAGGTCATATGTGGTCCTCCATTATGACCTTGTGTCCACACTGACTTCTACAGAGATGTGCAATTTTCCTTCTGATCTCTGATTAAAGGCCAGAATGGAACCACTAGTACTTTTCTAGTGACCCCTCCCTTAGTCACAGCATGTAAGTGATTCTAGTCTTTTGCCCCCGCAACGTGGTGTGTGGGCTGGGGGAGGTGGAGTTTCTCCACAAGGCATTGGAAAAAAAGACTCTTCTGCTCTTGCATCCTCTAACTCATCGGAAAGATTAATTTGTATGCTGCTTCCCACTCCACCCCACCCCACCCCACCCAACCAGTGACCAAGAGTTCAGCCCAGCAAATAGCAGCTTGGAGGCAGAGCACTATCTCTCCCATACTCCAACCTCTAGCTGTCTACGATTTCTCCTCCCATCTCTCTTCCATGCCACACATTCCCACCCGTGCCCAGGGATCCTTATCCTTCAGATAAAGGGAAGTGGGGAATGGAAATGAAGCTCTGGCCTATCACATTTTGTTCTCCTGAAGTTTTTTGTTTCTTCTAAATGCTAGGATATTTGCTTTTAAAATCCCCAAACCAAGACTTGGGTTCCTTGATTCTGCTTTATAGTCTATGATTCCTCCTCTGGGCAAGGACTGCCTGTTCCAGAATGGAGCTGAGGGCACAGCAAAAGAGGTCTCACGAAGGGAGTAGGAAGCCCACTGCTTATATTTCAAAGACGGTATCCAGCAATAATGTTTAAAAACATTATCCACCATGGAAAATTCCTGAAAGAACGTGCCACTGTTATTTTGCCACAATCTATACTCGCGGATGAGGATCTGTGAATTGCTTTGGTCCATTTATGACAATGTCAATTGCTTGCCTCATGGGGATGTGGGGCTGATGAGTCCAGATTCGACTGTCTCTTGAATCATGGACTATTTCCAATTGAACCAACTGAATTTTTTTTTCAATCCCATCCTATTCCGTTACCAGTCTTAGAGGAGGTGAGAAGTAGTTCTTTATGCTTTGTCATTCTTCAGCAGGCTTTTCATTATGTAAAAACCAATTACAAGTCAGAGAAAAACAACTCAATGTGTGAGATGGTAAAATAATTCTAACATCACTCGAGGGCTTCCGTTGGGGTCCGCAGATAGCATCTTTGTGCATGAATGTAAATCCACATGCCCGAGTCTGAGGAGCGCTGCTGAAAAGCACGCTCTTTCCAGCCCTCGATAGCATCCTTCCTGCTAAGAGCACAATGGGGCAAGCATCCACCCGGCTTCCCGCCCCCTGACCCCCAGCTCCCTGGGGCTGCTTTCAGAACCTTCCAGTACACATCCTCAGGCCATCTCCCCCTTCCCCTCCCCCCCAATTCCCTCACATTCATATGCAGCTGAGTGGATCTTTTGAAAACAAGACACTTCAACTCCTCCTTTAAAACTCCTTCCTTGGCTTAAAATTCTTCAGTGGCAAAAAAAAAAAAAAGAAAGAAAAGGAAGAAAGGAAGGGAGGGAGGGAGGGAGGAAGGAAGAAAAAAAAAGAAAAGAAAGAAGAAAAGAAAAGAAAAAAGAAAGAGAGAGAGAAAGAAAGTCAGTCTTCCTGGTGCTGTTAAGTTTTCCCAGGGCTGCTGCAACCAAGTACTGCAAATGGGATGCTGCAAACAGCGGAGTGTACTGTCTCATAGTTCTAGAGTCCAGAAGTCCAAAATCAAGGTGTGGGCAGAGCCATGTTCTCTCTCTAAAGTCTCCTAGGGAAGATTGTTTCTTGCCTCTTCTGAGGTTCCGGTTGGGGCCGACAGCCCTTGGCTGGCACCACGGATGTGTCACGTCAGTCTCGCCTCCTTTGTCACCTGGCATCCTCCCTCGTGTAACTGTTGTCCCACAGCACCTCCTCTTTTTGTGTCTGTGTCCAAATTTCCTTTGTTTTATAAGGACACTAGTCTGTTGGACGAGGTCCCACACTAATGACCTCATCTTGACTTCGTTGCATCTGCAAAGACCCTACTTCCAAATAAGGACACATTCGTGGGCACCAGGGTAAGGACCCCAATATCTTTGGGGGGAAGACACAGTTCAACGCCCAACACTGGGTTTCTTCATTTAAAATCCAGCATATTACTATCACCTACAAGGCCCTACAAAGCCTGACTCTGATCTATCATTCCAGTCCCAACTCCTGTCTTTGCCCCCTCATTCTTTTGTACCCCAGACTCATGAGCCTTCCATCGGTTTCTTGAATTTTCATGCTTCCTCCAACTTTAAGACAATATCTTTTTTTTTTGACAAATAATTCATTTTTCCTGAATTGTCTCCCTCTCCTTATTCACTACCACACTTGGGACCTCTGTTCTCAGGGGGAGCGTTAACTTTTGCAGCAAAGCTGTCTTGAACATCCAGACCAAGCCTAGTTCCTCTGTCTTCTCCCAGAGCTCCCCCTTCCATGGCTCTTACCACAGTTGGTGATTTGTTTGATTATTTAAATCATATCGATCTCATTTGCATAAAGTGGAAGCAAAAAACCTCTGGCACTTAATAAGTAACTATTGAATGAATAAATACGAGATTTCATGAACACAAAATTAGATTTCATTATGGTTGGTAAGTCTTATAAGACACCCACATGGCATTTTGTACTTAGAAAATTTGTCTTTTTTGGGGGTGGGGGGTGGGGGGTGATCTTTGGTTTTTAGTACCTAACAACTTAATTTTAACTTTGCAAAGGAGTCTAAGAAAGATTTCCTGTTGATCTTGTTCCCAGAAAGAGCTGAGAGGCCATGCCAATGCCAGTAGGCTTTAGAAGATGAATATCTAAGAGCCCTCAAAAAAAAAAAAAAAAAAGAAAGAAAGAAAGAAAAAAGAACAAAAGAGAAAGGAAGGGAAGGGAAAAGCAAAAGCAAAGCAAGTATGTGTGGTGTCAGATTTACTGCTCAGGAAAGCACCAGGAGCCATTTTATCTCATTTTGTTATTATTTAACTACTGCACAAAAGAAAAGAGCCCATAATCCTCTGCGGAATAATGCATTAATCCTCATTAGTCGTCATCAATTGGGTATGCTTTCTCTGCGCCACGTGAAACATGAAGAGGTAGCTTCCCAAGAAGGATAAATGCGTTATCTCATAGTTCACCTACTCTGGAATACCTAATGGGCTGCTCTGGGAGTATATGTTGTTTATCATCACTTGGAAGGGGCAAGACGGTCCCTATTGAAGGCTGCTAGACCATGAGTGATTTATGGTGCTTTTTACCCCTCAACTGTTGGAGGACGCAGCCACATGGGTAGAATTCCATCTGTCCCATATGCAGCCCCTTTAATTAATGATTTATCTGATTATCTTCCTTCCTGAAGGGGAAAATAAAAAGGTTTTACTTCTATCCGTAAAACTACCCTCGGCCAAACAGGATCATTATCTAAATCCCAGTGACAAACAAGTTGATGAGGAACATTCTGGGGGAGAGAAACCTAAGGGGAAACAGGTTAGCAAAATCCCTTGCTTCCTGAAGGAAACATTAGTAGGTGTTTCCTAATCCTGCCTAGCAAAAGGTCAATACTTTGACACACACACACACACACACACACACACACGCACGCACATCTGCTCAAGTGGCCATATAACAAGAGAGGAAATGTAGAGAGACTCCACTGGATGAGGGAAGCCATTAATCCAGTGGGCTTGGCAGTTAGATGCTTGAAAAACGATGACTTCTTATTAACATGCAATTGTCACCGTGTTAATAATGAAATATTGATCTGTTCCTGCTTAATGAAAATCAACTTATTCTAATTTACCCTGGAAAGAAGACCACTTCAGGTCTCATTTCCAACATCCTTGCATTGTCCATCTGTGTATTTTTCATAGCCGTATTTATTTTTGTGCTATATTGAGCTGAGAACCAGGGAGGGTGAAGGGAACAATTAATATCAGGTCAACAAAATTTATTTTTCTTTTCTTTCCTCATTGAAATTCAGCCATCTGATTTAGCAAGAAAACCTTCATGGAGACCTTGGAACGTAATGGGCATTGGTGATTTTATGATTACATGATTACAATCTTCTTCAATAAAAACCCTGTTATATTAGAAATGCAAAACCTTAGAAAAATCACTAGCACTCCTAATCTATAGCTCAATTTATAGCTGTTTACAGCCATGTATAGATTGTAATAAGGGCTGCATTCTATTTGCAAGATTTATCCGTCTGAGTTGTGGGGAACAATTTTACACAGAGAAACTCTGTCTAATAGCCTGTCTTAATTAGCTGCCGATTTTGCGAATTGTTTCTGTTTTAGAGTCAGAGTTTTCTATTCATTTATTTACCTGTGATTTTGAAATTATCTGTGCAGCCATCTCTTTTGGATAATATGGAAACGAGCTGGTAACTATTACCTTCTGAAAAGGTAGATCATTTTGATTTACAATTTAAAGTGTAAATACTTTAAGGTCAGGCCTCTGGGGAAAAAATAATTCACAAGTCGCTACGTTGTTCCTTGGCACTTGTACATTTATTACCCAGAGGCATATACCAAGGGGTGTGTGTGTGTGTGTGTGTGTGTGTGTGTGTGTGTGTCTGTGTGTGTCTGTGTGT
>LNAC01000171.1:1886097-1964508 GCA_002007465.1 Ailurus styani
GTGTGTGTGAGTGTGTGTGTGTGTGTGTGTGTGCGTGTGTGCGTGTGTGTGTGTGTGTGTGTGAGTGTGTGTGTGTGTGTGTGTTTACCACCGTGCTGGTTTTTATTGCTTCTGTTAGGTGTTGTTGCAGGGAGGTTCACATAAACATTTATATAGGTTTTAGAAAACAGTCGTTACTGAGGAAGAACCTTTTTCTGTTTACACAAATTCAGAACAAAGAAACATTGCTACAGCTTCCGGTAATTGACATGTGGGCGTGTTTTTCAAGTCACTGACTGGAAGAAGTGAGTGTCTGAGATTTATTTTTGACAGGACTTAAATTACTGGTAGCCTGACACATTTTTGAACAATTACTAGACACTGAGGTGTTTAAAGTAATGGGTACTGTTTGTTTGAGGGATGGGGAAGTTGCAAAACGGTTAGAACAAAACAATTTTCCATTTGATTAGTAAGATGCTAACACTTACATTTATATTACTAAATAGCACATACATAGTTGACTCCTCAAATGATAGTTTTTTCTCAGAATAAAAGTCATACTTAAAGAGAAAAATCCCTGCACTTGATGAATTGGTGAATCATGGGAATTCGAGAGGGACAGGCCTCCGTGCTGTTTTCTTCCTTCCTCTGGTGCTTTCAGATCAGTCCCCAAAGTACACAGAGCAGAGAGCTTCGTCCTGCTTTGTTTCAAATGTCTCCAAAACTAGGGCTTAATGTTCATTAATTAGGGACTATCTTTCAGGGGCTTCTAGACATTGTTTAACCAGCCATCTGAACTCCAACTGGAAAATTAACATTCCCCATTCGTGAACCACTCATGTCCCCAAAAGATAAAGCAGCTACAGCTGCCATAATTGGCAATGCATTGACATTTCAAGTTATCCAAAAAGTGAAAGCAGTCCTGTTTCCTCCCCCTTCTTTCCTCTTAGCACATCAGATGAAAATAAAGCATTGCAAGGTTTCCATCCTCTTCTTCTGTACTGACTGTGGCTTAGAAAGAAGGGCAGGCTTTGAGGTAGGAGTCTATCTCATGAGCTTGCCTGTTCTTGTAGTGCAAGTCGGGAAAAACCTGGAGCTGACTTTTTTGATGTGTCATTGACAACGTGGGTTTTATCACTCCTTCAAGATCTTTTCCCTCTCCCCTGGGTCCAGAGATAACCATGAAGTCATGTCCTCTGATGACTCCTAGAGAATTATTCAGTACTGAGTGTATCTCTCTTTAAAAAGAACAACAACAACAAACAACAAAGCAAAACAATTCTTTTTGCCTTTTTTATGGAAGACACAAAGAATTTTGCACTGTCAGACTTTAGAACATTTGTTCTCAACCTGGGATGACTTTACCCTTGTCCCCCCACACCACCCCGGGGGACATTTGGCAAGCTCTAGGGGCATTTTTGGCTGTTAACAACCGGTGAATTGCTACTGGTCGAGTGGGTAGAGGCTGGGGAGGCTGCTGCACAGCCCATAATGCCCAGGACAGCCCCCATGACAGAGAATGATCTCCCAAATGTCCATGGTGCAGAGGTTGGCCCTAGTAGAGATTGTGATGAGGTCATGCTGGTTCTTGAATGTTCTGTGTAGCCATGTTGATGGTTGCTGGATTATCCCCCCTGACCGACGCATCCAGTTGAAAATTATCAGAAATGCTAAGTTGAGTTGAGGCAGAGATAGTGCAGGAAATCACTTTGCTTCTATTAAATTGAGGACTTCTTTAAAAAGTTACATAGCCCATGTTTCCAGCTTCTTTAGAAGAACATAATTTGAAAATATAGGTATAGGAAGTATCTGCAGTGCAGACCACAAAATAATAATGATGCAGCAATATTACTTACCACCTGGGGGTAGGGACAGGGGTTAGATGTTACTGTGTTCCAGCCTTAGAAATAAGTACTTTATCAATATTATTTTATTAATTCTCACAGGAGCTCTGTGAGAAGGGCCATATTTGGAGTGAATGACCTGAGTTCTAGTCTAGATTTTTTTTCTAGTCTTCTTATTCTTCATTGTAACATGAGAGAGTAAATGTGAAGGATGTCTTATTCCCTCCCCCCTATTTCTGAGAACCCATAAAATAGATAAAGCATCCATAGATTTTAATTGATATGATGAAAAAATAACTGCTTTGGCATTCTCAGCCAGATGTTGTGACATCATCCCTGGAAGACTTATCAGAATTCCTCTAGGAAATCAACTTGAGGAATCTGGAGAGTACAGGAATTGAATATTTGAGACCGGTCCATTTCCTCTTGTTCACTGGGGGGTCAGACAGGTAAATTCACTAGAAGGGGAGATATCTTTAGCCTTGGGGAAAAAAGAGGATATACCTCTTCTACTCATTCATCTACCCATCCATCCATCCATCCATCCATCCATCCATCCATCCATTTATCCATCCATCCATCCACTTGTCCATCCATCTGTGCATCCAGTCACCCATCAATTTATCCATCCATCCTTCCACCCATCCATCCATCTATCTATCCATCTACCTGTCCATCCATCCAGCTATCTGCTTCCATTCACTCATGTGGATAGAGACACATCTAAAATAAAATGCAACAAAGGTTAGGGTTATTTCTAGATGCTGGGATTCTGGATGATTGTTAAACTTTCTTCTTTATGATTTTTTCTATTGCCCAAACACATAAGCATGATCCATTTTAAACAATGAAATTATTATTTTTTTAAAAAGAAGAGGATGATATGGGATGAACTAACAGATTTTTTCAGCAGTCCCTGAAAACTGTTTTGATAATTTAAAAGAGTGCTTCCCGTCTTCTATTATCTCTCTTTTGCCAAGTTGAAAAAAAAAATTGGTCTATTTTCAGTTGTGGGTCTAGGTTGATTGATATAACTTTTCATTCTGAAATATGTATGTTTAATTATAGTTTCCCACTGATCTCAGTGTTTGTCACTTTCACTATACATTAGTTCAAAGTTGAGGCCATTTTTTTTTTTTTGACAGAGAGAGATACAGCAAGAGAGGGAACACAAACAGGGCGAGTGGGAGAAGGAGAAGCAGGCTTTCCCGTAGAGCAGGGAGCCCAATGCCAGGCTTGATCCCAGGATCCAAGCTGAAGGCAGACGCTTAACGACTGAGTCACCCAGGCACCCCGAGGCCATTTATCATAAGAACTGGTTACTGAATTTCTTTGGGCCACGATTGTGATACAGACAATGTGATGTCTGATGAAATGTGAGATAATTTTCCAAATTTTGAGAAATCTGCAGTCTGGCAGCAGAGATAACAAATGGAGGGTTGGTCTCTGCCTTACCAGTTTGGGCTTGTAAGTGACATGTAACTTCTTCCCTTTCCTTGTTAATGGCTGTGGTATACTCTTATGAATCTTTTAAACCTCTGGTCAAATGTCACCTTCTCAATAGAGCCCTCCTTGACTACTCCTTGTGAAGTTCAATGTTTCCTCCTTTGATTGAAAAGTTAAATGTTTCCTTCTTTTCAGTGCCTCTCACTGTACTCAGATATAAAACTTACCACATTGCTGAAATTATGTCCTTATGTATCTGTCTTTCCTACTGGACTCTGGGTTCCCCTAGGGCAGGGCACAGAATTTATTGGGCTGTGTGTCCCCAAGACTTTTCAAAGTGCTTCAGTTACTCACTAGGAAATGAGCTGGCAGGAATACAAGTCAGAATGAGATGGGTGTCTTATGGAGTATAAAAATCAGACAGATGTGTCAAAGGTAAAGGCAAGAGGGGGTTTTGGAAAGCTTTTGTTTGTTGTGAATTTCCAATATATGCAGACTAAACAGCCAGACAAGACTTGCAAAATAATGAACAAATAAAAGACAGTAGTGATAGCTGTATCTGAGTTTCAGGGTCTTCTAATAAAGAATATTCAGACTTGGAAAAGGTTTCATGGAAAACATAGGTATTAGTCATTTTTGTAATGAAAAATTAGGGCACATCTGTTTTGTGCCTGGAGGGTCCATGTACACGCACGACCCTTTCCTCATCAGAGGGCAGTGTCTGTACTCCCATTTCACAGATGAAGCATTTGAGGCTTAGGGAAGCAAGGTGACTGGCCTGAAGTCCCACAGCTTGTGGGCCGGAGTCCTGATTTCTCCCAAGGTACTTGGCCTTGAAGGTCAGTGTTCTTCCCACTCCACCCCAGCTGTGTCATGTTCTCTATGTCGCTGGCATTTCCTCCATGTGGAAAGCTCTGAAAAGATTCCAGTCACATTTTGAAATTTCATGACAAAAAATTGAATGTCGTCCAAAGCGTAGTTTAGGATTTAAACATTTCTGTCAATCCTGGCTGTCATCACCAGGAGATTTTTATCCCAACAATAGATCACTGTGATGTGCTGGGCCCGAAGGGCCGTGGGCTGTTATAATGAGTGAGATCGGAATCTATTGAGCAATGCAAATAAATAAAAAAGAGACAGGTAGTCTCAAACTTTTTCATTATTGCCTTCTTTCCTGTCAAGCTCATGGATTGCTCCAAGCAAAACATCTCCCTTTTTACTATTTTAATAATCTGTGCAATGGGAATGAGAGGGCCCAGCTTTTTCATTCAGCTGATACTTTCATCTCTGCGATGATTAGTGTAATGTTCGAGCATATGTGTGACCAGAATGGAAGTAGTAAATTAAGGACACAAAGGAGAGCTGCAGTCAGGTTATGAAAGTGTCGCAAGCCAAGCAAATGTAGGAACTTGGATGACAAGTCAGGGATATGAGTTTCTGACACAGAGTAACTGCGGAAGACAGGGAGAGGGGCCATAGCAAGGGCAAAGGCCCTAGGTGAGAATGAGTTTGGACAGTGTGTTCTAGAAATGGAAAGCAGACCGAATGTTACTGATGAGAGCTAAACAAGTCAGAGCATGATAGAGATGAGACTGAAGATGGAGGTGGGCCTGGGTGACCAGTCATCCCCAATGGCCAGGGGACTGAGCGTGCTCTCAGGATGAAGGGCTTTCAGTCTTAAAATTGGGAGAGTCCCGGGAAAACCTGAACGAGGTGGTTTCCGTAGGCAGGAGCCAGATTATAATGAGCTAGGTAGGGCATGGGAAGGAATTTGGGCAGTAGAGGGTGTGGGTGTGTTTTAGGCAGGCAAACCCTCAAGGCCATTCTGCATGGAGACTGAGACCCTGGTTCTGTGTTCTTTGACAATCACCAAATCCCTCTTGACCTCAGCTTCCTTATTCATAGCAAGAGGTGGTTATACTAGATGACACTCAAGGTTCCTTTCAATTCTGAGACCCGATGACATTTTGCACTTTGTTCTACAGATGGGAGAGAGCCATTAGGGAGTCCTGAGCAAAGGAATAACATGGGAATTTTGTTACAGAAGATTAATCTGGCAGTAGTTTACAAAATTTATTGCAAAGAGAGATCCAAAGAAGACTGTTGAGTTATTACAACAGTCCAGCCAAGAGATGATGAGAGCCTGGACTGGAGCAAAAGCAGAAAGGGTGGTGGGGACAGGAGGGAAGGGGAAAAAAAGGTAGTGGGGGCAGGAGGGAAGGATGGAGTGATAGGAACCTGGGAGATTGCAAGGTTTGGTGGCTAACTGCATATGGCTGATAATAGAGTGGCCCAATTTCCATCCAAGGATGAATCTCAACAATCCATCGTTTCATTTGACTTACTGAATGCATGTGCATGTGCCAGGCCTGGGGATATGGAGATGAACAAGGCCTTGACTTCATGGAGCTCACAGTCCAGCAGAGAAAAGCAACACCAGATGGCACATCTGAGTTGTACTTGGTGCCATGGGACTGGAAAAGAATGAGCCAGATGCTGAGCTAGTGATGGGTGGGGAAAATCAAGGAGGGCTTCCTGAGACAACTGTTATTAAAGCTCGTAAGTAAAAATTAGCAGTAAATTAGGTTGGTGGTGGGGGTGGAGGAGACCAGGAGGAATATTTTAGATACAGAGATAGCACCGGCCAAGGACATGGAGCAGGAAAATGTTGGTGCATTGGATTGACTTAGAGAAGTCTGTGTGGTTGGGGATCCTGAAAGGTTGGAAGGACTCACATTATGAAAGGGACTTGCAAACACACAACCCACTTGGGACTTAATTCTGAGAGCAACGGGAAGTTACTAAAGAAGGGATCAGAACCCTGTATGCCATTTCTGAGTTTTGATTATTTGTATCGGGGAATACTGGCACTCCTAAGAGATTGGGGGTTCAGAGGTGAGCAGAGAGGTACATTCTGGTGGAAAAGCTGGCAAGAGGACAGGAATAATGTCACCAAGTGGAAGTAGTCCCTGGGGAAGGAGAGATGTGGGACCATGAGCTTGGCAGAAAGATCAGTGATGAAGATAATGCCATGGGGTTCATCTATATGCTTGAAGCCGGGAGATTGAGCCAGTCCTCTGAGAACAAGGAATTAGAGGAGAAAGATTGACAAGGCCAGACCCCTGGGACCTGTCCCCATTTGAGGACAGACTTGGGATGATCCAGACGTGGAAAAGCCAGTCAGAGGGGAGGAAGACTCAGGAGGGCTAGGCACATGGAAGCCAAGAATGAGTCACTAAGAAGGGGCAGGGAACACATTAAATGCTACGCAAAGGTCAAAGAAAAACAAAGCCTGACAAAAGGCCAGTAAGCGTGGCAATTAATAGATCATTCGTTATCTCTGAAAAGGAGGTTAGTGACTAATGTTTGGATTACATCACCTTGGACAAAATTAATAACAAATTTCCTGATACTCACTTGCAAAGATGCAATGGAAATTGGCTGTTCACTCTCCCTGTCTTTTCTGAAATTTCTCAAATTTGCACACACTCTAATATCCTCTGAGTACTGCAGCAGAAAATTGAAATGTGCCCTGTGTGCAATGTGGGTAAGTGTCTGTTACCCAACCAACCCCAGACCTCTTAGGTGTTTGGAATGTCAACTTATTCAATGCATAGGCACAGAGTTTACATGGCTGTTTCAGAGAGGAACCATCAGAAAAAAGGAAGAGGGAAGGAAGAAGGGCTTAGATCGTTGACTAATCCAACTTTATGCTACAGAATCTGTGTGCTCATGCTTACCAAGAGACACTTCTATAAACCTAAGATCTAAAACCCCTAAAGATCTAAAACCACGCGAGGAAAGAGTTTTGTTGTTAGGGAGATTACTCCAAATAGAAAATATAATGTGGATTATAGCATTTTATATCAGTTACATCTATTCCTTTGAATGAATACTGAGGAATTTTTGAAAGTTAAAATTTCAAGTTAATTTGTTCATGATAAGACATTTTCCAAGTCCAAGGAATTATAATATGCTGACACATAATAGGTATTCATTCACTACTTCTCAAATGAATGAATGAAAAGAAATGAAATGGTACAAAGCAAAAGTGGATCAGAGGAAATCTATCATATTCAGGATTTTGTAGCCATGTTAATATTATATTTGGTCTCTGAGCTTGGGAAGTGATAGGTTTTTAATCAAGAGATAACATAAACAAATCATCTTTGGAAAATATTGCTCTGGCCACATTATATTGGATGCATGGGAGTGGGGTGTGGCTGAATGCAAAGACACCACTAAGTTATTTCAATAAGAAGCTGGGGGGAAAGAAAAAGAAAGAGAAAGATAGCTTAGATTAGGCTCCTGGCAATGGAGATACAGAGAAGTGAGTGGATCGGGATACATGCTGTGGGTAAAATCAGCAGAACTTGAGTATTTGTCTAACCTAAAGGGAGACTGCTATTGATAGCAGGGGACTGTTAAATGTGAGATACTTCCAAAACATTCAAGAGATGGGGGAGCACCACTGGGTGCTCATCTAGACCTTGGCTTGGTACTTGTACGTACCAACTTGAAAGTCAAACAGGACACAGGATATGATGGATGAAAGCTACTGTAGCTGGTGGGTGTATCTAGAGAGAGATTGTAAAAGGAAAACAAACAAACACTACCACCAAGCCTTGAGGAAGGCCGATATTTTATATTGTAAAGGAGAAAGAATCCACAAAAAGACACAGAATGAGCTCTTGGGGAGATTGGGAGAAAATCGAGAGAGGGTGATTTTCAAGATAGGAGGCAGATAGAAGAGAGTGTTTCAAGAGGGAAGAGATCAGTAAAGGTACAAGCTGGAAAAGTGCCACTGGACCCGACCACGTGGAATTCTTGGGGGAAGCTAGCACATGCATTCTTGATAGACCGTTGGGAGGAAAAGCCAGATTACATGGGTTGATACAGAGCTGGGAGGTGAGAGAGAGAGACAGCAGTGTGGACATCTCGCATGGTTTCCAGATGAGTCACAGAGAAGTCATCTGAGTGCTACAGTGACAGAACGGTCCTGTGGACTGGGGACACCAAAAGCAAAAATCAGAGAGGCCAAGTCTCCAAAGCCTTCAGATGCCAGGTTTGGTCTGTGCCAGGTCCTGCTGCAAACAGCTGGATTGTGTGCCAATATGCCTAACCATGTGAATGCCAATGGGCCCATGCTGGTAAGAAAGTGATAATAATTATATTATATAAACAAAAATTACACTTATGGAGCATTCACTCTGTGCCCCAGACCATACTGACCCCTATACCTGATATCTCTGAATTCTCACAATAGCACCAAGAGATAGTTTTATTAACCCCATTTTACAGAAGAGTGAACTGAGGCCCTCTGATGTTGAATCAAGTGTCAGCTTATGTGTGGCCAGAATTCTGATTTGTCTGATTCCAACGCCCGAGTCAACCATTAGGTTATATGGTCTCCTCTAGTTGTGGCTTCCCAAGGAGAACTCACTGCCTAGTTAACTGGAAATCTGACTGCATTTCCAAACTTGTACAGTTTACCCACTTTCACAAAAAGCACTAAGAATTGAAAAACAATGGCATAGAATGATTTGAATCTTAAATGAGTTATTATATGCAGAGGTCATATAGTGCATATAGGGCAGAGAGCCTTCGGTAGGTGTTACCTATTATCATTTACTAAAGGGCTCTGGGGGGTATCTGGCTGGCTCAGGGGGTAGAGCGTGTTGCTCTTGATCTCAGAGTTGTGAACTCAAGCCTCACATTGGGAGTAGGGATCACTTACAAAAGAGAAAAAAATAAAAGTCTCTGGGGAGAAATGGGTTTGCCCTTCTCCAGGGTGTATAAACCCTCTGAATACCAACACCACCTCCCCTCGCCCCACCACCACCACCAAAGGGCGGCTAAATTCTTCTTACAGAGTAGTTTTCAACTTCTACTTCAGGAAAAGGATGGTGTTTCCTGGCTTTGTTCTCAAACTCATTACAGGAAATGATATTGTTGTAAGCCAGCACAAAGGTACAATGTAAAAGCATTTAACAAAGGCCTGGAGTCATCTATTAACCGTGTGCAGAGCCCGTCAGAGTCATATCGTTTTTGCTGATCTAGAGCAGCGAAAAGATTGGCAGTCTCTCTAAATCCAACCCGCGAGAGTTTGGGATTGAAGTCGACCCCAGTTTGATCGAGGTAGTCGTGGAAATCAGGGGACGATGACACTTCTGTGTACCTACCGTGTTTTTACCAACAGTAGCTCATTTAATCCCTAGAATAGAGTCCTGGCTATTATAACGCTTCTTCTGAAAATAGGAAATTTGTTCCAACGTGATTGATAGATTGTGAGCGTAACGTGCATTTTGCATTTGCGTGTGTTGGATTTTACCTGTGAGATAAACTAGGTGAACACAGAAAACGGCACCCAGCTGAACCGAGGTATGTCAAGATACACAAAAGGCGTATACACCCAACCTCAAACACCTACCAGCTACCTCAGTCCCCCAGGTGCGCTGCGAGCCATTCCTATCCATATCCAGTGTTTCAGTTCCCTCGGATTTCAGATAACCTTCTTCCCCCCTGTCACAGTAACACACAATAACCCTTCTGACAGCTACATCCCTAAATCTTTTTCAAGATCAAGTGTCGTATGTATCATAGCATTTATATAATTTTTAACCATTTAACAGGTATAAAGCAGTGCTATCTCTTTTATTAGGCTCCTGTGTTTTTTAATTTATTGCTGACATAGACATGATGCTCCTGAGTCCATTTTTTTCCCACAAGCTCTGTGGTTTTTATTGTGCAGTTTGGAATATCATGGAAGCTTTTAGAGACACAGATCTGCTTTACGGCAGAGCTGACTTTAAATGAGAATTCAACGACTACTATGGCTCTTATTCCTTATTACATGAAGAAGAAAATAAGCTCACAAAAGATGGTCCCTTACCCAAGGTGACCCATGACTGATGCCACGTTTGCCTAGTTCCGTTACCCACCCTCCTACCGCTTCTAACAGCTCGGCCTCATTTCTAAGCATGGGGAACCGGACGATCGTTGTGAACCAACTTCGATGTGAAAAAATCCCAACTTTTCCAGAAAGACCTTAATTCAAGATGATCCATGCAAGTGTCTGAATCATCTATTTATTTTTAAAATCAAGTAGGTAATCTCCTTTGTACATACTAAATATGTCCCATTCTGCTCACTCTTTAATAAATTTTTCTCATTTGTGAGAGTTGCTGAATAGAGCAAGTGAATTGTTTTACCCAGTAGGTGGTGGAGCAATAATGAAGAAGCCTTGTGATTAAGTAGAGTTGGAGCCTCTTATCTTTCTCACTGAGTGGGAGGCGCCATTAGTAGTAAAAGTAATTACCTGTGTAGAACACACTGATTGCATCAAGTACCTACTATAAGCCACTAAGATAGTCATCTCAATCTTAGAGCTTCTCAAGAGATCTTCATTTGATGTTAATTTTACATTTTTAGCCAAAGTACATTATTTTTGGAAAACATTGTGTTAGCCTGACTAATTTTTTTAAACCTCTTGAAGGACTTCTTGTGCCCTGGTTGTTTCCTCATAGATGGCCTTTCCCCAAAATGGCGGTTCCAAAGAGTCCACAGAACAAAGTTGGAAATGATAAGCTCTCTAAGTGTGAAAGAATCTATTTGGTGAGAGTTGATTTTACGTGGGATTGAAACACCCGTGCTTTCATCTATAAAGTCACAAAGTCCATTATGTGAAACTGCTGGGTACGTAAAGCCGTAATTCCAATGAAATTGTCCATGCCAAATCTTGTTAAATATTATATCAGATAGTTTCACTAAACTTCCGATTCTTCTGGGATAGAAAATATTAGAAACGTAGAAACAGGGCAGGGGCCGGGGGTGGGGGTGGGGGGTTGATGAGATTGAGGCCCGGCCAGACACCTGTCACTTGGTGGTGGTAACTCAGCAAAACCTGGCAAAGGGGTTTTCAGAGGCCAAAGCCTTCTTCCTGCTCTTCTACCTGGCCGGCAAAATGACCAGAGCCAGTGCCTTCACCTTAGATCTGTAAAATGAGCAGATCCAACAGGTTTCCCAGCTAAATCCAAATTTATATGAAGTTAGCTGAATTCTTCACCGTGTTTGCGTTGACAGGAAGGGGTCTGAGCAATACCCCTGTCACTAATTGAATGCTATGCCTTTGTATCTGTCAGCCTGCCTCTCTGTGTGTGTATCAACTAATTTTTACTCGAGTTGTGCCCAAATATTACCTTTCCTAGGCGAGTGAATAAGACATGACTTGTACGTACGCCTGGCAAATTATTTAGGCTTGTAAGTAGTCGCCAAATGAATATGCCTGCAAAAACTCATTTTGAAGCCTCATATTTGTGTCAGTCTGGCCCATGGGACCAAGGTCGGTGGTCCCATAGCCAATATATTTGCTTTCCTTGTATTGCTGCCTGTGTCACAAAGCCAAAAGATGATTCTCAGATTGTGATAAGGTAAGCTTATGAAAAAAACAAACAGGTTCCTGAATCAGAAGACCAGGTTCAAGTCCTGGTCTTACCATTTTTACCAGGTGTGAGGCACCGGGCAGAGTCTGAACAGATTGGCGTGTCAGTTTCCTCTACGTAAACTGGACTCAGTGGTAGTACTTGCTTGATAGGATTGTGATGAAGATTCAAATCACATGAGACCTTGTGGAATTTTGTTTCTTTTTTATTCCTGGAAGAATCATAAGAACCTCCAGGTCTCAGTGGTTAGCTTCACAAAGAAGGAATCGTATTGTTCTGATGTCTTTTTTTTCCCTTTACCTTTGTACTTGAAATTTTAAACTATAAGCATTTATTGTCTTTTTTATCTACTTCTGTTTTTTTAATGCCTTTTGATTTATCTCAGGTGAAATCATAAGCTCTCTTTATTATTATTTTTTTCCTTAGACTTCTCTGATTTAAAAAAGCAATAAAATATTATTAAAAATTAAATAATATAGGTTAGGATGTTTTTCATAATACCTCTCACAGAATAAACATTAATCAAATTGATCACAAGTGATAATATCACCTCTGTAACTATGAAAATCTTATAATTCGGGAAGAACAGAGAATGGTGGGATACATAGCAATTACTCTAAAGATGTTCATTTCAACAATTCTGGTTAATTTCAGGTCCCAGAATTATGAACAAGGGTTTATATATTGCTTAAATTGCTTTATGACGAATTACAGAGAACTCTTAGAATTATTTTTGTGCTAGAATTATGTCGTATTAAGAGTGTTTAATGCAATTTGGACATTCAGGTGGACTTAGTGTTTTTTCTTTTCCTTTCAAATAAGATTTTCACTATTTTGCATTAGCTATGTTGAGATGCAACCTAAGAATATGTCATTGACAAAAAACTGAATGGTGCTGTTGTCCATACAGAGAACAAATAACAAATTTGTTGATGAGACATGTACCTGTTTGGTTGGTGAGGTACATTCTGCTCATAGGTGAACATTTTTGAGCAAAAAGAGAGAGGCAGCCTGAACAGGTGACCCCAAAATGTGTTCATTGTACTGGTCCTCTGTAAGTGATTGTTGGAGGAGTTTCTTCAGGCACAATGTATTATAGGGCAAATAATGAACTGCCCTAAATGGCCCAGCCCATCACGTAGGAGCATGAAACAGCTCCATCCAACCAAGCAACTATTCATAGGCAGTCCTTGCTTTGCATGGTACTATATTAACGGAGGCTTTGTGGGTGCTGCTACCATCTCTTCACTTTGCTTAGGTCCGTGGTCACTGAGATGCCATACAAAGTGAGGGCTGCCTGTATTTAGTCCTTGCTTTATGCCCATACTTCTTCTAGGACCTGGGGATATAACAATAAACAATCAAATATTTCTACCTAAGAATATTTACCTCCAGTACAGGAGAAAGAAAGAGAAATAGATATACAGTGTGTTAGGTGGCAAATGTGAAGGAGAAAACAAAGGAGATATTAGAGGAAGAGTTGGGGGTCAGGGTGGAGGGTCAGTGTGAGATAGGTTGCCCAGGGACGGCTCTACTGAGAAAGGGACCTATGAGTAGACACAAAGGAAGTAAGGAAGCAAGCCATGTGGATATCTGGAGGAAGAGGATACATAACCTCAACTCCTCACATGGGCTAAGCCTCATGTTCTTTTCCAAGAAACAGCTTTGCAGGAATGGAGAAAAAAATTGAGCTTGGTCAGAAAGGGACATTTTTTTTTTTCGGTCTAGGATCAGCAGCTCTTTCAAGCAAACCAATGGTCACTCTATGAGATATTTCCAAAAGGATCTTCCACTCCCGAGGACAAACCTTTACCTGTCCTATTTGAGTGTACAGTTTTCCAAACACAGATAGTCACTTACAAAGTTGGTTACTACTCACTTGTCTCTTAGTGAACTCTACAGCCATTGTGATTTGTACATTTCAGATCCTTAAGCCGAAATACTGTTGCTTAGTCTGATATCTGGCTTGCTAGAACTCATGAGGCAAGCCCTCAATCTCCAGCTATTGACACACTTTTTAAAGATTGTAGATGGAAGCTTTAATTACATCGTGGTACCCCTCCCTTTTTGCCAAGTGTACAGCCTAATTCATAATGTGCTTCTGACTTGTGTCTCTTTTAAAGGAAGATTCCGGAACTGGGACTTACAGCTCTCAATAAAGCTTTTGGAAGGGACTTTCTCTTTTTGTTCTCTTACGTATATTTTAATGGCTTCTTCCGGCTTCTTTTTTAGAGAAAAAGTAGTAGGTCTATTGAATCAGCAATTGACAGAGGACCTAAGTGACTGGAATATATTGTCACATTGGCTGCATACCCAATATGTCTCAGCTAGTAGGTTTACCTAAGGACAGGTAAATCCCTTTGGCATTTGACTTGGCCAAAGATTTTGTACCTGCCATTTTGATAATAGGCCACTTCAGTAATTTTTGGACTATGGCTCCAGGAAGAGGAACAAAATACTTCTCTTCCCCGAGGCCTTCTCCCCAGCTGTTCTGTCTGGCATTACCTTTCAACATTTACTTAGTCTTCATCCCCTCTTGGAAGCACTCCATGACCCCATCTTGTCCAGCAGAATGGGGTTTCCTCCTCTTTTGTCTCACAATATCCCGGGCATTGTTCTGCCCTACCCCTCATCACCTATTACTACAATCCCTCTACTTTCTCATCTGTTTTGTCCTGGACAGTGAGCTTCTTGAAGGCAGGTACTGGGGCTCCTTTCACTTAAAGTGTTTATTAGGAATTGGAATGAGTTTACTAACTTTAACCCTTCCTTCCACTGGTATTAACTCTCCACAGGTTTTAAATGTCACATTGTAGGTACCTTTGTTCCGCTGAATTGACAACTTTACCCCCAAAGTGCAAATGAATAACTAGCTAAATTTTTTTAAAGATTTCTATCTAAATGGAGATTTTATGGCTTTCAGAAACCTTTAAAACCTTCCCTCTCCCCTCTGTGAATTCCACTATGGATTGAGGGATGGCATTTTTCAATGTCTGATTTATGCCTGGCAACAACTTAGCTTCCGTAATTAATTGAAGACCCCGTCTGAGGAGGAGAGTGTTCTGGAATTTCCGAGGCCTGTGGATTCCATCCAGAATACCACACAGCAACTCAGAGACTCCCCCACTACCACTCACCTAGATCAGAGTTTCCACCCGTTTGTGAAATGTTGCTGCTTGGCGTCCAGGTTTTTGGGACACTAAGTTCCAAGGATAGCAATGAGGTGGTTCTGCACCCCTCGCCTGATGAGGGAGGGGCGCCCTGAGACTGCACATTTAGCCACAGCCCCTTGATGGCAGCGAGAGGGCATGGAGCTTTCTGAGGCTCATCTCAATCTCCTCCTCACCCCCGGCACTCTGCAATCCACTCTTCTCCTCCACGATACCTTTTTAAATCTCCACATTATGTTCAACAGCATGTCAGCTGAGAGTTTGGGCTTACGAGATCATGTCCAGTGGGCCAAAGTGTCTAAAATAAATGTTAGCTCATAAAACATATGTGGCACATTTGTGGGGCCCAGGCAAAGCCCACACAGAAGCAAAAAAAACCCAAACAAACAAACAAAAAACAACAAAAAAACTTGTTTAACCCGGCAGTGACAGGTATAGAGATGGGATTTGTTTTGTTTTGGTTTTGGTTTTCATTAACAGAGTTCTTTCAGCTTCTAGGCAGAAGGGGATATACATTTGCTCCATGATGAAAAGTGATGAATCTAGATTTTTCCAGGGACTGGAAAACCAGTATTCATAAATCCATTCATTTGTTCAATAAGCCTTTATGGAACATTTGTTACATGCCAGGCACTGTGCTTGGCACCGGGGATAATTTTTTTTTAACATTTTAAATATAAGCTTAATTTTAAATTTAAAGAACATTGAAAGTACACATTTTTTTTTTTTTACAAATTGGGAGTGTACACGTTTTTAAAACATAGTTTGGGAATGTTAGACATTAATCGTTCATTCAAAACAACAACATTCGTAGTGCACATCCTGGTGTTGGCCAATATGAAGTTTGCTTAAATCTGGTATTTTATACAAGCTTAACCATTAATCCTTCGTAAAATTTGATGATTATGTTTCAACTTTATAAGCTTAAATAAATCTTCTATGTAATGCCCCAGATAACTTTTTCAAATACAAAACATTTATGCCAACAAGGAAATAATAAAAATGTATATAAATTATACTGAAGGGCTCAGTGAAAAGGCTGTCTATGTACAGATGCATTTCACCTAAGAAAACACACACACACACATACACACACACACACATCATCATCATCATCGAACAGAGACACCATTACGTTCTCTCAGTTATGTTACACGGCAAACTGCAGATTTATAAGTGTCATTCTATTATGTATGAACTGAAAAAATATATATATTAAAAAAGAAAAACGTCCTTGAAGACATGGGGGAGTGGAATGTGGCTGTGTTAAGTGACTAGGAAAGCTTTGCCCTTGAGGGACCCACAGCCCAGTTGGGAAAACTGACATTAACCATGTAAGCAAATAAATATGATTTTCGGGCAGTGATGACAGCTATAAAGATAACATGCCAGATCATGGGATGGAGGGCCATCTGAGAAGTCTGTGATGAGGTGATATTCTAGATGAGTCCCAAAGAGTGAGAATGAGCTGTCCAGAGGAAGACAAGGAAAGAACCTTCTGGTTAGTGGAAACAGCAAGTGTGCAGACCCTGCTGAGAGAGGTCTGGAGGTGCAGAGAAGGCTGCATTGTCTGGAGTTAGTGTCTGGGGTGGATGGAGGCCAGGAAGAGGCAAGCAGGGATAGGTATGCATTGACACAGAAAGTTCCTTCCCATTGAAGGATTTTAGGCACAGTCATGAACCTTGGCCTGGGTTGGAATAGAGAGTCTCTCTGGATGACTGAGGTTCCCGCTTCTCTACCTGACAGCATGACTAGAAGCTGTGTCCTCCAGGGACGCCAAGCCCTCAAACACAGGTGCACTTCGGGAAGCTTCCTCAGCATCTTAAGATAACTTGCGGCAATAATTTTGCCTTGGATTTGCAGAATAAACAAAGGCTTTGTCGCGCCTCTAGTTTGAGGTAATAAGTCACTAATGCTGTGTTTGCACACTCCTCACCTGCCACGTGGTGTGAGTCCCTTCTGTAGCTGAATTCTGCTTTTTGTTTGCTGGTTTGTTTTAAACACGTCATGTTTCTGTATAACAAAACACACGTACACACTTGATATCATTTACTATTTAATTCAAATAAGTTGCTTTCTGTATTAAATAAGATGTTCACATGTATGAATTTTTATAGTCCCTTAGAGTTTTTCAGAAGATACGTGAATCCCTATAGTACAGTGACATTTTAAATGGCGCAGAGATAAACTTCTTAACCATCCCGTCGGAATGTATTCAATGTGTAATATTCATATAAAACGAGGGCCAAATCAAACCAGCAATTTGGCAGTTCTCATCACTCGATTGTGGTCACTGTCACTTCTTATATAAAATCTACTGTTCAAATACGTTTATTGGTGAAGTGAGTTTATTTTAGAGGAAGAGTAGCAGGATGGGTGATACTCTTGTCACGGCAACACTGGCTAGGGCAGATGTGCTGAGAACTGCAGGACACGGTCCCCGAGAAGGAATCCCGTGGTCACCAGGCATTTCTCTCAAGTTTCGACACCCTCCCCGTCTTTCATCTGATGTGGAATGCCTGTCAGGCTGAGAGCAAAGCCATAGATCCCAGTTGCTTTGGGCCACAGTGGTTTAAATCATGTTTTAAATTTGCCTGCTACTTAAATCACCCATTTATATTCTGGTTTTTTCTTATTAAATTTTGCAATACGATTATAGTTGAGGTGCAAAGCAAACACATTCATTGGAAGACCCATCCATGCCCTTAAGTTGGATTTTGGAAAAAAAAAAAAATCCAGGAGGAAATGAGACGCTGCTGATATAAACACAACATTTCCACCTAATGCGGATAAAGCATTTTGCTAGAGTGTAGCTCAGATGTTCAGAGACTGAAAAACACAGTGTGTCTGTGGGTTCACCAAAGGAGGGCCTTCTGACATCAATTCTAATTCTGTGCAGATAGACCTTAGGAGCATTGAAAGCCAACCTAGTTACCATTCCATAGTGTCACATCCATTTTGTTGATATGTAAACTGAGTCAAACATCACCTGAAGCTTCCACCAGAATTCAAAGGCAGGATTTGCTCTCTACCACAGCCCCCATTACCAGAAGGCCTTTCATTGGTAAGCTTGTGTCTTGTCTTCCTTGTTGATCCTCATCTGTTTGACAAAGAAAAGCATGTGGGTTGCTAGTTTATTCTACTCCTCAAGACAACCTAACAAACAAGGTATTACCTTGGGGATCAACGTTAGCCATGGGAAAAAGGAAATTCTATTCCCTTGTATGAGACTGACTGTCACATGCTATGTCATTAGTTCCTTCTGAAACACTTCTTGGAAACATTTCTCTCCCATTTGTAACATATATTGCTGTATTTTTTTAAAATATTTTTAAGCCCTAGACAAAGATAAAGTAAAATAATTTATGCAGTAAAATACTGCATGAGGACAGAGGGGGGAAAGATCTAAGAGGTACTGGTCAAAATGACATCCTAGAGCAGTGAGACTGATGATAAAGTATCTTATATTGTGTCCATTTTGGACATTGTACTGGCAAGAAAATACTTTACTTCTGGACAGGGCTTGACTAAGGCTTGGCAAACTTTTGCCATAGAGAGCCAGATACAATATATTTTTGGCTTCCTATTTTTGCCATGTCTGTGTACCACTTGTATTATATTTAAATTTTTTAAAACTCTTTTCCTTTTTAACTTAGTTTTCTATGAAGCCAAGGATTGACAAACTCTAGCCCTCCAACCAAATTCCGCCCTCTACTTGTTCTTATAAATACATTTTATTGGGACACAGCCACACCCATTCATTACTATATTGTCTAGTTGGGTAGTTTAGTAAAGACTGTCTAACCGACAAGTCTCAAAGTATTTATTATCTCATCCTTTACAGGAAACATCTCCTGACCCCAGTGCTAAGTAATGAAAGTTACTAAATTCCCACATTTCATATACTAGGTTTTTTTTATTTCCATTCTCATTAAAAAACCACCTCATAACTGTTACATGATTTTTACAATATTTGCTCAAGGACCCCCTAAAAACATCTTGTTTGCTACCTCTGGGATGCGAACCACACGTGGGGGATCATTGTCATGGTAGTCCTTGAACAACACCCGCTAGACTCTCTGTCGGTGTGGAAGTCTAACATACGGGTACCAGGCTCAGTGCAGGTTAGAATGTTTTCTCCCTTTAAGTGACTCTCAGTGCAATTTCCAAATTGACCTGAGAGTCAATTCACGGGTCTTTCTTCCCACAGTGCTTTGCCTTCGCCCGGCATCCTCTCGCTCACTTTTCACTCGAGTCAGCCGAGAGTCTGACATGAACATCTACGTCATGGATGCCATTATAACAGGCATCAAAAATGCTACTGCTCTCCCAGAACACCTAGACTCTTGACAAGATAGATGAAACCTATAGCTCTCTGTACCTGACTTCCAGAAATCAGGCCTGCCAGCTTTGTCTTGTGTTATGAATAGCCGATGGCTGTTCTGTTAGATATCCCTTTGTCAGGAAAATTCTGCTTTCAAGAACTTTCCCCAGATTTACATATTGCATTATGAAATCTCTTGTAGAGAATGCAAAGGAATTTGCAGATATCTTTTTATTTTTGTTTTTCAATGGAAGTCGTTTGTGTTATTACCTCCAAGGGAAGGATCTCAGTTGGGCCTCTTCCAGTGGCAGGAGGCAGGAAATGCAGCCCCAAAATGGATGAAACTATTAGGAAATTTACTGGTTCATGTAAATCAAAAGTCCAGGATAAGCTGGCTTCGGATATTGCTGTTTTAAGACCTCAAACTGTATCAGAGAGGCTTGGTTTCTCTCTGTTTTTCTGGTCCACTTCTACTGCATTGGCTCCATACTGAAGTAGTCTCTTCCCTCATGGTGACAAGATGGCCTCCAGCAGACCCAGCTTCATGTCCTCTCAGGAATAAGTCCAGACTCAAAGAGCTGGTCTCTCTCTCAGGAGTCCCGGTCGCTGTCTCATGATATCTGACTGTGCTGGTATTGGGCTCAACCAACCATCTTGTCCGAGAAATGAGATACTCTGCTAGGGCAAGTCTAGAACATGCCATCCCTGAAGCTGAAGGAGAGTTACTCAGCTCCCTCAAAATCGCATAGACTCTGAGTGGGAAGCCTGAAACAAGAGCAGAAGCTACTACCAGAATTTTAGTTGATGAATAAGAGGCAAAGCAACAACAAATTTCCTCCAAGTGAAAACTGGCTTGCTCTCCAAGGCCTGAGCTTGAAGTCTTCATTCCCTGATGAGCCTGGAGAACCAGAGGGGCCCAGCCACACCTATCCACAGGAGCAGAACCAGGCAGCACTCTCTAGTGCTTAAGAGTCCTGGGATCAGGGAGCACAGGGTTTGAATCAATGTTTTGCCACATCCTTGGTCTATGACCTTGGGTGAGTTACTTGGCAGCTCAGAGTCTGGATTTTCTCCATTCTGGAAAATAAAGGTAATTTGGGAGTTCATGTGAGATTTAGATGATGGCGTAGAACAACTAATTGGCAGAGAGGCAGGCCTGAGAGGATCACTCAACAGACAGGAGCTCTAACTGTTGGAGTCACCGTGATCAAGAGTATCATTATCGTCTGAGCTGGGTTTTTTTCCCACTGTGACATGGATGTTTGGGGCCATGTGATTGTCTGTTGTGCGTGGCTGTCCTGTGCATGGTGGGTATGTAGTCATAATTCCCAGCCTCAACACCCTAGATTCTAGTCCCACCTTAGTCCATCAAAAACGTTTCCACACATGGCCAAATATCCCCTAGGAGGCAAAATCACCCCTGTTTGAGAACCATTGATTTAAACGCACTCAGATGACCATCTGGGGACAGTAATAATTTTCTTGCTGTGTTTTATTCCAAGCTGGTCCCATTATTTTCCTAAAGAAAAGAAGGGGGTACTGGTGCCCAGCCTGTCAAGGAAAGAGTTTGAAGTGCCTGAAACGAGACCTGACCTGATACCCACCTGACTGTTTAGAGCAACTCTGATTTCCTGAGCCGGCAGAGAGCAGGAGGGCACCCCCATCTCCTTTGGTTTTTCTCTCTCAACCTAGAAAGGCTGCCTCAAGACTCCCAGATCATGCTTGTCCTATTTCCAGATTCAGTCTGGCCCAAGGGATCCGTGCAGTGTGTCCGGTTAGTTGCTTAAAATGTGTCCTCCTGTCTGGCTACCAGATGGAAAATCATTGCTCTAAAGCTTAGCCTACATGTCGTAATGAAAATGCTTGTTAGGTTTTAATGAAAAACATAGGCCAGACCATGAATAGCATAGCTCTTTAGAAGCACGGGCATAGCTGTGCAGAAATATGATAGGGCTGATGATGTGAGTGTATACAATAAGCATCCTTCTTTTTCCCGTGTTTGCCTGACGCTGATGTTCCTTGGAAACAGAAGCTAAGTCAGATTGACTTTTTTATTTTTTAAAGATTTTATTTATTTACTTATTTATTTGAGACAGAGAGACAGAAAGAGAGAGCACAAGCAGGGCAAGGTGCAGAGGAAGAGGGAGAAGCAGACTTCCCACCGAGCAGGAAGCCCAACATGGGGATGCAAGGCTCAATCCTAGGAACCCGGGATCATGACCTGAACCAAAGGCAGATGCTTAACGGACTGAGCCACCCAGGTGCCCCTTAGATATGTCAGATGTAGATACTGGTAAGGTCAGCTTCCAGTGTCCCCTCTTCGGAACCAGGGGAGCATTGTGGTTAAGAGGGTAGAATTTAAAGTCAGACAGATCTAAATACCTACTTTACTAGCTATGTGTGCCTGATAAATATTGGTTGACTGTTGACCATGGCTCAGGCTTAGCTCATTCATCTGCAAAATACAGGAAAACCTACATCGTAGATAGTAAATTAGATAATCTGTATAAAACATTTAACACATAGGAAACACTAAAAAAACAATACATTTACCATATGTAACAAATTTCCAAGATTCCACCCTGTCTCGGTTCAACTAATATTTATTTAGTGCTTTGCTTTGTGTACTGTGGTAGCAATTAGTAATTCAACAACTAGAGAAGACTGAGGCAAGCGGCTGCATATCCATTTGTAAGTTAGTAAAACTGTGTGTCTCATGTAGAAAAGCAAGTTCTTTTTATCCTATTTGAATCTCAACACATGACAAATCTCCACAAAACTGAATTGTCTCCAATTATTTAACCTCCTCAAAAATTAGGTAGAAATTCCGGAGAGAATTTCCTTCTCAGTTCCTGCCACATTGCCACATCATGCAATAATATTTTTTAATTTCCAAAAAGAATTGAGGTTTCCAGGCAAGGCACTGACAAGTAAGTTTAACAGAATTTATTGCAGGCTTATTCCTGATCTATCCCAAGAGGCTCTTGATTTATTTCGTTTATCCTATAGCATAAGAACATGGGTTAGATATATGAGGAATGCAGTTTTGAGGCCAGAGCTGTGGTTTTTCTATGTCCTTGGATGGCTAAAATTCCCTCTCTGGGCATATTTACTTACTGTTATGTCTTAGCATGATTTAACTGCCAATGAGTCTTTGCCTCGGTGCTTGGACCACCTCCAATGCCATCTCGTGGTCACACAAATAATTCTAGTCTTGGGGGTAAATGAATGGCAACCCCCTTCCCAATGAGTCTGAGAAGCGATGAAAAGAAGCCTTTTGACTGAGCCCCAGCTGGGGGAGGGGGTGCTCAGAGACAGCATACAAGGCTTTGCGTGGGGGCAGGGTATGCCTGAAGCCAGCTGTCTCCCTCCAAAAACCGGTTTTTATGGGGGCTGGTCGTGAATGTCCCAACTTCCCACTTAGTAATAAAAATCATGATCATTGCTATTACCATCCTCAACATTGATGGAGAGCCTTCACTTTTGCAATTCTCTCATCGTAGAATAGTCTTGACCCTACTTTCTGTTCTAACAGCTATGTGTTCCCCAAGTTCCAGCTGAGACTTGACCTCTGGCAGGAAGCTTTCCCTAATTTTTCTCATCTGAAATAAAAATCGTCCCTCTTCTGGTCACTTGCTATTATACTTCCTGTTTTATTTTTTCCATAGTGGTCTGATACTTTGACCACTGATACTTTGACCTGAAAGTATCATGTGTAGTTTTTTTGCTTATTTCTTGTCATTTCCGCAACTGGTCTGGAAAGGTCATGATAGCCAGATCCATGTGCAAGAACAGGGAAGGAGACATAGGAGGAATTCACTCAGTAAGTGCTGAGTGAATGAACACTCGGTGCCTGGCTGAGGGCTAAGGAGCTGCTGAGTGCTGGTAGTGAAAATGCAGCCCACAACTGCCTTTGGAAAGTATACGTTATTAACCCTGCACACTCAGTGAGACTAGGTAATTGCTCAAGATCCCACAGATAGGAAAAGATAGAGCCCTGATTTGTCCTCCGATCCCAGGGCCAGACCTCTTAACTCCTCTCCCTCTCATTTCTAAAGAAGGAAGCTCTTCTGCATTCCTGTTTTCCAGGTTACTGCCCGGGTCCTGACCCACCTGTCTGGTTTTGCAAAAAAGTCTAAATCCCTTGCTGGCTGTGACTTCCTTTCCCCATTAGTATTCAGGGCTCACCGTGCATTAAATGGTTAAAAAAAAAAAATACGTGCCATTAAACGCTTCAGTAATGGAGTCCCTTTAATATTAGGAAATTCTACCACAGGATAATGCTTTTTGGCACGATCCTGTTTTAGCAGGAAGCCTGCAGTGGAGAAGGTATGCGAAGAGAGAGCAATGGGGCATCTGTTTGCCTTCAGTTTCAATGACAGCCAGGATCCGTGGCTTGTTTGTGTCAATGTTTCCAGGGATGGTAACTAAGATTTCACAAAGGGTCAAGACCATCAAACCTTCTTTGCCTGCTCTGGACCCCACCCCCCCAACTCTTGTCTCCTGTTTCCTTGTCCCTTCTAAATTAAATCACATTCCACCGCCTTTTATTGTATAACCTCTGGACAAAATACTCTTCCACATACACCTTGCTTAAGGCAAAGTAATTGGAACAGATAGTGCTGCTGGCCAAGAGCCACCGACTAATTGCTTTATGCCCAACCCCCCAGGCACACCCAGCATTGACAAATCCATGGCTGGTTTCCCAATTTTGTGAGGTTTCTGAAACAATTGGTGCAATATTAATTGAAGGGGGGGAGCAGGGGCAGGACTGGGGAGAAATGAATTCCCTGTAGCCATTGGCACCTTTTACTGGGTCTCTTTAATTGCCCATTATTTTGATCATGGATATCTGGTTTTTTAATTTCCTGTAATCCAGCAAGGAATGTTGTTCTTTTCCTTAAGGACATCTGTGGTCTCTGCTTTTTCATGTTCCAAAAATCCTAACAGAGATGTTTTGTCCATGACTGGATATTTCATTATAAATCCAAAGATTCCCATTACCTTGAATTATTTTCATAGCTCTGATCAACTTTTAAGGTTAATAATTTATGATATTTAATAACCTGTTCAGATCATCACCAAAATTATTGATTTAATAATATTTGGTCATTAATAATGAAAAAGGAGGGGGGTGATTTTTCTTATCACTTACATCGATTTATTCCTTATTGCCTTGCAAATCTTGGGGAGAGCCAATAATCTTATGGACTTTTAATATCCCATCACTCTTCTTGGTAGAAACCAGGAAGATGTTCTGCATTTTAAAATATCTGTATTCTTGATGTTCAGAGAATACAATTAAGGTGTCTCTCATTTAATCCAACCCTCTATCAATTCTTAATCTTAAAACTTTCTGAGAATTTATAGAAACCATAACAACCCCCCTCTGAGAGGTTCGATAGCAAGGTGCAATTGACTTTCTTCCCCTTTTTTATACTCTTCTGTTGAATCATATTGTAATCACCTCTTGAGTTGCTTTTGCTAATACGCTTTGTAATTCAATACAAGAATTGAGCTGAAAAATTCATCATCAACTTGTTTTGGCAACGTGGAGTTTCAAATAGTTTTCCCACTGAGTTTCCTGTAGAGGTCACGTCCACGGTGATGTTCAAGCATCTCATTTTATATGGAAAAAAAAAAAAAAAGACGTTTAAGTCAAAGGTATGAACCGGATATGTAAATATTGATTACTCTTTTGAAATGATCATATTTTCTTTTGAGTTTTAAAATAACCTCTTTGGGAACCTCATTAGAAAGTTGTTGGCATATCCCCATGAAGACCTATGCTTGCAGAAATAGATAACTAAAGTTTTTTGGCTGGTTTCCAAGATGAACCGACTTTATCCTAAATTCTACTGAATACCTAATGGTGTTAGGGCAAGTTTCCAGGACCTAACTTTCTAGGCAATGAGACATTCCCCTTTAGAATTGCATTTTGGGGCACCCAAGTGGCTCAGTCAGTTAAGTGTCTGGTTTTAACTCAGGTCATGATTTTGGGATGCTCAGATCAAGCCCTATTTTGGGCTCCCCACTCAGCAGGGAGTCTTCCTGTCCCTCTGCCCTTACCCCTACTTGTGCTCTAAGTAAATAAAATCTTTAGAAAAAATTAAAAATAAAATTGTATTTTGATGGTAACTGATTTCCTGTATTTGGAAGATAATGTACAATATGCGTGCAGTGTTAACAGAATCCCCCTACCTGAGACTCTTCTCTGCGCACACTGAAACATCTGCACCAGAGGCAGCCCAAGGCAGGGGTGGGAATGTCATGGTGTCTACTGTGTGATGCCAAAGCATCTGTATATTTGGAAACATTCAGACAATTAACTGTTTCACTTTTCATCATGTAGACCTGGCTTCAGCTAGAAAAGAAAAAGAGAGAAGAGAGGCAGGAAGGAAAGAAGAAAAAAACCCTATCATAAAACCATGCATGGTGCACCTGGGTGGCTCAGTCAGTTGAGCATCCAACTCTTGATCTAAGCTCAGGTCTTGTTCTCAGGGTTGTGAGTTTAAGCCCCAAGTTGAGCCCACTGGGGCTTAAAAACAAACAAACAAAAACAAAACCAAAAAACACGCACGGTGAAGGGTATAATTTATAAATGGTAGAAACAACCTGTATAAAACTTGGAGGATGTCCACAACTTCTGTAACTGAAACGTGATTTAGGGTCTACACTAGTGATTCTAATTCCTGGTATAACACAAATTCTTCATAAAAGACACCCCTAATCAATCTGTAAAGAAAGTAAGTACGCCAAAACGAAGAATACCTCTTGGGTTTTGAGTGGAGTAGCTCATGCATTTTGGGATAGACCACTGTTTTTCAGATTATGGAAGACCCATTAGGCAATCAATTTTGTGGGTTATGTCTAGCATTAAAAAAAAAAGAATAGAGTGGTGTATGACTGAGTACCTTGCAGGTATCAAGGGAAGTAATAGTTTTTAAATATTTGTTTCTTTATACATATAAACATGTCCCGGCTCATCATATCAAATGTGTTTTTTACGGTGGGTCAAGTACAAAAGAAGTTCAGAAGCCCTGGTATAGTAAGTCCAACTTCCCACATGTAAGAGTAGAAAGTAACCCAACAGCAAGCACTTATGCGAGATTTCTACCTCCCAAGCATATCAAAAAAATATAATTCGTTCATTGGTTTGATTTGTCTGTATCTGAGCAAAACAGGCTGTCTTGGGGTTCTACCTCTTTCTTTTTCAAATGCTCAGCAGATAGCCCAGCCGCCAGGAGGTTCTCAGAAAAACAAAAAACAAAACAAAAAAAACCCAAGAGTTCGTGGATGATTCTTTCACAAAATTAAAATATGCCAAATGCCGGCTACATATCCGTGCATGGACTGCTTTTATTGTGAAAAGACATAATGTCACAAAGAAGCCAAGAAGAAATTGTGAGGCAAGGACATTGCTCAGTTTCTCAGAGAAGAAGCCATGCAGCCTGACTTTGCAGCAGGGATAGATAGGAGGAGAGAATAACTGAAATCACCAGCACACCTAATAACTTCGTTAAAAATCATCTCACTCCTTCATTCTGTTGCCCATAATTTCAGGCTCTTAGACAGATTGACCTGGCCTCCAGGAAGTGTGTGATGGAGACTTGCCCCTCACCTCTTCACAGTTAGATTGAATATTTGCTGTTTATATGAAGCTAGCGGCTCTCGGTAGCATGGCCTTTTGGGTTCAGATTTTGATGTTCCATGATGAATCCAGTTCTTGCCACCTAGATTTTAATATTCATTGTTAACTTGAGGAGCTGACACAGATGGGACAAGATTTCATTATGAACCTCTTTGAACTTACACCAGTTATAGGAGTGGAGAAATAGATTTCACCCAAGAACATTTTTAATGTTATGTCAGAGCCCAATTGATCTGATGGACTTTTAATGACTTCACTGATAATAAGGGAGATCATGACTTAGACCTGCTTCAGCCAGCGTGGAAAGGTTGATGGCAATTTGCATGGTCTGATGAGATCTGAAGTGGAAGGAAATGGACTTCTGAGTTCAAAGAGATTGCACCCTACAGGGGTGCCATGATCTGTGGGCCGTTGGGTGTGTTGACCACTGGGCACACTTGCTATTAATTCTGCATGTCCCAAGTCATCTGAATGCACCTGCAAAAGTTAGAACCCATTGGAAAAGCAGTCGAGCCAGGGAGCTGGACTCACACTCAGATATTAGAAGACCTGGAAGAACACTGAATAAAACAGGGACGAGGTTGAAAGTTCCCCCGCTGTTGCAGACTACTTAGGCTGCTAAGAGCACTACATCCGATCTGCAGAAAGTACTTTTCACTTGCATTTTAAGCAAATAGAAGGTTTAGCAGGACAGTATCACCTGGAGTGTCCAGTAATGGGTAACTGAGTCGGGAAAGGGGCTGTACATTTCTGATTAGTATTTACCAAAGTCTTTGTGTGTTTTTTCTCAAATATTAATGGCACAGCAGATTGAGTTGAACAAAAAGGACACTGTGGATTGAAATATGGTATTGTGCCCATCAAATTCTGCCTCCTCTCTGCTTGGCTTATGATGAATACCATTCTTTAATAGCAGGCTGGTGTTCGTGAAGAACTTATTACGGAGGCTAAGAGGAAGCCAAGAATGAAGGAATGCCTGACTGGCAGCGATCAATCACCCCCTTTTTAGAGATGAACTGATCCTTCTTTTTTAAAGTAACTGTTCATACGAAGGTCTCAAACATAAATATGCAAAGCATCAGAGCAATTACCGTTGCCTGGTCCTGTTAGCGTCTCTAGGGCTGTTGAGGGAGAAGAGGCAACCCACCCTTCCCAGCAGTGGTGTCTTTGAGGAGTAAGAAGCTCCTGGCCCTTCTCCAGGGAAGGGTTTCTGTTAAACAAAGGTTAATTATTGGCACCAGCAGAATAATGATATCCTAATGCCAAAGGACAAAGTCACTTTTGGTTAAAGAGTTTTGCATTGTGAGATGAAATATTCAAAGTAGAGTCGCTCTAGGAAGATCTGGTAGAAAAGCTTCATGCTGCACTTCATGAACTACACTTGAACTTTCTCCATCTTGACCCTGTTGACACCGGGGGCTGGATCATTCTCGGGGGGGGATGGGGGGCTGTCCTGGGCACTGGGGGATGTTTACCAGCAGCGTCTCTGGCCTCCACCCCCTGGGTGCTGGTAGCACCAACTTCTCCACATTTTCACAACCAAACATGTCTCCAGATAGTGCCTGATGTCCCCCAAGGGGCCAAATCTCCCCCTGTTAGGAACCATGGCTTTGAAAACACCATAGTACCTATAGCAAAAATCCAATCTCCCCAGAAGACCAAAGGTTTGATCATGTCTCCTCTGACCATCCGATTACCATCCATTGACACTCATCCCACCTGCCCTTGTCAGACTTTGCAACAGGTCATAGGAGCAGTTGTCTCCCTGTGGCTTGCCTGTTGCTTCTGCCTTGTTGTCCCTGCTCACCACGGTGTCCCCAGTGCCTGCAGTGGGAGCCACACTCTCGACCCTGGAGTGGCTTCCATCTGCCCAGATCCCCCTCAGACTCTGAAGACCCAGTCCCAGTGAGCTCATCGCCAGAAGCCTTCAGCGTATCCTCCCGGTGAACGTACCTTTGGGAGTGCTGCTGGGTTCAGCATCTTCTCCTCTGCCTGCTTGCAAGGAAGTTACTTTGATAACTTTGTGCCTCAGTTTCCTTACCTATAAAATCAATAGAGCCACGGGTTATAGCCATTCGTATATGGATCTATCTGTAGGGTTACTGTGAAGATTCACAAGGATGACACCAGAAGCTAGTATTTATTACAGCATCGCCCATGTCAGCTGATATGAATATTTTGTAGTCTGAAGGCTTTTTCCTTTTGCACACTTGGTTCATGCCTCTGCCTCAGTTTCCCTTGTAGCCTACTTTCCTTGGCCACATTTTCTGAACCCAAACCGGGATCAGTCATGTGACAGATCTAGAAGGAAGGGCCAGAGTTCTGAAATGCAAAGGCAAATAGCTGTCATTAGTGTGTGTGTGTGTGTGTGTGTGTGTGTGCACTCGCGTATGTGTGCGTGCTCACACTCTGTGTGTGGGCCACACATATCATCCCAGCAGATCCTGGGTGGGGGACCACCTTTTCTTCTCTGGTGTGTAGGTAGCTCTGCCTCGTATTTGTTGATTTGAATTGTTTTAACTTCAGAAGAGGCAATTCTCTTTCAGAAACTCCTCTCTCCTTCTGAGCCCCTGAGTCCCTAATGTCCTTCGGTTAAGGAAAGCATGGCTTTCGTAAATGTTAATTTGTCCAAGCCAGGCCCTTCATCTCTGGCCAGGACAATTCAGGATTAAATTTCTTATTCTTCAGGACTTGTGTAAGAGTGCTTTCAGAAAGACAGTTTAAGGTCCAACTGGGGAGTTTGATTAAAATGCTGATTTCTAGACCTGGGCTCAGA
Organism: Ailurus styani; assembly: GCA_002007465.1. NCBI lineage: Eukaryota > Metazoa > Chordata > Mammalia > Carnivora > Ailuridae > Ailurus > Ailurus styani. The sequence continues at coordinate 1,915,729 of LNAC01000171.1, forward strand.
CTTAATCAGAAATTCTGACAGAGGGGCCTGAAAAGCTGAATTTTTTTTTCTAGAGAGAGAAAGAAAGAAAGCCTGCATGGGGTGGGACAGAGGGAGCGAGAGAGAGAGAGAGAGAATTTCAAGCAGACTCCGTGCCCAGTGCAGAGCCCAACTTGGGGCTCGATCTCACGACCCTGAGATCATGACCTGAGCCAAAATCAAGAGTTGGCCACTTCAGCGACTGAGCCACCTGGGTGCCCCCCAAATCTGAATTTTTAAAAACGTCTTAACTCGTATTTATGCTCGCTCATTTGGATAGTCAGGACATTAGAAAAACCCAGCAAAAGACGTAGAGGTGTCCTGGAATTACAGTCTTTGAGTGCCTGGGCTCAGGTTCATGAGGGGAGAAAGAGGGGTGTTTTCCTCCATGCTTCCTGCCACGCTGTGGACAATGTCAGTGATACACGGGGAGGGATTTTCTTGTTTCGATGAAAGGGTTGTATTCTTAGTCTACATTCCACCACTCTTAAGAATGCCCTGAGGGGGAGGGCTAGGTGTTTGCATGCAGTCTGGAGGAGGCCATGTGTTCTCCGCAAACCAAAGGGCAGTCCAGACAGTGACAGGTTCTGAGAATTATCTCAGAGCATCAAGACTGGAGCCATGACTTCACAGAGCAGCTCTTTGGGGAAGGCTTTGTTACCAGGTGCACCCGAAAGGATTCCATATGGCTCCAAGAGTCTGGTGGAGTTGGATGCATATTTGAGTAGAACCCAAAGATATGAAATAATCCATCCTTGGTTTATTTCTAGATGATTAATCCCTCCTCGATATCCAAGACCTGTCTTATGATTAATTTAAGTTCTCCCACAACCAAAAGTCTGCGTCAAATCCTTACGAGTAACAGAGCCCCACGTCCGATGTGATTTATTTAAGAAACAAAAGCAAAGAGGCTGTTAGGTCTCTTCCTTCAACTCCCCTGCTTGCCAATAATTTCATACCATTGATTTCTTTCTCCTTTCCTGTAGTTTCTGAACAAAATACGACTCTCCCTTTGACCCCCTTCCCCCGCGGACTCATGGCATTTAGTCGGAATTCCGCGTTACCTTTTTCTAGCTGGAGGGGCTTCAAACGGGTCTCTGAATGCTCAGCCCCTCTTTTCCGGACTTTTCCGTTCTCCTTTCCAACATTCTCAAGTCTCTCCTCTTAATAAATAAGTAGATAAATAATTAAAATATTTCAATGCACTGCCATCCATACCTCATCTTAAAATGGGTGTAAATATAATACTACCTCTCAGGGTTTCCAGAGGAGTGAATGAGTGAGAGTTAAAGCTTGTAGAAGATTGTTGGCCTGAGGGATGTGCTCACCGCCTATCAACTCAGAATTTCATGGGGAAAATGTCTATCTCAATTACACACGGTCTGTCTTTCTCTATTTTTTTCTGCGTACACACACTTCCTTCCTGAGCATGCTTGCCTTTTCTGTCCTTCATTACCAGTCCCTCTGAAGGAGCCTTTGCTCCCCCCCCCGCCCCGCCCCAACAGTACGTCACCTCCTACACACTGGACGTGACTTTACAGCTGGCCTTTGGCCATCCCCTGTCGGCAGCTGATGATTTGGTAACCGGATCACCTGTCCAGCGACACCCGCCGCCCCCTTCTGCACACAGTCCACCCGAATGCCCTGCCATATTGTACCTAACCTTTTGGTTCTTCCTTTCCTTTATTTTCAGATTTGTAATGGCATTTTATTGGCGTGTCCCCTTTTAAAAGACCTGGTCTCTGGTCCTTGATGTGGCTGTTGTTGCTGTCGCTTTCCTAATGATGATAGAAGCAGAAACTCAGGGCCAGAGAAATGTGTTCCCTGTCTACCTGGTGGCGCTCAGTGTCCTCTGTAACTGTGCTACCCCTCTCCTCTTCCTCATGTGACCCCATACCCATCATGGCTCCCTAGGTCTCTGTCTGCCCTAGGTTCCCATTTCACCTCATCTCACTGCACCCAGTGATCTCACATGACAGCCTGCAAGCAGGACGTGGCCCCCAGAAGCATTCTGTCATAGCCTCACTGTATTAAAAAAAACATAGTTTTCATATTTTGGTATTTTCACCTAATATCCCTCTGTGTGGCTTCTTTCGGAAAATTGGAGCATTGCGCCATGCCAGACCTATGTTTCCATGTGACTGCGGGTGGCTGGAGCTCAGAGTGTGGCTCCCTTAATCAGGGTGCCCCTAAGTTCATCATGAATCACAAGCACCTTCACTCTGCTGACTTCCGGCCACTCCTGTTGTATGATCCCTAGATAAGTTGTGACCCCATGAAACAAGGACAGCCAAAAAAGAAAGAAAAAAGAAAGAAAAAGAAAACCAGTTTAGGCATTCATTAATACTTGGTGGCATGCTAGTTGAGAATCATCATTCCATAAGAAGGATCTAGTTACACAGTGGAAAAAAATGTATAAAAAAACTGATGTTTTGTGAGATTAGGAGTCTCTTATAGGGTGGATGGATTATGGACATTGGGGAGGGCTTGTGCTTTGGTAAATGCTATGAAAGATGTAAGCCAGATGATTCACAGACCTGTACCCCGGGGGCAAAGAATTTAAAATAAATAAATAAATAAATAAATAAATTAAAAAAAAAACCCTGATGTTGTAGGCAAGGAAGGCAGGTCAAGATCTGTTAGGACAGTTGGAGCATGAGAGAGAGAGTGCTGGAATCATAGGGGCAAGGTATGGAAATCGAGGCCATAGTGAATCCAGAAGACACTGCCGAGGAAAGTTTGGGGACAGATAAAACTAAAATAAAAATTTAAAAAGCAGATGCAAAACCTAAAATAAAGCTACAGAAAGAGCTTGAGGGTTGCTGGTGCCACGGATACATACGTGGAGGCAGAGACTCCGGGGGGATGCTGATGGTTCTGAAGATGATGCGGAGTCCCATTTTGGGCGTCCTGAGTCAGAGCCAGCAGACAGCTAAATAGATTCCGTGCCGTTGGAGGGAAGACATGGCGCGGAGCATGGAAGGTGGATGGGAGCTTCGGTTTTAGAAGCTGCCCACATTCATGTGGTTTTCCAAAAGCTCTCTCTGAGAGGGAGAAGGAAGAAACTGGAAGAGAGGAAAGAGGAAGGAAAAAGAGAACCCACAGGAGAGAAAGAGTCAAGAGAGAAGTAGGAGATCAAGCAAAGAAGTTAAGAAATCAAGGTGATAGTTTGGTATAGACATTTCCTAGCAGGATCCACTGAGCAAGGGAGACTATATCTACGTAATCTATCTCCCTGAAACTCCTAGACTTGGCTAGGAGAAGGTTATTCAGTCGTTCAGTAAGTAGACATTAAGCATCTACAATTTTCCAGAAAGTGTGTTGGGAAGAACCATTCAACATGGAAAATGTATCAGTCAGTAGAGCCTAGGTTTTGCTACCACACTAACTCCCAAATCTCTGTGGCTTAACATCACAAAAGCTTACTTCCTACTCACGCCAGGGGCTCTGATCCCTGTCCTTCTCATTCATTCGGGCACCACACTGACAAAGCCGCCACCCCTTGAAACATGGCATTGACGTGGCAGAGAGAAAACGTGCCTCAGCAATTAAAGCTTCTCCTGGAACGTGAAGGCAAGTGGGGAGGCCGCCTCTAACTTTGAGGGCAGCAAAGTACACTCCTAGCGTGCGTCGGCAGGGAAGCAAACTGGAGCATTCACGCTTCGCCCTGTGAGTTCCCCAGAGATGGTTTTAAGGAAGAGTGGGCGAAATTCACAGCTGTAAATATTTACCATTCATTTCTTTACATCAAGGCTTACACCCCGATGGGCAGGGCCAGGACAAGATGAAAATGCAGGTCCCAGGCTAGAGGCAGGGCAATCGATCACCTCCATCCTCAGAACCACCACTCAACTCGGGGTGGAGAGATGACCCCCAAAATGTTGTATCCTCTGCACCTGATGCACTTGTTACCCGGATCAGGGGCAGGCCAGGAGCGCCCCCCACCCCATCACAGCTTGGTGCTGCCGACTCAGAGAAGAATGGTACCACTTGGCATGAGTCTGACCCTGACCCTCCCCTGACCCATACCCAGGCTCCCACAGGGATCTGAGAGCAGAGGCAGAAGGTGGGCCTTCCCCCACCTCCCCGACATGACCCAGCCACCACCCCAGGCTGTGAGTAGCAGTGAGGCGCTCAATGGACCAAGGCGGGGAGGAAGAAGTTGGAGGTCTGGTCACCAGAGGGCAGGCGGTGAGCAGCCGAGACCCCTTCCCAGGGAGGTGGGAGGGGTAGAGCCACTTCTGAGCTGAGGCTCTGAGCCTCCAGCAGCTGCCCCCTGCCCCATCAGACTTCCCCTTACAAAACACAAATTCAAGGATGATATTATTAAAAATGTCTTCAAGACAGTGACCACAGAGCCCCTTTGGAGGGAGGGGTCCTGTGTAGTTACACTGCCCCACACCCACCTTGCCTGCTCCCCTGTTATTTGCCTGTTTTTCTTTCCAGTTGCCCTTGAAATCACATTCAGATTAAAGTCATCCTAACAGGAAATTCATTTGGGATATAACATAAATCCCCACCTATCGAGGCTACCTGAACGGGCTTGACAATAACCTACTCTTTTTTTAAGTCTTCTTCCAAGATATTGGGCTCTTTGTAAGCCCCTTATTTGGGCCTGGGAATGGGGTAAGGCAAGGGGGTGGAAGGCACGAGTCAACTTTGCAAGGCCCATAGTCTGCAAGTTTGTGATTTATGCAACGTCTGAGAACGTCAGCCAGTGCTCGCAAGGAGATTGCATATTCGATAAGCCCTCAGCTTCTCCCTTTGCCAGTGAGGCAGCCTGCAGAAGTCAGGTGTCAGGGAAATAGAAATAGGTGGTCTTAATGTTCTCTCTGGTATTATATCTGTCTGTAGAGAATATAGCTTACAACAGATTAGCGGACTCAACCTATACCGAGACCGTGGTAAGAGTGAATGCTGTTGACATTATCAGCGATTCCTGGAGGAGAATTTTTTCCTTTTCTTCCTTTTCTTTCTTTCCAGAATTTATTTGTTCCCCTCTACACTTGGCTATCCTTTATCCCATAGCTGTTTATCTCCCTGAAATAGCTTTGCGTATCTAACCATATTAAATCCACTTACTTATTGTTAGTTTATCTCTGTTTGGTGTATCGAATGTTTATTTATAAGCCACTCATGTATCTAAAATTTACCTGATTGTTGCCTGTCTCTTCTGTTTGCTGGCATGTATCCGACTGGGCTGTGCATATATTTGCTGCACTCAGATTATAGAAGTCTTTTGGTAAATATAACTAGTTAGAAGTCCCAAAGAAAGGTTTAGAATACCTAAGAGGCACATTCCTCTGTGCCTAGAAAATGCCCTATAATGCCCAGAAAAAATGTGCTCCGTGTTGACATCGGGTGTGTTTGGGAACATGACAAGATCTGGCACTCAGTCCTTAGGAGTAAGTTAACCCCCTCTCTTAAATGTTTTCAATATCCTGAAGCCCCACTTATCACAAATTGATTAGTGTTAGTGTGTGTTTGAGGCTGCGTCCCCAGTAGGTCTGCATTCCATGACTGGTCCAGGAGAGGATGGATTAACTGGTTCTCGGTCAACATCAGCTCTTTGACACCTGACACAATGCCCTGGGAACAGCAAGAGATTCATAAACATTACTTGAGTGGATGATGAATGCTTGGCCTCATCTGAACCGGATGCTTACTTTCCTCATCTCTTATAAATTTACATCTGGGATTATTCTGATGTACCTGTCTGTGGTGTGTGGATGCCCAAAGCATCCCGTGAAGGGACACTCTCAGATGAGGACTCAGAAGCCCAGCTTCGAGCCAGGCACACCTATGCGTGTACTTAACCTCAAGCATTATTAGCTGGGGTATGTCATGGGACCTCTAAACTCCAGGCCTTCATCCAAAAAGTGGAAATAGACACCTCATGGGTGTGTCATGAAGATAAAATGAGATGATCAAGGCAAACTCTCGAGTAGACAGTAGGCACTCCATAAATACCACCTGCTGCTGCTTGTTCCTACTGTCACCTGGTCAAATGGTATTTGTCAGCTGCCAATGTCAGGGTGTTGGAAACTTTGGGTGCAAAATGGACATCTCGGTGAATACTTCCTGACATGTTGACTCTGTAAATTCTTTTCACTGTTGTGTGGGACGTCTTCCCCAAATGGCTGCCTGTGCCGGGGGAGAGGCGGTCTCTGGGCTTGACACAAACCCACTCTCACCCAAAGTCCCCCGGCGTGGAGGTAGTAGGGAAGAGATGTGATTATTCAGGACTTCTGCTTAAATTATTTTGTGCCTAGGGTATGTATTTATTTGCCTGCAGCGAATTCAGAAGCATGAACAGCGCTCATGTTCCCTCAGTAAGAGTTACCGATGTTTTCAAATTGGGCCCAGCAATTTCTGTGTCCGGATCTGAGAGGCAGGAAGAGGCCAGGGTTGGGTTTCAGACATTTAGATGTCTTCCTTGCATGCGGGAAGCATTAGTGTTCAGTGGTTTGGCCCAGGATGAAGCGTCCTTGCAGGGGCTAGATCTTATGCATTTCCATTCCCCTGCCCCACCACCGCCGCCGTGTTAGCCTTCCTTATTCCTTCACTGACTTATTCGTTCGACAAGTCCATTTGGAAGTTCTGCTCTTTGTCAACCATGGCTATAAGTGGAGATATAAGCAAGGTTTTTGCCCTTGTGGATTTTACCTTCTAGAAGAGAGGGAGGCCATAAATGCATGCCTTAATTTTTAGGGACTGCTCGGTGCCATGGCAGAAAAAAACAATGCAAGGCCAAGAAAAAGAGAACAAAGGGAAGGAGTTGAGGGGGGCATACAAGTGTTTTCATTAGGTTATCAGAGCAGAATGAAGTGAGGGAATGAGTCACGTGAGAGGGAAGGCAGCTTGTTCTAGGCAAGACAGCTGCAAGAGCAAAGGCTGCTGGGAGGCCTGAGGGTGAGGGCAATGGGGGCGGGGGTGGGCGGGGGCGGACGTGAGTGAGGGGACAGTAACGGGAGATGAGTCAGATGGGACACAGGGGCCTCATCGTGCGGGACCTTTGCAATCAAGACAAAGGATTTTAGGATCGCAGGGAATGAAAGAACAAGGAAGGAATGATAAGTGTCTATAGGAGTGGCTGGGGGCTCAGTCCAGACAGGGGCCACCCAGCACGTTGCTGCTGTGACTGTCAGAGGAGCCTGAGCTGCTGTGAGGCAGGCATCGTGGGACTAGCTAGCTACACAGCCGTTCTGGGCCTCAGTGTCCCCATCCATAAGAGGGAGCTAATGATATCTCTCCTTAATGGTTCTCATCTGAATTAGATGTATCTGGATGCATCAAGGAATGGTAGCTATTTAGTGCATTACATCATTTCATATTATTATTTTCAGGGTTTTTTTTTTTCCAAAATGATGAAAGAGAAATGAATGTGTAGGGAAAAATGGGGGCTGTGCTAGTATCCGGCTGTGGGCTCACCTTGTGTTTATTGCCTTGGCAAACCATTGTTGCCAAGTAAAACTTTGCCTCCTACAACCTGGAGGTTCCTTTCTTCAATGTAAACGTCTTTAAAATAAAAATGCCAGCGACTTCGCACAGCCCACCTCTTTGGAATGCCCCAGACTCTTGCTCACTGCCCGACCTCCAGGTTCACTCATCATCTCTCAGCTCCCGCAGTGCCCCAGTCCCCCACCTGTACCCCTGTGCCATGGCTGGTGCCCTTGCTGCTTGCCCAGCTGGCCACAAAACCTCATTACACAATTTTAGGAGCAACTGACCATGTCAAACACAGTGCGACTAGCATGCCCAGCAGGTGGGGTACCAGCGATCCCACACACCTCTCTCCATCACTTGGAGTCCAGCCCCTAATTTCCCCCAGTTGACTTTTATTCCTACATAAGACCGTATGCCAATCTCGTGTCTCAGGGAGCCTCCCCTGACCTCCAGAACAGGCCCAGTCCCTCACAGTAGTCTCCCCTTGCCCATAAACCTCTTTGTAGCATTAATCACAGTTGCAATCTTACTTTTCTTCATGTGGTAATGTAACTGAAGCCAGTGTGCTCTGCTAGAGTGGAAACTCCATTGGCCTGGAAGCCACGGTCATTTGTTTCTTTGCTGTGTCCTCACCATCATCATTTGTGTGCAAGTACAGTTTCTGGCTAAGATCATCTATGCCATAAATGTTTGTTGAATGAATCATCAACCTTCCAGGAGGCATCAGGTAGTTTTGTTACTGCAAAGCCAAGTAGGAAAAAGGCAAAAGAATCTGTGCAAGACTGCCCCATGAGAAGAAAACCAGATCTTTTCCAAGAAAGCCAAGTTCCTGTGTGTTCTCCAGTCTACAGAGCAGAAACATTGTTCATCTCAGCTTCCCATTCCCAGCAAAGAATGAATAGCTGATGTCTCTGGTTAAGACTGGAAAGCCAGGGAAGTTGAGCTGTTACTTGAGACCAGACTCTTATCTGGAGAGCTTCCAACACCACAGTCAAGGCCACTGGTCACATCCTTAGGTTGAGGTTTTAGCAGATTGTTTTAAGTGCTTTTCCCAAGACAGCCAATGAGGATGCAGCTGTTTATATTTGCCGAGTGTCTAATTCATGTGGACTAAATACCACAGAGTGGGGGGCTTAAACAACAGAAGTTTCTGGAGTCTGGAATCCCGAGACAGGTGCCAGTGTGGTTGGGTTCTAGTGAGAGTTCTCTTTTTGGTTTCTTCACATGGTAGAGAGAGACAGAAACAGAAGTGGGGAGAAGGAAGAAAGCTCTCCTACGTCTCTTCATAAATGGGCAATAATCCCATCATGGGGCTCCACCGTTACAACCTAATAACCTCCCAAAGACCCTACGCCATAAAGCCATCCCACTGAGGGTTAGGGTTTCCACATATGAATGTTGAGGGGACAGTCCTTAACACCTAGGAAGCTGCATATTGAGATTTGTAGCCAACATCATCCGCGCCTACAAGATGCAACATGAGACATCTCTTCCCTATCAAGAAAGAGTTGGAGTTACACAAAGTAACCTGGGTCATTTGTGCGCTCAACAAATAATTACCAAGCAGCAACAATGTGCCAGCCCTTGTTCTTGGCTCTGGGGATTGAGAAGTGAAAAAGATAGACAGAAGTGCCAGTCCTCAGGGGGCTTACTTACTAGTGGTAGAGACAGTAGATAAGTATATAAGGTAATCAGCTCGTGCTAAGGGCTGCCGAGCATATAACACATGGTCGTGTGTTTGGGAATAGTACAAAGAGAAGGAAATAATTTTAGATTGAGTGGTGATCCAAGTGACCCATGGGAGGCAGCCATGCAAATACTTAGGGAGAACAGGGTTCCCAGAAGAAGGAGCAACAGGTGTAAAGGTCGTGGAACCTAGTTAATGGCATTGAAAGGTCATTTGGGAGTACAAACAGATAAGCCCATTTAAAAAATCTGTAACCCTGACAAAAGGCAAATACATTTCAGGGCACCACTTGGATTCTAAATTGTTCTTTGTTCTCATGTTTTGGCCAAGCAGTAAACAAATTCAGTGTAGTTCTTCTCCCTGCTTAATCTCTTTCCAAGATTTCCCGCAATCCACCTGTCTCTCTATTCCTGAATAGCTGAAATGGCAGCCAGATAGGATGAGAAATATGTATTTTTGTGAAGTCATGTCACACTCACGTTATAGCGAGGCCACATGGAGGAGTGACAGAATTATCACTCCCTTTTTATCACTCAGGAGAATTGTAAAATTGTGTCATTGTGGGTTTTGCTGTTGACCACAACGGTTTGATCAGCACACTCAGAGAATTTACAGTGCCTTCATGGAGTAAAATAAATATCCAGATAAAAAAGCCAAATGCCTTTTAAGGTTTTGGCTACACTAGAAAATGGTTCTTATAAAGCAGCATATTGATAGTTTGAGGGTTAATAAGGAAAGACATTTGGGAAAGATTTGGTAAGAAACAAATGGATTTAAATTTTAAAGGGGGAAGATGTGAGGAAGAAGAGTTAAGATATGACAAAAGAAAATTATAGTATCTTACATCAGGTTCACTAGAAGCAGAGCCTGAGGCAAGGATTTGGGTACAGGTGATTTACTGAGTAATTGCAGTAAAACCTGTAAGGGCATGAGGGAGGCAAAATAGTGCTGAGGAAGGATGTGGTCCCAGGTAAAGTCTAACATTGGTCTGAAGCATAGACAGAGGGCTCTGGGACTTAACGCCCAGTGGGTTTCTCCTCTTTAGAGACAAGGATGATGGATTTTGTATCCCACTGTCATTCAGACATTGGTTGTGGGCAGCAGAGAGGTGTCTTAACCTTTCAGGTAAGGTGGCACCTCCCAGCTGCTGAGGACAATTCTCCAGAGGGGCAGCCGTGGGTGGCCCGCCACCACCACACACAATAGCTATGGGTGGCTGCACCCATAGGGGATTTTGGTGGGGAACTCACAGAGTCTCCTGCACCAGATTCTCCTTCAAAAAGGTCTCTCTTTCCACAAAATATGAACATCTATCCATTTATTGAATTATTAACTCATTATTCAATAAAGTTTCTTGAGCACCTACTGTTTCTAAAATTAGTGTTGCAACAGTGAACAAAATGGATCTGTTTGTAGCCAGGTACCACCAAACTTAAGCAAACAAGGGAGACATCACCAATCAAACTGTGGCAAGAATGATGATAAGTTCTATGGTAAAAGAGGTCAAGTTCTGTAGGAGCTCTTATTAGGACCCCTGAATCTAGGGAGACAGTCTAGAACAGTTTCACCCATCACAGTACCCATGAGCCACACCCAGTGATAGAGCACTTGAAATGTGGCTCATCCCAAGTGAGGTGCTCTGGAAGTATAAAATATACCTGCAATTTCAAAGACTTCATATGGAAAAAAATGTCAAAGAATCTTACCAATAATTTGTTATAATGATTACATGTTAAAATGACAATATTTGGGCTCTATTGGGTTAGATAAAATATATTATCAAAATTAATGGTACTTGTTAATATTTACTTGTTTAATGTGGCTTCTAGAAAATTTTAAATTACATATGCAGGTCTCCTTATATTTCCATTGAATGGCACAGGTCAAGGGCTTCTTTTCTTTCATACCTTCAGCATCATAGATAAGCTTGCTGAACAATCCAGTAACGATCCACAATCTAGTTAACATGGGTGTTCACAGAGTATCTCCTCACGATAATGAAGATATGGGTACATTGCTCCAAATTTAATATTGAGCACTTCTAATCACTTGAGACCATGTTCGGTTTGATTTGGTTTGGTTTGGTTTGGTTTGGTTCGGCTTGGCTTGGCTTGGTTGGATTTGGTTTCATTTGAATGAGCCCCTTTAACAATGGACTCCTCTTTTCTGTCTCCCTCTGGTATTCAAAGGTTCACAAAAACACAGTTTCCTTCCATCCCGCGCCCCTTTTAGATAATTGGAGTTTGACCGAATAGTGTTTTCCATCTACCACAGATACAATTCTCGTTTTATCAGTCCTTTTTTCTCTTCTCTACGTGGCATGATTGTGAATATAAATCTATAGATTCAAAAGTGAAGAGGCAAAGAAATATAAATGGTTTGAAGTGAGTCTCTTTTCAAGTAATTTTTCCCCTACCCTAGTAAGATGTCACTCCACGAGAGATTTCACAGCAGAGCAACACTAGAAAGTATGATAATCGTTCAAAACATAATTGAAAGATTTCAAAAGTTGAACTGGAAGCATTTTTGTCAGAGTTTATTGCAAGTATTTTGTATCTTAAAAAAAAGTTTATGAAAGTTCTGTGACAAGAAGATAAATTATGGAACCATAAGAACAGGGAAATAAATGGATCCTGGAGACTGACAAACAGGGCAAATGACGAGAACGTATAATTTTAGAACACACAAAAAGGTAACTAAATTTGAAAAATTGCATTAGTGTATCATTTTCTGTATATGAGCCATTAGAGGGGAAAAGTGGAAATTACACCCTGTAACAAAGTAAAAATGTTTTCAGTGTTTAAAGGTAATTTTGTAATACTGCTACTATTACTTAAACTCTTACCTCTTATAAAAATCCAAAGACAGGACCCCTGGTGATATTACCTGTGTCTTAGGCAAAGAGCAACAATTTGAATTCCATTCAAATACATTTGTATTTTGCCAAGTGCTATCAAGCTCTGAGCTGCATAATTTGCCATATAAGTGAAATAGATACTTTTTCTCTGCACATTTATCACTCTCCTGTGGGCTTCATTACTGACAATCAAATCATAGAAGATGTACAAAATTGTCATGATGCACTTATTTTCTCATGATATTCGATACAAATAGTACTTCTTTACAAATGGCTTTTTCCCCCCCCATTTGCCATAACATTTTTGCGGGCTTTTCAGAATCTTACTAAAGTTCCAGTGATAGACCTTTTTTTCCCCAGCAAATATGTAGGACTTCTTGGAAAGCAAATATTTCTATTTAGGGAAAAATTAAAAATACTTCACATAAACAAAAGCAGTATTGTTTACCAGTAGTCCTTCAACTGTTATTCTCTAGATGGGTGTATGTGTGTGTACCATGTAAAAGCATTTGTGAAAACAATAGATCCTAGCTCACGTTGTCTCCCTTTTGAAATCACACACATCCCATCACTGAATCATTTTAAGGATTAAATATAGAGGCGGGCATCAAACAACCAAATCCTGGTCAGAAAAATTAAATGGAGTAGTGAGCAAGAAATACATAGCCTCCTCCATCTAGCTTTTCTTTTTCCACTTTTGAAAACATCATGGATACAGAGAAATTTTCGTCCACTCTAAAGGATGCGAGAACGGGCTATTGACTCAGCACATTTAACTGGCAAAGCTATAGGGAGCGGTAGGGACTGTGGCGGACTGAAGAGCACACTCTGCCTCTAGAGGGAGCCACTGTTCCCAACTCCAGTTTCATGCTCCATTGAGCAATGTAATGTTTTCCTTCACTTCTTTTCAAAAGAAGCCAGAAATCTGGATTTCTCTCTCTCTCTCTCTGTCTCCCTGTGTGTTTAGAAAGATATTTCTTGATTTTTAAAGCTTGATAGCATATTTTAAGTATATAAACACTGAGCAAGCCAAAGAAAATACATTTCCTCGCCAGATACAGCCTGAAGACTGCCAGGGTGGGACTTCTCTCTGTGGAATGGTCTTCGCCACGGGGCTGGGACAGCCAGGGTCATCGTGTAAGGGTCATGGAGTCTGTCCCGAATCTCTACCTCTCTACTGTCCCTCCTAGGACACGATCTATTAGAGACGACATCATCTATTGAGAGACAGTATGTAAAATGTCATCTACGTTAACTGTAAAAACTCTACTTTTCTAACCAATATAGGTAGGTGGTACTTGGGCCTTCAACGTAGTTATGTCCCCTGTCAACAAAAATCATTACGTCATCGTCACCTAGTGAGTATGAGCCTCAGGGCAACAAACTAAAGATATGGAAGGGAATATCATTTTCATCTCCTGGATTTCAAGTTTATTCCTATTTTTAGCAAAGCAGACACAACTTTGTAACTCTGATCTGTTATGGGATCCCCTTCCTCTAAGTCTCTGGGCTCTGGCTGCCTGGACACACCAGAGCCATTTAATCCCTGAGCTGTTGGCTTCCATCCGCTGAGAACTCTTCCCTCCTTCCTCTCTTCTCCTCCTTCCAGTCACATAGAACACCCTGTTTATCTGGGCTGGGGGCTGGGGAAGGAAGGGCAGAGGAAGACCCTCCCTCAACTCTCAATTCTGGCCAAATTCTTTTTCTTAACCTTGTGTTACACATCCTCTAAGTCTCTCAAGGGATTTTTAGGCTTTGGGAGATAAAAGCCAAGAAGAGGTAGAAGGTACTTCTGCTTGCTGCTCAACCACATCCCTTCCCCAAGCCCAGGAATACAACTGATGACTACACACAAGGCTCAGAGACAAAACCTGGGTTACTATCTCTCGCAAGTACCCAGGACCGTAACAATTGCAGTATCTCGGACCACCTGTCCTTGTCAGGTACCAACTCTGTGTTCTGGGCTGACTAAGTATCATCTTACTTATTTTCCAAGACAACCCTGTGAAGTAAATATGATCTGTATCAGTTATCTGTCAACAGACTGTGCTACATAACCCATCCTCCTGAGCCTGCGTGACATAAAACAATAAACATTGATTTCGCTCACCGGTCCGAGAGGTCCAGCAGATCTGGGCCAGGCTGGGCTGATCTCAGGTGGCCTTGCCCATAAATCTGTGGTCAGCTTCCAGGTTGGTTTAGGGACCCTGCTTCTCTTGGCTGGGCTCATTCATGTGGCCGGGAATTGGCTAGCTGTGGGGCTGACAGAGAATAGCCTCAGCTAGGATGGCTGGGACAACCTGGCCCCACCCCAGGCATCTCTCATCATCCAGCGAGATAGCCTATGCATTTTCTTCTTGTAGCAATGGCAGAGGGAAAAAGTGAGCAAGCCAGGTCATGTAAACATTTTTCAGTTTTCTGTTTTGCATTCCATTTGCAAACGTCCCAATAGAAAACGTGAGTCATGTGCCAAGCGAGGAGTCAGAAAGGGGTACACAAAACAGTTAGCTGGCAAAGGGCATAGAAAGATGGGGGGGCCCAAGTATTCAGGCCCATAATACAAACAAGATCCCATTTTCTGAATGACAAAACTGAGCCTAGGAGAAATGAGCCAGGCAGTAAAGAGGCTGGGCTTCAAACCCAGGCATGTTGGACTCCAAACGAAGCTCCTAGCCACATTCTTGTGCTGCCTTAATTTTTGAAGGGAGCTTATAAAAAGGATTCTCCATATTAAGGCAGCATCTTCCAGGCCAAATGGAGTGTTGAGTAATTGCCTGCTGAATATGGTTGATAGAGAAAGCAAACTTCAAGCCAAAACACTTTAATTTCCCCTAAACATATGTAATCATCTTAATTTCCTTTTTGCCTCTGTTGACAGAGCTTTGGGGAGACAACTCCTTTTTAGCATCAGCCAGTGTTTCCCTGGGAAGCAGCATGCAAGAAATGGGGTTGGCATTCTTTCCTTCTAAAAAAAAAAAATCCATTTTATGTAATTTTACTATCTTCTCTGGGCTGGCCCCTTCCTCCCTCCAGGGACCTCTTTTACTTGATGTCGTTCTTTACCCCATGGGTTCAAACCCTCGTGTTCATTTATAATCAGGCTCCTGTGTCTTGGGTGATTTGTGACCCAGGTTTAGTTCCCATCACTTGAACCCATTTGGGGGCTGAATTTCATACATAATGAAAGAGCGGGCTGAGCAGCGCTGATGTCTCTGGAAGGCCCAGTTTATTGATCAGTAATTGGTTTGTTTCAGAGGGCAGTGTTGTCCTAATCTGAGAGGCAGATTACATTCTCAAACAACAAAATGCAAACCCAGCATCTTCCAGCAAGTCCAGTTTCTCCCATGGGTTGACGTGACTAGACATTGCCAGCTTGACTTTATGGACTGTTAAACTTTTTATACAATGACATGAGGTCTGATAACAGACTCAAGTGAAAATAATAGTAATAATAACAGCAACCCAAATTTCTGGAACCTTTATTGTAAGCCAGGAACTGTGCTAAACTATGCATGCATTTCGTGTTCCTAACCATCCTGAGTTATGGAGACCACTATACACTCATTTTACAGCTCACGATACTGGGAGTTTAGGTGATTTTCTTTCCCAGGGCTACACCGCCAGCCAGCAAGTGACAGGCAGAGCGGGGAGTTGGCTTAGCCCATGATGACTGAGAGTGGGATCAGTAAACTTTGCCTGTAAAGAGCCAGACAGTAAATATTTTAGGCCTTTGCAGGCTCTTTGGCTGCTGCAGCAACTGCTAGCTCTGCCATTGCAACATCAAAGTGGACACAGACAGTGCATCTACAAATGGGAGTGGCTGTGTGCCAATAAAACTTTATTTACAAAACAGGCAGTGCGCTGGATTCACCATTTGTTTGGCGTCACTTCCAAGCTGTGTTGCTTGGGGCATCTTGCTCAACTTCTCTTTAATCTCAGTTTTCTCCTCTAAAACGTGAGGAGGAGGATGGTCACACCGAGTGTAGAGGGTTATTTTGAGAAGTAGTACCTGGATGTTGCATACAAAACACTTGTTTCTGTTACCGCTGATGTGGGAGAGGGGAGTGGGGACGGGGAGAGGAATTCCTTCTGGGCTCAAGCCCCACTTTCCGACTTACCAGCTGAGTGATCTCCGCATGTTACTCAACGTCTCTGACTCTTAGACCCCTTCCTTCTTCATAAGGTGGAGTATACTAAGAGCACAAATCTGACCGGATAATTAGAAAGATTAAATGAATTAAGTGCGTGCAAAGGGTTTAGAACAGTGCCTAGCACGTGGCGAGCAATTTAGAGGTGCTTGCTTTATTATTATTATTGTTAGTGAAAAATCAAGATTTGAGCCCAAGTGTGCCTGGCTTCCAACCGTAGTCTCTTTGCCACCACGCGCCCCTGCAGTGCCTTCTGGCCATGTTACGCTATCGGTGACCCTCTTGGTGACCTGGTGAAGCCTATGGGCCCCTTCGCAGAATGCTGTTTTTAAATGCATAAAATGCATAAAATAAAATACCATTTTTAAATGACAAAGAAACAATTACATAGAAATTCAGTTATCAAAATGTGTTTTTAAAAAACAGTTTTAATGTAATTATATATGTACTTCTGGGTTACCACATTGAATAATACGATCTGTCAGGAGGTCTAATAACTACTCTAATGTTGAAATCCTAATAAATGTCCTGGGTAGGAGAGTCTCTCTGTAACAACTGTAGTGTGATATCATATTCGTGATTTGTACTGGTGCTAAAGTCATGGGTCCCGTGATTTGATACCTGCATTTCTAATTGAAGAAATGCTGCATTTCAGGTAAATGTTGGTGAAAAATTTTTAAAAAAAAATTCACAGTCAAGAAATGCCTGAACTCATAGATAACTTGGGGTCTGCAGACCCCTAGGTCAAAAACCCCTGTGCCTCCTGCCATGAAAGGAGGCATTTGAAAGAAATAATAAATCTAATGAACACTAGTTCTTACAGAGGTGAACGGTCCCTGCAGCTTGGTCTTAAGGGCACACACACACAGAGATTGGGTTTGGCACAACGGATGTCCACAAAGAGAGCAGTGCTTCCCATGCCTGTGTAGTCATGAAGCGTTCATTCACTGGTATGTGAGCGAGACATCAGAAACTGCGTTGTCCCCTAATTTGATGCCCCGCGTGGAAAAAGGTTGTCATTGAGACTGAGCCAGCGAGAGGTAATGGAAACATGATACCACTGACCTCATCCAAAAAAAATAGCTATTGTCACAGGACAGAGATGCTGAATATTTGTAGGTTTGGGGAGAAATATATTTGTTAGTGAAATGGAGCTTACTGTGGGGTGAGTAAAGGTGAATTATTTGTCAGACGACTGGAGGAGGTTTATGCAATATAGTATTATTGAGCGGCGCTATTAACAGAGTGAATTGCTATTGTGACATGCCATTAAATTGTTTTTAGTGTCCACAAAGGTATCATTCAGGAGCTGGCAGGGTTAGTAACAGAGTTGTATTTTTGGTGGACAGCAGCAGATCTTGAAACAAAATAGCGTATTTTATAGAAAAGTAAAATATGGCCCGAGCCGGAAGTCCACAGACAATGGAGTCTGGGGTAGTCATTTGCAGCTACTTGACAAGAACCCCAAGAATCGAACAAGGCTCTCTGAGTTCCCGTATGTGTAGCGGAAGCTGAAATCTGAGTAATGCATCAGGAAGGAACAGTGAAGAAGTGAGATGAAGAGAGAAATCTGAACCTTAGGCTCTTTCCAGAATGTTCTGTCTTCTTCATGAATGTATCCCCAGTGTTTAGCAAAGAGATTGGCTCAATAATTATTTGCTGAAAAAAAAGGAGAGGGGGGAGAGCCCGAGAGGGAGAGGCAGGAAGAGAGAGAGAATATTAACTAGCCAAGTGAACACTGGTGGTTTGGAAGCATATATGTATCTGTATATGTATGCGTGAACACCTATTGATATATTTTTTATTTTTCACCAACTAGTTATTGCATGCCTACTAAGTGTCAGCCCCTTTACTATGTATTTAATGAGACAGAAGAGATCCTAGCTCGCAGATGACTGGCATTCAAGTGAGGGATTCAGAGAATAAACAGGAAATCAAATAAGCCCATTTCAAGATAGTGCTAAGTGTTAGGAAACAACAACAACAAAATACCCAGAAACTAAAAACCCTCGTAATGAGGTAGAGGGTAATTAGAAAGAAGGGGATCCTTTGGGTATGACGGTGATGTTGAAGCTGAGAAGATCAGGAGACTGACGTTTCATTGAGGGCTTCCTACGTGCAGGGCGTGCGTTAACTTCTTTGCACCCATTATTTCATTTAATCCTCACATCTCCACTGTGAAGGAGAGAGTATTTATAACAACTTCGCAAATGACAAGGAAGAAAGTGAGGCTCAAAAAGGCAAGTCGACTTGTCTGTAGTCGCAGAGCTGGTAAGAGACAAGCCAGATTGAAATACCCTGCCTTGCCTGATCCCACGCCTTAGAGACGAACCAGGTGCCTGTTGCCTCAAGGTGAAGGGAAGCTCCCAGTTCATGATCATGCAAATTAAGGAAGACTTTCCAGTAAGGCCTCTGTTCTTTGATTTGCAAATGACTGTTATTTTTATGCCATACTCTGGCTATTTTCTACCTGGTCACCTGGCTTCATTCCTGAGACTTGTTGTCAGTAACCCAGATGGTGGATTTCATCTTGAGTCTGATTCATAGATGACTCTGAGGAAAAATGTACGTCTTTCCCATATGGAAAAAGAACTGAGTCATCGTCCTAATTTAGATAGGGTAGGGAAAAGGGATAAAGATCTTAAGGAAAACAAGCTCTTCTCTTGAAGAAATTGTCTCAACCCCATTTAGGACACATTTTCTCATAGCTAAGCTCTTATGGGCTAAGGCGTGTGGACGGATAGAAAAACAGTATAATTTTAGCACCAACCAGCCACCCTCTACCCCACGCCTGCCTTGGAGTATTGGTTTTCTTGTTCGGTACTCACCGTATGCACAGGGGCCATTGGAGTTCACATTTGTTATTATTAATTCTTTATTTTTGTTTACATTTTCACCCAGTTGATTGCTACAAAATGTTGACATGTGTAAGTTAGCATATCTTAAATGCAATTTAAAATATCAAGTATTATTATTAGGATTACTATTACTATTTTGGCTATCTAGTTACTGGTGTATTTTTTATGTCTGTATCTAGTGTTGGGGAGTCCAGGAGAAACGAACAGGGACACGTTCACATACTACATGATGAAGTTCAAATTGGTCACACTCTCTGGAGAACATTTTGGCCATTTATTACATGCCTCTGAGGTGAACCTGGCCCATGAAAAAATAGTTCTGTTTCTGGGAACTTAGTAGAAGTTTTATCTACATTAAGATATATGTAAATTATTTCCAGTGAAGTATTTATAAGATAGGGAAAAATTAGAAACAACTGCCATGTTCAATAATAAGGCGTTGATTATTTTTTAAAATGATAACTATAAAAGTTTATCACTCATCATTAAAAATCCATGCTTATAAAGATAGAAGTCCCTAATATATTGAAATATAGGACAAAAAAAATGTGTCCTAAATGGTGTTGAGACAATTTCTTCAAGAGAAGAGCTTGTTTTCCTTAAGATCTTTATCCCTTTTCCCTACCCTATCTAAATTAGGACGATGACTCAGTTCTTTTTCCATATGGGAAAGACGTATGTTTTTCCTCAGAGTGAACAAAAGGCATATTAGTAAACAGATGTATATTATGATCTATAAACACTATGATATTTATTTATGGCTACAGTATATTTATAGACATGTATCTATAGATAGATATAATATTAAAGGTGATATTATATTACTATGTAATACTCTTATTATATTATTATGATATAATTTATCATACATGGGATTTTTTTTCTTTGTATTTTTTTACAACTTCCACATTTTCTACATGGAACATGATTTATTATTATAGTCAGGAAAAAACACACATGCACAAACACAGTGAATGAAGGTCAATGTCGAAGATTCAAGTTTTGTTTTCAGTCTACCCAGCACATTTTTGGGTACCCATCACCCACCTGCACCATCTCCCAGCTCTGGCTCCCAGCATCCTTCCTCTGGCCTTTTGCTTGTTAGCGCACATCCCTAAGCTGACACGCCAGGTTCTTCTCCACAGGTTGTGTTAACAACCTCATGCCAATAGTTCCAGAAGAGCTCAGCACTGACTCTATACCCATTTCCTTCTTGGAAGAAAAGCCAACAAAAGGTGTTCTTAGAGACTCATAATTGTGTTTCTTGTTAATTCCCATCAGGGAAAGGGGAGCAATAGAAGAAAAGAAAAGAAAAAAAAAGAGTTTAGCTCTTTTAGCTCTGTATGGGTGATCGTGGCTCAGTATGTTTCCTTATTAATGATGGTTATTAGTTTCTTAATACTCGGTGCTGGGAATTTAAATCCACATAAGGGCTCAAGAAGTGGTTATGTGTATTATATGTGAACTATATTGGAACAAAGCGGAAAGAAAAAAAGAAGAAAAAGAAAAAACAATGAGGCAGAGTAGAAGCAGAGCCAAAGGTTACTTGTTCGTTGTTTTCTTTTGTAAGTCACAGGACTGACTGATTTCAGAGGAATTGATATATTGAAGGGCAATGTGGTTAGTGGAAAAGATCTCACATTCTGTATTCAGATTAATCTAGTTTGAACCCAGGCCTTGCATTCATTGGCTTTGTTACTTTGGACAGAGACAGTGCAATTTACCAATTAAAACAGCAGCCAGACAGAGCTTTAATCCCAGCTCAGCCATTTCTAGCTGTGTGATTTCCCACAAATTACTTAACCTCTCTGAGCCTTTGCTGCTGGGCATACAAAATGGGGAGGGGCTCTTTTCTTCTGCAGGATCAGTGATGTCATTAATGAAGCCCCCGACCTGTAGAAGGTGCTTACAGAGACTAATGTTTTATCACTTTCGATGATAACGATTTCATTCTATTTATATATCTTTTAAAGAAGGAGAAAAACAAGGAGATAAAGAAGAGAAGAAAAACCAGAGTTGAGTTATTTATAGCGGTCACATCAAACTGAGACCTCCTGAATGTTTGGGGTTCTTATGTGTTTTGCTTTTTGTGAGATACAAGGAAGTCGCCGGGACATCTGTGAAGGCATGTGTGTGCTCCTCTCCATATTAGATTACACGTTTTAGGACAATAAATCAGTGAAAGAAAAGTAATAAATAATGCATGCCGAAAATGTGATCATGTTTATTAAGAAGCAACAGCCTTGTCATCTTCATTTTCTTCTTCAGTGACTCTCCCCTCTGAGGGTTTGCTCTTCAGGGACTCCCTGCAATTTAGCTGGAGGCCATTCTCTAGTTCTTGTTTGCAAAGATACCTGCTTTGCAAAAATAAGTTAAAAGCTGAGCATCCGGGTCCTCTGATGAGCCGCTAGTCAAATCCATCCCATCTTCGGAGATGGCTTCCCTGGGACGCCACGTCTGCATTTTCCTGCTTTTCTGTCCTGCCGCTCTGGTCTTTCTGCCGTGAGTTTTTAAGAAGTCTCTTTAGGCTGTTGGATTTTGGAAAAGAAAACAAAAACCCCAAATCAACTTTCCTTTTCCTAGTCCTGGCCAGCTGCTACAACATGTTGACATTGGGGCGTTGTGACGTCCAAGGGTTTTAATTGGGGCTGCATTATAATCTGTTACTCGTCACCGTTTGCACTTGAATGACCCTGAAAAGACACAAAGGAACCACACTGGCAACCGGTCTTCCAGGGGCCCCAGCAGAAAACTCTTACCCTGTGGAAGCAGAGCCGTGTGTGTTTCCTAAGAAAGAGAAGCAGAAAGGGGGCAAGAGAGGTTGAGATTGGGAGCGATGGCGAGAGAAAGGAGAGGGAAGCAGGAGGCAAGAGACGGGTAGACAGAGGGTAAGGAATGGCTCGCTGTGCTTGTGGGGAGCAGCCCGACTGGGGTGGAAGGCACCTGGATGAGCTCCTGGCTGAGCTCTTCTCGCTGAGAACGGGATGACAGGCTGGCCCTGCGGAGCCAGTGCTCCTCATCCCTCTGGTGGGATGTTGGTGGCACAGCCTTCCCTTGAACTTCAGCATCTTGGGTTCTGAGAGAGGGTTCCAGACTTTGAGAGCGGCTCTTGCTTGAGACTTGAGGCAAGGGTGGGTGTGCACGTGCCCAAAATACCTTGAATCCGCCCTCCTCTTCCAGAAGGCTTCTGTCGTTCTTTTCACCCTGGCCAATTTTTGCTAGCCTCGAGCAAAGGAATCCCCCCCCAACTCTCATCTTAGAAAACCAGGGTTCCCCCGCCTCCCCGTTTCTCTCTGTTCTCCCTATTTCTGTTTACCATTCCCATTCCCCTCTGTGCTCACCTCTCCCTGTTCCCCGCCACACCTGTCTCCTTTTGCTTGTGGGACGACACTTGATCGGCGTGACTTCAGCAGGTTCACTCAATAGTAAATTACTTGTGGACAGAACCCCGTGCTCAATTAGCTTGTCCTGACATAAACTTATTTGTCGGGGTGTTCTGTTCGCTCCAGTTTACCTGTGAATCCCTGTTATTTTGACTCATTGCTTCCCTCACCCCCTTCCTTTCGCACTTCCTCCTTGTTCCCTTCCCCCCTCATCTCCTCCCTGTCATCATGTGTGCACCTGTTCATTGCCCTCCGTCCTTCTTTCTCTCCCTGCCCCTGCCAGCCTTTGACTGCATTGCAAAAGCAATAATTTATGTTTTTATATCATGCATTATGTTGTTTTCCTGGCCTTCCACTTCCCTCCCGGGTGTGGGTCCAGCCCCAGAATCCCTCCACAAGCGCCCACCCCTTAAGCCCTTACATGTCACGTCGCTCACCTTCCTCCAACCTGGCTTCACTTCATTCGTTTTGACCTCTGTCATTGTTGACTTCGACATGACCCCCATTTGTTCTCGACTTGGTCCCTTTAGCCAAAAGCTCTGATCTGCTATTTCCTTGCCTTTGATGTGTCTGCATTTCCTGTAATTAATCTCATTTTCCCTATGGCTCAGCAGTTGCATGGACAGCCATAAGGATGACGTAGCCAGTTTGAGCTAGCTGCCACACCTCTCCAACCTGCGTCTGTCCCTCACCGCCTGCCACGTCAGTAGACAGGGTCTTGCCCCAAGGGTAGAAGGAAGACTTACTTACCTTATGGAAAATATAACACTGACTTCTGTTCAAAGAAAATCAGAGTGCCGAAGATCCAGGTAACACAAGTGGGCAGGTAGTTATATTCTGAACACAGAGCTTTGATGGGTAGCTCTATTTTAAAAAATGCATATTTTTACGTTTCTTTATATTGAGTTCTATGTATATTCAGTGTTCCGAGAAAAACCAATGAAAATCTAACTGAACAACTTAGCCACTCCAATAAATCCTATCACATCGCCAAATATAGTACTGAGAAAATTTTCCTAAGTCTATAGCCTCTGTGGTTTTAAAGCCAGTAATACTCTGCGTTCTTTTTTTTTTTTTTTTTTGTCTTAATACTCTGTGTTCTTGATTTATCCTTATCAACATTCCTGACACTGACTATGGGGCATATTCAGGACCAAAAGGTCTCTTAAGCCTAATCTTTTTACTTCTAGAACAAGTAGATCTGAACAGTCTGTCCTCTTAGGATCTTTTATAAGAATGTTGTCCTTGCATTCTTTGATAGATTTGTTTTCATTTTTCTTTAAAAAATTAGGGGACATGTTTCATGGGCAAGTCCTTGACGCTATCTGGAGGTGCAGACATTCCTGAAAATACTTTGAAAATTTCAAGGCATTCTTCTCATCTGAATGGTCCTTCATTGCCTCCCATGGGCTTCAGTTTCCTTGCCTATCAGGCTATCGGGCGGGCGGGACTCACCAGGCTGGGCCGGCGTGTAAACACTGAGAGATACCATATAAAGAAATGCTCTCGAAATGTCAGAGCAGGGGTGTCTGGGTGGCTCAGATGTTAAGTGTCTGCCTTTGGCTTGGGTCATGATCCCAGGATCCTGGGATCGAGTCCCGCATTGGGCTCCCTGCTTGGCCGGAAGCCTGCTTCTCCCTCTCCCACTCCCCCTGCTTGTGTCCCCTCTCTCGATGTGTCTCTCTCTGTCAAATAAATAAACTCTTTAAAAAAAATTAATTAAAAAAAAAAAGAAAGAAATGTCTTTCATTTCATTCGCCTAACAATGAAGATATTGTGTTGCCATCCTCATGTCTGTGTGGAAAATGGACCAAGTTATTTTATTTGCTCTGAAACTGTCCGCAAGGGGTGTTTGGGTGGATTAGCCAATTAATGTTAGCAAATCATGGTGAGATCTGAATTGAAAGGTTTTGTACCAAAGAGAACTTTTTTTTTTTTCTGACACTGCAGAATTTCCAGTGTTTGTTTTTTACCTGGAGCATTACATGCCTCAAGAAAGATTATCTGGTGATTGGACACTTTTTCTTCTCCCTGCTTACAAACTGAGATAAGGAGAGCTGGGCGCTTCAAAATATGGGAGAGTTGGTGTGTCTCAGAGTTGTTAGCTCATCTGTCTGCAGCTTCTCAAATCACTCCCAGAGTTGCACCCCCTACATGACCCCCACATTGCTTGCCCTACTGAAGGGGACAATGACTGCACTAGACTTCCAGCTGGTAGCCACACAGCCAGATACGGATTTACCTATATGCCTGTGGGCATCATTTTACATAAATGGCACCATATTATAGTTGCTCCTTTCATAGTGTAATTGGTCATCTTTTCCCTCTTTTTATGCCTGACTCTCCCATTCTGCCCCCACCCCCACCATGCTCACTGCCCCCTCCCTCCTCCACCCCTGTCCCATAATCCACATCGACAACCTGGATGGAACCTCTTCACACTTCACTCCATAACCATATAAATTCTACATGATGTTGACACTCTTTTTTCTTTTTCTTTTTTTTTAAGATTTTACTTATTTATTTGACAGAGAGAGATTACAAGTAGGCAGAGAGGCAGGCAGAGCGAGGAGGAAGCAGGCTTCCTGCCAAGCAGGGAGCCCGACGCGGGCCTCGATCCCAGGACCCTGAGATCACGACCTGAGCCGAAGGCAGAGGCTTTAACCCACTGAGCCACCCAGGCGCCCCTACACTCTTTTTTTCTTTTTCGGGTTCATACACACACTCACATACGTGTCACACGCACACATACAGAGTTGTGGCACTGCTTTTGGCGGGGTTTTGGGTTTTGTTGTCTTTGTGTGTAAAATGGAATGCCTCTTCCAAGAATGAGGACTTTTATTTGTGTTTGCCTTTTATTTTACTTTTTAAATTATCACATGGTGAAACTGAATTTTTCTGGTGGTGTACAATTCTATGAATTTTCATTCCTGTATGGATTTGAATTATGACCACAACAATCAGCATAGGGACAGTTCCCTCACTCCAGGAAACGTCCTCCCCCTTCCCTCTATAATTACACTCTCCCTCCACCCCTCTTCCCTGTCACCCGCTGATCTGTTCCCCTTCACTATAGTTCTGGGTTTTTTGATAACGTATATAGATGGAATTCTACAGTAATTAACCTTTAGTGACTGGCTGCTTTCGTGTAGCATAATGTCTTTGTGACCCATGATACTTTTCTTTTTTTTTTTTCTTAATTTAAATTCCAGTAGTTAACATACAGTGTTATATTAGTCAGGTGTAAAATATAGTGATTCAACAATTCCCTGATACTTTTCGTAAGTACCTGTCAATTGTCTCTTTTTAATGCTGAGCAGTGTTCCATTGTACGGATGTTCGTACATTGGGTGATCCATTCTCCCACGAGTGAAAACTTGGTAACTGTGCTCGTTTTATGATTAAGGATGTTTGTTTTATGATTCCATTTCTAGTACTTTAGGCTTAGGAAGAGTTTGTATTAGTGCATGAATTTACCAAATTAGAATATTGAGAAAATCAAGGGATTAGAGAATCAGTCGTGAAGGGAATTTAGAATTCATTTGAGCTTAAATGGCAGATGAAATACCAGGACTAATAAAAACAAACCCTTCCTGGGATGCCTGGGTGGCTCAGTCGGTTAAGCATCTGCCTTCAGCTCTGGTCATGATCCCAGGGTCCTGGGATTGAGCCCCACATTGGGTTCCCTGCTCATCAGGGAGCCTTCTCTGTTTTTCTCTGCCTGCCACTCACCCTGCTTGTGCTTTCTCTGACAAGTAAATAAAGAAAAAGAAAAACAAAATAAAAAAAAAAACTCCTTCCACACACTTTATCGGTCCTTACTCCATGCCATACAGGGCGATGGCCACTGACGTCCACTATCTCATCAACTCTCCTAGGACCCTCTGCAGTCGGCATTCTTACTCTGTCTTACAGGAAAGGAACCCAAAGCTCCTCTTCCAGTAATGCCCAAAGCAGATGGTCCTACTACGGTGTCCAAACTCATTGTCTACCCAACCTCTGTCCCTGACGCTGAAACTTTTTATCAGCTTGTGCTTCTCTTGGCTTTAGTTAGAGTTTCAAGCCTCTTTCCACTTAGTAGTTTAGATAAACTTGATATTATAGTTTCCTTTCATTCCTTTAAGTGATGCAAATTGCTTTACCCAAAGAAAGGCATCACATTACACCATTACGTGAAAAAATCTACTGAGAAAGAAAGAAGAAAAAGATGTTTGGATTTTTTCCCCCTCATTTTTCTTTCTGACTGATGTAAGTGACAGCTAGGATTCCAACCCCCCTGCCCACATTTCTCTTGTTAAGTGAAGATATTCAGGTCTTATCTACAGGAGCAAAATGAAGGAAGGAGATGATCAGTTATCTGATGAAATTGATGAATATAGTCGAGATTATTCATGGGGGTAGACGTGGGTGGGGGACATATCTCCCCTCATCTCTCTGCTCCACACCAACACTGTGTGGTGGGGGGGGGCTTGGAGTTGTGCAAACTTAAATACACGAAGTGAGCCAATTATCGACTTCAGTTTCCCACTGTAGTTATGTTCTGCTGATTATTTACTTGCCTTTATCATGGATGATGACACTTTCATAGCTTGAAATTGAAGAATTCGATTTACAGAGTAAAAGGAAATCTGCTAGCAGAAAGTTTGCTTCCCGTAGCCATGTAGCATCTACAGCTGGGCGGACAGATGGCTACAGAGCCGTGTTTCTTTCTTTCTTTCTTTTCGTTCTAAACACTGTATATCGAGTAAATAGTTTTCCCCAGGAAAAATCTCGCTGGCTCTGTCACCAAGAATTCAGTTCCTGGAGCTTATGTAACTGTGTTTCATGTGTTGGATAGCTCAGGATTCTAGCTTCTGCGAATGACTCTGATATAAACGGAATGACTTTGTAAATGACTGTCAGGAACTGCCCCTCCATTAAGGAGCCACGTCTGGCCCATCACAGCTGCCATCATCCCTCTCTCCCCCATCCGATCTGCCACTAAATCCTGTTTGGCTTCCTTTTGAAATGGCTCTCAGATGGGTCCCTCTCTACCCCACCTCCACTGCTTCATCCAGACCTTCATCACCTTTCCGATGCATTAATATCATCGCCTCGTAACCGGTCGCTCTGCATCCAGTCCATGTAACCCATTCTTGCTGGCAACAGGAGTATCTTTGTAAAGCAAGGCTCTGATCTGATCCTGCGTTCCTTAGACTGCTGTGGATCCCACGGTTCCAATGTTTCCAGAAATACAGTGTATGATTTGGGGTAAATAGACAAAAGAATACATTTTATTTGAAGAGTTATATATTTAATTTTAGAGTTATATCTTATTGATGGTGATCTTAATTTTCCATCCAGGATGTGCACTTATAACCTCCTTCTAAAGTACGTTTAATAAAGTGTGCTTTTTTAAGTGGACTGCTTAAAAAATAAATCCCCAAATCAGTGGCTAGTATGACAAAAATTGTGAAGATGGTCTGCAGAGGACTGAACCTTGGAAAACACCAGCAGGGACACAAAGTCCAAACTCTTTAGCCCATCATTTAAGACCCTTCACAATTGGTTCCCCCAGAACAGCAAACAGCAAACCCTTCGTGCCTGCCCTCCTTCTTCCCCGGGTTCAACAAGAACTTCCCTTCCACTTTTAGTCACATCCAACATTTTGCAGTTTTCCAAACATAGTAAGGCATATTTGTGCATTTCCTTCTCCCATCCCCCCATAATACTATCAGCTTTGTCTGGATTGTATTTTTCTACGTGTGGACTTCTACACAACCTTCAAAACCCAGTTCATGTGAGCCAATCTCTTCTCCCAGTTCCTCAAGGAGAATTCACCAGGACCCTGCACTCCTACTTTCTGCTGTATGGCTTTCAACGCTCAATACCTGGGCGATTTGAATAGGTATCTACTTCCACTCCCAGAACTAATGAACCCCACAGAGCTGTACCTAAATCTCTTTGGCTCCACTGGCCATTGATAGGCATGGAGAAAGGACATAGCTGTTTGTTGAACAAATGAAGAAGTAAATAGCTGAGTAAATCAAGCCAGATTCTTTCTTCAGGGGGACAGTGTGTGTAGGAAAGGGGGGTCTCACACACAGCTCATCTGCCAAAAGGAAGTAATCAGCATGCACCCTCCTCCCTGCTTAGTGGGTCTCAGAAAGTTCTGACAGTGTTTCTCAAGCTACTTAGCTGCAACTATCTTCTCTTCTTTAAATTGCTCTGAAACATTTACCCTTACTAAAAGGTGATACAGCAGCACAGATGCCTTCTTGTAACACTTTTCAGACTTATTATAATTGCTTGCTCTCTACCTTCCTCCCAGACTCCCGACTTTACTACAGCAGGGATGGGGTGTATTTTGTTCAGTGCAGTACCTATGCCCAAGGACAGGGCCTGGCACAGGATAGGTACTTGGGTGTTTCTTGAATAAATAGCATCTGAATCTTCCATCTATTTGGCCGACAGACTCTCAGTTTTTCTTTGCAGATCAGAGCCTGTGCAAGGTGGGATGAGAAAACTAGGTTGCCTACTTCCTAGTTTTAGAGGAGCAAGTGCAAGTGCCTGTCTTTAGGCATTTTCCCACTCTGTTTGTTCCGCCCTGCAGTGTCACCATTTGCCAGGCTGGAGAATTTTCTTTCATTCCTTGAATTCCCATTGTCCATGTAACACAAGTCAATCAACTCTGAGCACCTGGCTAGCGTTTTGCTTTCAATTGTTCATACAAGGGCATGATCAAGAGTGCAGTCAGATAAATGGATGAGCAGTGGCTGGGATGGCAAGGCCTCAAAAGTGCTATTATAATTTATGATAACTTATCACTATTTTTACATTCCTAATGATAATAAATGTCATATGGAAAACTTGGTCCTCTTTTTCTGGTTCCTTTGATAATTTTATGTCCAGGCCCTAAGCCATTTAATTGTTTTTTGGGAATCCCACTAAACCTTCCCTACTGGCATTGGTTACCTCTAAAGATTCCTGTGTGTTTCCCAGCATGTAATCATTTTAGGACCCTTGCTTCAAAAATTATCTAATCTCAGGGTGCCTGGGTGGCTCAGTCAGTTAAGCATCTAACTTTGGATCTCAGCTAGGGTCTTGATCTCAGGGTTCTCAGTGTAAGCCCCGTGTTGGGCTCCATGGCTGGGTATGGGAACTACTTAAAAAAAAAAAAATCTACTCTCATCCTCTTCATTTTCACTCAAGCATGTACTTCTTATGTGGCTACTTTTTGACCTAGCTGGAACTCAGGGTTTCTAGTTCATTAATTCATTAATTCATTCAGTGATTATCCACTGAGTGCCTGTTCTACACCAGATCCTGTTCTAGGCTCTGGGAACATAGTGTTGAACAAGACAACAGCTCTTGCCCTCATAAAGAGTTCATTCAAGGGGCGCCTGGGTGGCTCAGTTGGTTGAGCATCGGACTCTAGATTTTGGCTCAGGTCGTGAGATTGAGCCTCGTGTCAGACTCCATGCTTCTCTCCCTCTCTCTCCCTCTGCCTCTGCCCCTCCCCCTGCTCACACAGGTGCACACGCACTCTCCCTCTCTCTAAACTATATAAATGAATCTTTGAAAACAAAGTGAGGAAACAAAGAGTATAAATAACAGTATATTAATATATATACCAACATAATATGATGACATATTACAATGTGTTAATATAATAATAAGTTATGCATGGATATTATGAAAAAAAAACAAAAGATAAATCACGGCTTTAACCTGACTCCCACAGTCAGTCGTTTCCTGGTTTAACTCTTTGTACTGGCCACCCCAGCTGTATTCCCTGCATCAGCCAGGCACCCAACCAGACCGGTCTTATCTCAAGACCCAAAGTAGTTTCTCACCTTTGCCTGTTTCCAATCTCATCAACTCCCCTTACCTTCCACTGTTGATAGCTCTAATCTGTGCATCTGTCTGGGTGCAGAGAGAGCCTTGGGGGTAAAGCATACTGGGAAGACTCATCTCAGGGAAAGGGGTGAGTTGGGGGAGGGTGCAGGATACCTAGCCCTTCATGACCTTTCCCAAACTCCCTCTTTTGCCACATGTGTCAGTGATACAGCCTTGTCTCTCTGCATATTAAAGGTATGTTTCAGCCAAAGAGAAGTGTCCAGAGGCTTCCCCTTGCACTATGGAAAGATTATTTAGCACAGCATCCTACATAAAGTAGGTGGTATGGGACATTTGTTAAATGTGTGTGTCTGCGGCCATTTCAAGTTAACCATCACGGGGGTCTGGGAGCTGAATTCCATGGGGGGTGAGGGTGCAGTGAGCCAGGTGCACGCCTCCCTGTGCCGGTGGTGGACAGAGGAGATGAACAGTCCCCGAGCAGACAGCCGAACGAGCTTCAAGGAGCCACTCTAGGCCAGCATCCAGGCTCCCTGGAGTCCTCTGATTCTGCCCAGCCCTTTTCAGACTGGCGAATGTTGGGAGCCCGAGGCATCATTAGTATCCTTCCATCACTTCCTCATTAGTTCTTAGATAGTGTTTTAATGACAGCTTGAGAGGCTCCGCATCCTGGCCTCCTTCTATTTATGATCCCCACCGTGTTAATGTGCACTTAATGAGAAATTCTTGTCTTGCTTGTAAATCCTGTAGCCGGCATTCAATTTATTGACAGATGTTTGCTTGGATCTCTTTAAAATTACTTCATAAATCTTCCAGGATAAAAGGCCTCAAGTTTGGTTATTAAGACAGGACCTTGTTGACAGTTTCATATTTAACTGTTTAGAGCTCGACTGTCAGGGCTGTAATGGGGTGTGCGGCGGAGGGGCACGGGGCCCGAGCTCTCGTGGCCACGTCTTCGGCGCCTACCGCGGCCCTCCGCACTGAAGGGGGTCTACCGTCCCTCATCATCCTTCAGTTAACTTCTCGGTGACCTCGCCGTGCCGCGCGCTTACTCATGCAGCGTCTCAGCACGTCAGCGTGACGGACGGAGTGCCTGGGCTGATAGGAGCGAGGGCTGACGGAGCCACAGCGCCTCCGTCCCCGGGGAGGGGTGCGGAGGGGAGCCCGGCGCCGAGGGGCACTTCCCACGACAGCCAGTGGGCACCAGCTGCAAACCTGGGCGTTTCAGCTTCACGTCTGGGCGGCAAGCAGTGCACGCGCTGGGAAGGGGGGCTGCTTGCCAGGCTTCAGGCCACACTCGTCTTCTGGGGCCTTTTCAGTGCCATCTCTGAATCAAGACTTTTTTTGTCTGTTGCCAGTGGCAGAAAACTCCCTTCTAAAGGGCTTAAGGAAAAAGAAAAAGAAAAAAGAAAAAGAAAAAAAAAAACCACGTGGAACTAGAGTTAATGGACTTATGTGATTGATCTGCACAGGAGTGTTTGGCCTCGGGGCTGGCTTGGTCCAACGGATAAAACAGCTCTGTTTTACACTCATTCTAGAGTTTGCCTTCCTCTACACTAGCGTCAGCCTCAGAATTCCTGCAGTGGCTCCAGACACTCCATATGCCTTCCAGCCTCAGACCCGGGGAAAAACACCACCACCTGTTCCTCTTCCAAATGCCCAGGGGAAAGGAGGCTTTTCCTGTCTCATTGGTCCTGATCGGGTCACATGGCTGGTCTTTAGCCAATCACTGCGGTCAGAGGTAAGCTCCGTTCTGATTGGCTAGGACTGAGTCACCTGACCAGCCACGCCTAGAGCGCAGGAAGGAAGGGGAAGGGAAAGGATGTTCCGGGTTCTAATGGCGTCTCGTTACCTGAAGAAGGAGGAAGAGCGCCAGGCGGCATTAAAACCAATTTTCAAAAGCCCGGATCAAGTTCCAAACAACATCCTGCCTCGTCTCATTCTTTCATTTCGCTCTGAAGGGTTGTTACGCGTTGGCAGCCTCTGTGCTAAACCAGAGCTGTGACCTACCCTGTTGGGGAATGCATTCCGAAGATTAAAAATGGAGAAAACCCTCGAGAGGCCGGTTCATTGACAAGTTCCCTCAACCCCTCCACAAGCCAATAATAGTAATAGGATGAAAAAGAGAATTGCCCCACTTAATGCTACCGCAAATCAGCGGTTTGCATGTAAGATGATAATGAGCATTTGGGCCAAAAATAGCGTGTTTTTTGCTTACTTGCTGGTGTTCTTGTCACATCGCATTGCTTGAGTTGTGTCATACCGCATCGGGTAACGTTGCCTCCCTCCCGCGCTGACGTGACCCACAGCTTTGCAACACTTCAGACGAGTGTTTGGGGGCTTTTCTCCCCAGTCCAATTTTTTGCACAAGTGCTGTTTACCAGATGAGGCATATGTGAATACTATTAGAATTGAAAACACATCTACTATTTGAGCCAGAATTTATTAAGGGGCCTATGGGAAGGAAGGCACACGAAGCGTTTTACTCACAGTCCCTGACAGGCCTCAACAAGGGGCCAGCTCTTTAGCCCAGAATCGTCCACATTTGCTGAAATCTGATATTGACGGGTTTGTATGTGGAAGCCTGTGAAAAATTGAGGGCAACCTTTATGGCTGATAGCTGGACAGTAGGCTTGGCCTTGATTTTCTGTGAGACCTACTGCCCAAGCCCCTGAGAAACAGATTCTTCACAGAAATAACTGTAATAATCTTGATTCACATTTGCCTTGTAATGAGAACAGCTGATCCTATATAATGCTTGCTACCAGTGACTGTTGCAATCACTTTATATATTTTAATTCCTTTAATCCCACAATGGCCCTGAATATTATTATTTCCTTTCATACCAGTGAGGAAACTGAGGCACAGAGACATTAAGTAACTTACCTAATGACCCATAATTCACGGAGCTGAGATTTGAATTCATACAGTCTGGCTCTTGAGCTGTGCTCCAAATATGATGCTGTGTTGTGCATACTGAGGGTTATATGGAGAAACACATTGACTCAAGATTTGTGGTACTAAGTGGTAACAGATGTATAAAAGATGAGTTAAATATTATGTATATAACATATATTACACATGATCATATATATTATATAGATATTATATATCACATATTGTGTGTATAAATACACATATATTATACCATATATGTGTATATATATATATATATACATACATACATATATAGAGAGAGACAACTTTCTCCTCAAAGAATTGAGTCATGATACAATAATACAAGTCATAATGGTTTTAAAAAGATGAGAGAAGAAACAATAGCAAAATTAAATTTTGTTAGAACAATAAAATGAAGTTGGGAGAGGTATAATTTTATAGTAGTGTTTGTGATAAAAATTCAGGCCTGGGTATCCTGATAGACAAAGCCCAAAGGGGCAAGTGAAGAGGTGTGACGTTTGCAGCATCCCAAGGTTCAAGCTGGCTCATGTCCAAGTCTCAGAACAAGAGTGAGAGGGATTTCTCCCATGGTCCTCAGCCCAGGATGTGGTGGAAGCAGAGATGTTTGAGGAGCTTCACCTTCTTTAGAAGGACAGGAGGCAGGAGCAGAGGAGCCCAAGAGAAAACCCTGGTATTGATGCAGAAATAACAGAGAAATTCTATGTTCTTGAGGAAGGTATTTAATGCCTATGCATCTATTTTCTTATCTATATAAATATGCTGTCTTTGTTTGTGTTCCCCCACAATGAGGCCTGGAAACATACGCTGTCCTTGGTTGGTGATCCCAGGAGACACCGCGAGGGGAGTGAAGAAAGAAGACAGGGAGGGGAAGGATAGGAATAGAGTGAGTGATCCAGCAAGTGACCACTGTGGACAACTGGAATTTGATGCTGCAGGGCGAGTGTAGAACATGCATCTCAGAGTTGGGACCAAATGAGGGGTAAAGGTGCTGGGGTAGTTTTCCACCAAAGCTCCATCTGCCATGGCTTGAGGGCTTCTTCCTGGGCCATTCCCATCCAGCATTTCTAGCTGGCCCTGTGTGTGAGCCAGACATGCCCCCATGGTTGGCCAGTGGCCCTCAGCCAGAGAACCACAGGCGTCAGCAGTCGGCATGCTGGGTAAGGAGAGGTCCTTGGCTAGGAGATGTGGACAAAGGGCCACCAATGTCTAGTGTGGGTCGTAGTGGCACCTGCTTCCCAGGGCTGCCGTAATGCTTGAATGAGGTAATGCATATAAATCACTTGGAATCATGTCCAGTTTAAACAAATAGTATACTAGTCCATGAAACTCAAAAGGCCAGGAGAAGATCTTGAAGCTTCAAAAAAAGGTGGATCCAGGTGCTCAAATGTATTGGGTGAGGCTAAGTGTGGGGAGCAGGAGAGAAGAGCCCATGCAAAGGGGTCCAGAGTTGAGCGCCACCAGATGGGAAAGACCGTGTTATCCCTGTGGTCCCTTTCAGATCTAGCATGCTAAGCAGATCTATTCTCAGATACCAAAAATGAACTCAAATAATCAGTCCATGCAGTGGGAGGGGGGGAAATGAGTCAACACAGTTTGGCATCATGTAACTAAATCCGCCAGTTGTGCGATGAACGGTTTCATTTCTCTATGGGCTGTTTTGGCATTGTGTAGACACGGCCTAAATCGGTGCCCGCACCTCCCACTAATCATGCTCTGAGAGGGAGAATGTGGAGTTATTGAGATCCCCCAGCAGCCCTTTGGCGCACACACTATCTAACGATATCAAGAGATGAAGGAGGCCTTTGAAATGAGCTTTCGAGAGTGAGTAATGGCCTTCAGGATGTGGTGCAGGGATTGTCTTTGGAAACTGGTATGTCTTGATGGATGATTGAAAAGCTGCTGTCTTTGGTATAGTTTTTGTGGTTTTATATTTGGGGATGTGTAATAAATAAATGTGTAATTGCCCTCAACATGATGCAAGACCAGGAGGTGAGGATGAGACAGAAAAGTCCTATAACGGCATAAAATTTGATTAGGATCCCCATTGATAGGCAAGGCAGTGTTGTGTGAACAAAGAATGGTCTGTCTTAAGTTGACCAAGATAGAATCCAATACAATGAAGAACAAATTCCACCAGCTGGTTTCTCGAGAGCCCGGGGCGGGGGGGGGGCCCACAGAGGATCGGTCCTCTCATTTTTAACATCCTTATGAAAGTAGTTTCGGTACCCGTCTCGGTACTGTACTGACAACCTAAATTGTTTATCTTGTAATTCTGCAGATTAAACAGTATTTATAAGGCGCTTGCGGTGCTCTTTCTAATTGATGAAAGTGCCTATCTCTCTTCTTAATTTATTGAGATCTTTTCTTCCATTTTTGTATTAATGTTGGTTTTGTGCCCAATGTATTAATTACATGGCTTTTTTAAAAAATTTGATTCTTTGTGATCACAGTTCAGCTAAATGTGTGTGTGTGTGTGTGTGTGTGTGTGTGTGTGTGTGTGTGTGTGTGTGTTCTCTTCCATTGTGATTCCCATTACTGGCTTACACATGGATAAATCTGTCTGTGTCTCCCAAATTACCTTTGATCTCTGTTGGCAACAATGGGTGGGTGAGAGGCTTCGATACTATATATGGTGTCTAGAAACTGGGCTCAGCTTTCTTTTCATTCCATGTTTTATTGGATAGATCAAAGGATGTTTTTAATATCACTATATAAGCTCTATTAGAATTTAGAAGATTTGCATGTTAACAGTTTTGTGCTTATCATCTACAAAGAAGGCATAAGACACAAGAGTTTAATTTTAGCCCTACCTTCTTCAATCCAATTTAGAACCTTAAATGATCACAAAGGTTTAATAATGTTTAATAAATGATAACTAATTAATTATCAAAACTTTAATAACATCATTTTGTGCTATCGCTGGAAAGGAGAAGAGGTTTTTGACGGTTGGTTGCCATCTCACTAGTTTTAATGTGATTTATCTGAAACTAAGATAGTTTTCTTTTTTTTTTAACCTGCCTCTCAATATTTAGTTCAGTCATATTGATGCACAAGATTACACAAAATAAATGGTGGCTCTGCAACTTACAAGATTTTGTTTCTGTTAGGCTGCTTACACTGAGGTACTTGCACAAACCCGATCAGTGCAAAGGTCTCTTTGAGCAAGTCCCTGAATTCCTATAGCTTGCATTTTCTATGTCATATTATCCAGCATTTAATGATCTACCCCAATTTCAATTGTTCCCCACAAATCCCATGAGTATTATTTTTCTCTGGAGCCTGGATCTCAAACTTCTAGAACAGCGATTCTCAACCCCGGGGGTGGTGGGGGGGGCAATTTTGTTTCCCAGTAGAGATTTGGCATTTTCTGGGGACATTTTTATTGTCACGACCAGTCGACGGGGGTGGGTGTGTTAATGGTCTTTTGTGGGTAGGAGCCAGGGATAGCGCTCAGCATCCTGCAGGGCTCAGGACAACACCCAGAATGGAAATTATCAGACCCAAATGTCAGCGGTGCCCAGGTTAAGAGAGTCTGCCTGCGTAGACAGAATCCAGCCATCTGTTTCTGAGTTTCTTGGTTTGGATCTAGTACAGTACTGATGCCCAGTGGGTGCTCAGATTCAATTTGATGATGAGGTCGTTGTTTGCCTTTCAAATCAAGTTGATCAAGTGACCCCAAGTGGATCGAAGTGCAGAGGTTGTCCGTTGAGTGCAATATATGGAAATCACCGGTGGGGGGAGAGAGAAGGGAGTGTGACACAAAATAGGAAAAAAATAAGCATGAAGAAAAAGAAGCCAGCTCCCGCTCTTTCCTGTGATTGCCATCAACATAAAAAGGCAAGGTTGTTAATCTTCAGGGGGCAATCTTTGTGTGGAGGGAATCCCTTGGGGGGCATGGGGAATTTTATTGCTTTTCGTTGGGGGCAGTGCAAAATGGGGTAATTTAGGCTTGACAAACACATCTTGACTTACTTTTGTCCGAGGCTCCAGCAGGAAAATAGAATTCTCACAGAGCAGAGATCAACCTTTTCCTCCATAAATCATGAGAGTAGGTGAAAATTTGGCTAATATCCAGGGCACCACAAAGAAACAAACGATGCTGAAGCAATCCGTGGTTCGTTGTCTGTCAGCTTCTCCATGGAGACCTATCTCTTCTCCTTGTCTCCATCTCGGACTTTTTCCCCGCCTAAGCTAAAACTTTCTCAGTCTCTTTCAGACTGTCTCTTAGGCGAGGCCTTTGCAGCAGGACCCCGACAATGTCCTGGTCAGCTCTTTTAGGTTTTTTTTTTTTTTTTTTTTAAAGTTGATTTCCTGTTCTGGTGAGCCATCCATCACTGACGTGCCCCGTCTGTGCTGCTTGTCTGTGACAGAATGAGAGGTGTCATTTATCACTGGGGCTTGCGGAAGCTGTGGGAAGAGGGATTGAAATTTTTTCTGGAAGGCCTCAGTGTCTACTGGCTGCCAGATCATTAAAAAAGGGGGCTTTCCAAAGAAAGCTGTGTGTGATGTGATTGCACTTACTGTCAGGGATAGGCTGAAAGAAAGGGGAACATCAAAAGGGAGCGAGAGAAAGAGGCAGAGGAAAAGAGAGAAGTTTCTGCCAGGGGCATTGAAAGTTCTTGAGCTTCGGATGCACGGATTTGCTGTGGTTCGGTTTCAGTTTGTGCATGCTAAGTAAGTCCTTTAGAGATTTCCACGGCCCTCGTGGTGCCAGTGAGGAAACCGAAACAGGAAGGCTCTTTAATAGGACTTCTTCACATCCCATATTATGTAGGACGCGGAGACAGACTTTGTACTGTACGGGGGCATGACTTGCAGCACAATTGTTGAAAAGCTAAAGCAGAAAAACCTATCTGCACAAAAGCAGAGGATCCCAATAAATCACGAGGCAAAACTGAGACCCAGCGGCGGGCCCCCCTTCTCCGAAGAGACATTTACAGCCTCCTGTTTGCTTAAGCACACTTGGAGAATGCCCGAGAATATCCTCTTACTGCTCCCGTCCTCTGGGCATGAAGTCCGCCACCCCGCAGGTCTCCAGGGATCAGGGAAGAGACTCTGCTTCTCATTTCTTTGCAGTGGGAGGTGATCCTCCCTCTTCTCCCTGTGCTGTCAAAGCAACAGAAATAAGTCGAAACTTATGTTCAGCTGCCCAAATGCCAGGCCGAGCTAAGGGCTTACTGACGTGCTTTAATCTTCATGGTGATCCTGTGAGAAGGGTGCTTCCTTTGGGGAGCTGTCCCGGAAGCACAGAGAGGACAAGCGACTCAC
Source organism: Ailurus styani (assembly GCA_002007465.1). Lineage (NCBI taxonomy): Eukaryota > Metazoa > Chordata > Mammalia > Carnivora > Ailuridae > Ailurus > Ailurus styani. Next base: position 1,954,149 of record LNAC01000171.1, read on the forward strand.
CCCAGATTGCTTATTTTTTGGCAAAGCTGGGATTCTATTCTAATCCCGGTCCTTTGGTTCCAGAGTCTACGCCCTGAGCCTCTGATCGCGAGGGTGAGGGAGGCCCAGAGTGAGGAGGCCACGTGATTCTTCAAGGCTTGTTAACTTAGGAAATTAGCCACTTAATGATGACCCGAAGCAAGAGTCTGAAAACCACACCAGTAGGTCAAATTCAGCCCGTGAGCCCGTTTTGTGCAGCCACCGAACTAAGAATAAGCTTTACACAGTTTATACGGTCGGAAAAAAAAAATTGTGAAATTTTGTTTTCTTGCTTGTTAAACAAGCACCTGCTGAACGTGGTCCGTGTTGCTTCCTGTGCCACAGACGCTAACGTATTTCCTGGCTGGTCCTCTACAGGAAACGTGGGCTGACCTCTGAACTAGGTCAGGTCATTTAGAGAAAAAACAAAAAAGTAGACGATGAAGAAGAGGAAGACAAAAGGGAGGGAGGCAGGGAGGAAAAGGACAAGAAGATTAGAAAAGGAAACAAAAGGAAAGAAAAGGATGTCTTTTGCAAGCAAGTAGGAAAACTGATTCCGGGCAGGCAGGGGAGTTCAAGGCCCCCGGCCACACTAGGCTGGGACCGGCTTGTGTATGTATACTCACGGGCGAAGGCCATCCTTTCAAAATAAGTTTCCCTTGACTGCTTTTTCACAAAGCCTGCTGCTTGGAGAGACAAATTAGCTATTAGGTAATCTAGTTAATTGACAAGTGACTTAACTAATTACCCTGACATGCTTATTAAGTGTTACCTTTCCCATTCTCAACACATTGTTAGAGCATCAATTTATGTAAGGCCTTATCATATCACTCTCTCCTGACAGCACAGTCCCTATTAAAACAGGGAGCATGGGGTGTGCTTTTCCTATCATTATTTCTCTCCCTCTGTGGTTAGAGTCAAAAGAGAGAATTAGGAGCCCATCCCTACTCAGCCACGATGTCCAATTATACTGGCACACGGTCACTCAAATGGCTCAAGAATGGACGAAATAAAGAAATAATGGGTGTTATCAAGCCTCACCTAATGGGTAGAACAAAAGCTGAGGGGAAACTCAATTTGGCTCTTGACCGTAGGCTTTCATCGCTGGGAAGGCTGGTGTCTTTATTCATACACATCCAGAAGTCTGCACCTCCTTTGGAGCGGATGCATTTTGAAATTCATAGTCTTCCGGATTTTAGAAAAAGAACACGATACATATACTATATAGTAGACAGCATTCTTAATGAGGTTGGGAATAGCATCTATACTTAAAAATATAAATAATTCTGCAGTGAAACATGAATATTACTGAGATTTTTTTTTAAGTTTTAAAATGTCTCAAAGTAGTTCAGGTCTGATTTTTCTGCTAACTGAATTATGAAAAAAAAACCTTGGTTTTCGGAGCTCCTAGGATTTTTGATTTGTAGGTAAGGGATTGTGGACAAGCACAAATATTTTAATAATCTTATGGCTTTTCCAATAACTATAGACTTCTGGTTATTTTATAAGCTTAATACTCAACATAGTTACACGTATAGAAAGAGGCAGTGATTATCCTGCAGGGCAGTGTGAGGTGAAGCTGTAGACACACATGGATATGTAGTTATTTATGTCGAGATAAATCATATATCACAAGGTAGATCATGATCTATCCTGTATATCATGATGAACAAAATGATACACACGAACACCTATTATAAAATACAATTCAATACCAGGAGGTTGGAACTAAATCCAAAGACTCTTTTATGTTTAAAATGGACCTAAAAAACAAGGGATACTGCAAAAGCTGTGAAACATCATGGGTCTGATGCTGGCAAACTCCAGTTTCTTCTGGTGTCATGAAGGGAGCATGTTCCAAGATCCTAGATGCTCCTTTTTTCACACAACATCTATGAAATTGGCACACATCTTCCCGTTTGGGTGCGCCATGATGTGACTGGCAACATTTTTTTTTCCCACTCTCTTGACAGTAATAACCATAGCATCATAAACATCATAAAGTCAACTTACTAAAATCAGTAACAAGGTAAGCCAGGAGGCCCATGGTGACCTGGGGAGGGAGCTCACGTTCCATCTGTGGACTCCTTGGCCCCCTAATCCTAACCAGAACCCTAACCAGAACCCTAACCAGAACCAGAACAATGATGTAATAGTTGTTGTTGCACAGAAACACAGACCCAGGGTGGCCAATCCTCTGATCTTTGGAGAGAAGCTAGAAACCCAGATATATAATCTTACAATAGTGGGGAGGGGGTGGCAATTAAGCTATCACATATTCCCTTCTGCAGGCCAGACAAGGCAAGTCTCCAGGTAGATCTGCCCCATGGCCTACCCAACACCTGGAAGGTTTTCATCAGTTGATTGATCAAGATCACCCTGCTGATATACGTATGATACAGTTACTTGTCTGAATCCAGTGTATCGGACTCTTGTGGTTTCCATTTTTGTTTCGTTTTTTGGAATGGGGGGGAAATGACTTTAAAAAAGCACAAAACCTGAAACTCGGGAAGCTCACAGTATTGAGTGGGTATGCCAGTAAACAGATGTTTGCAATATAGTGTCATAATATACATGATGATGTCTATGATACGGTGTCTTGCTACTCTGGCCCTAGGGACCCAGAGGAAAATGACCAAACCCAGTCCTGGATAGGCAGGAAAGGCTGCTCAGACCAGACCTGCCAGTGCTGAGAGAACAGTTGATGTGGGGAGCAGTAGAGAAGGATGTTCCAGGTAGAGGGAAGAGCGTGTGCAGGAAAGTGAGAAAGCGACCCTCATACCTTAGGCAGAAAGGACTCCAATGGAGAGTTTACCAGTCATTCGTGGAACAGTGGGAAGGCTGGAGAACCAGAGCTGGAAACAGGCCAATGCCAAGACACCCCGAGTCCAGAAAAGCAAGAATTGTAAACCAGTCTGTCTAGGTGCCATCACTGGACTAACAGCCCAAACGTGTCTTCGTGTTCTTGGCTTCTCTGCTCAAGATGCAAATACCATGAAGGAGAACATCCCGTGGGTTCATGTGGAATGGTTAGCCATTGCTGCATAAGTCCTCTCCCAGAAAGAACTTAGCAGCTTAAAACACAGACCCCTTGTTTAGCTCCATGATCCTACAGGCAGGCAATTTAGGTGAAGCTCACGGAGGCCCGGCTGCTCCTGCAAGGCTTTAGATGGGATGAGCCAGCACCACTCCAGAGGGTCTCTCTCATCTCCATCACCTTAGACCAGGCTCGTCCCATGATGGTGGCAGGATTCAGAGAGCAAAAACCCAAAAGGCCTTTTGTGGACTCATCTCAGAACGATGCTATGGTCACTTCTGTTGGACAAAATAAGTCAAAAGTCCAGCCCAGACTCAAGCAAAGGAGATGTAAATGCCATCTCTTGACAGAAGATGCTTCCAAGTCACATGGCAAAAGATGTGTATACAGATGGAGTCAATTCACCATCAATCAGATCATACCTGTTTGAGTCCCAGGCATGTACCCAAGCTGGAGCAGGGCAGGGGACTCAAATAAGAGTCTTATGAGACTGTATTTAATGGGGAATAAGTAGTTCCCCCAAAAGGAAATTTCAATTCTGTGAGGAAAAAAAGTACATTTTTTTTTTTAAAGAGAATTGCTCCTGTGTGTGATTTGGTTCTTTTCTCATGAGCAAAATTTCTCTTTTAGTAGTAAAATAAAGATAACAAATTATAAAATCAGGCTTCGCAGCTTCCCTTGCTCTCCCGGGAATGTCAGAGGTAGCCACATGCCATGTACACCCACTGTTGGCGCCATCTTGTCCCCAGAGAGCCAGGGTGTGTGGTCCAGGGATCCTTGATTCAAATATCAATTTCTGAAATATCTGACTTACCAATATTAGTTAATTAATAGTTATTTTTCTAGACCACTCCCGTCTTCATTAACTTCTCCTTTCTTTGAAGCTCTGAATACACTGAAATCCCGAGATAATTATGAGATCTGGGGTTGAGTCTGGTATAGGCACTTGCTTCACTAAGTGAAGTAGGAAATCACTTAACATCTCTATAAACCTCAATTTTCTCATCTGCAAAATGCGTATAGGGACAGAACTACCTCAAAACATGAGCAATAAAATGAGACACTATACACAGAGAACATAGCAACGAACTGGGCAAATAAGTGTTCAACAACTATGCTTTGCTTTAATTATCATTTTTTTAAAGATTTTATTTATTTATTTGACAGAGAGAGATCACAAGTAGGCAGAGAGGCAGGCAGAGGTAGAAGGGGAAGCAGGCTCCCTGCCAAGGAGAAAGCCCAATGCGGGGCTCAATCCCAGGACCCTGAAATCATGACCTGAGCCGAAGGCAGAGGCTTCAACCCACTGAGCCACCCAGGCGCCCCTGAATTATCATTGTTATCATTGTTGGCAATCATTTGACTCCTCTACACACCATTTTGGCATCTCCACCTTACCTTCTATATAAAAAATGCCTACCACCTCGATAAAAGTTAGAGAAAATTTTAAGTTAATGTGTGTTAGACTCTTGTTTCTCCTAAGACAGGTGTTTGAAACTGTATTGACTTTTTAAGGCTTTTCAGTGACTAAATAAATATTATTTCTGGCAAATATTTACTGAGTGCTTACATGAGGACTGCTTGGTGAGCTCACCTGCGGTTCTGACTTGGAATTGGGCCCTCACCGTCCCACTCAAAGTGGTCCATTTGGATAACTAGTGATGTGAAATATTATCATGTCAGTTGATGACCAGGCAGGAAATCCCTGACATACTCCACAGGGTGACAGAGGGGGAAGGATGGTGAGAAGGTGGAAATGACTGGTAAGAACCAAAAAGGGACATTGCAGGAACCTGAGACTAGTGACCGAAGGGAGCCTTCACTGAAGGGGAAAAGGGAGAAAGCAGTTTCCAGAACCTGGCGAGGGTGTGGCCTAAAGATAGGGCCTCTTCCTAGGAGCTACCCACCTTGGTACAGTAACACAGGATTCATGGCCAACTGGCCAAAGGGAATCAGGGAAACATATCAGCTGCCAACTTCTCCTCCCTCTTGTCCATTCCCTTTGGACAAACCCAAGAGGAAGCCAGAGGACAGAGAGTCAAGAAGACATAGGATCCCTGATCTCAGGTCAGCCTCCTCGAGCATAGGCCTGGGAGGGAGGGTCAGTACAGATGTGTAGGGCAAGCAAAAGCTACCCAGGACAAATATTTGAATATTGAGGAAAACCACTTCATACTATCTTTCCCAGGGAAAGCTGTCACTCTGAAAATGAACTGAGCCCAAGAAAAACTGCAAAGAGCATTAAAACTCCAGTTCCCTGGGAATTTTGCACAGTTCCCTTCATGAAAAATGAGTTAGCTGGTAGGAAGTGAATGTCCAGTTAGATGCTGTGTTGACCTAGAAGACAGTTAAGACCTAATCCTTTGGTTAATGAAAAAACAGGAAATCAAGTGTTGTCTGGGTCACAAACAACAGCCCACAAAATGATACTGGCTCCAGATGTGTTTCTTTTTTTTTTGGTGGTTAAGATTTTATTTATTTATTTGTCAGAGAGAGAGAGCGCAAGCTGGTAGAGTGGCAGGCAGAGGCAGAGAGAGAAGCAGGCTTCCTGCTGAGCAAGGAGCCTGATGAGGGACTCGATCCCAGGACCCTGGGATCACGACCTGAGCCAAAGGCAGCCGCCTAACAGACTGAGCCACCCAGGCATCCCCCCAGATGTGTTTCTATTGCTTTTTAGGACTTAAATTAGTGAGTTGACTTTTAATTAAATATTAGAAGGCTTTCTCTATGGCTTTAAATGTCTGGCTTCTCTTCAAGTTAGGAAATCTGGTGCCATGAGTCCCATATTTTCGTGGAAACACGTGTCCACAACTGGGGGTGTGAGTGTCCTACTTGTCACCCTTCACCATCGGCAGGCCCGTGTGTCTGTGTCTCTGGCATTGTTCTTAGTACTCTAAATTTTATGTAGTGTTTCCATCTCCTCATGGCCCCCTAGACAGCAAACCAACAAAAGCTAGTACAAGAGGGCCATGTGGTTTAAGCAAAACTGATGAAAACATAGGTCTCCACGGAAGCCAAGAATCTTCCTACACGTACGTATGCAATATGATCGATAGTGTCTGCATAGAAAGACTGTACCCTGGCAGGTCTCCAGTTTTTCCTACTGGCTTGGCTCATGCAGGCCCCTGGGTTTGCAGTTCCCACCTTAGGGACTGACCCCTTCCCATCTGAACCACACTTTCCAGAAGCAAAGCACTTTTATGTACATCATCTTGCTTAAACCACACGGCAATCTGTGACACAGGGAAAGCCGGGCTTACTGCCCTCCTTTAATTGATGGAGAAGCTCAGACAAGTTCAGTGAGTTTCCCACGGTTACCCAGTAAGCAAATGTCAAGACGAAAACCCAAGTCTCACTGTATCAGGTGCAAAATCTCCCAGCTCCAAGGGATGCCCGAAGCCCGTGGAGCCCAGGAAGGAAAGAATTGGTGGTTTGTCCTATATTTGGGGATGAAAGAGCAAATGCAGTGATTTCACATTGTGCTGAATGAATACTCATTTCCTGATTTTTTTTCTTTTGGCCTATTCCATTTTTTCAATAGGTTATGTTCTAAAGGTGGTCAGAGATTAGGAGATAACATTCCCAGAGGTAGGGTGAAAATCAGAGCAGTTGAAATGATCTGAGTGTCCTCCACTTCCAGGGACAAATGCCATCTCCCTACTCCTATCTGCCCAGAGAAGCAGAGAACCCCAAGCCTCTGTAAGGTAGAGGAATATTAGATGTCTCATATGCGAGGTACTGATTACCTGTAACTCCTCGAGTCCCAGGCAAGCTTTATTTCTGCAGGAGTTAAAACCTCGGGGCATACTTTTAGCCTGCTCCCTTTTAAACCCCTCCCCAAATCTGCCCTTCCTCACATTTCAGTACAGGTAGGATCCCACCCTCTACGACCTAAGAAGCTAATTTCCCAATTTATGTTCAAAATCCAGTAATCCTAGGAGCAAAAATATATATATATGTATTATATAATTATTAAATTATATATGTTATATACTATATAATTTATATTAAAATGTAAATATAAAATGTATATAATTCTAGGAGCAAAATATATATATATATATTTTTAGAGCTTAGATCTTTGTGGGTATGAATCACTCTGATTATGTTCAAGGATTCTACCTTTTATCAGTGTCTCCAGTGGGTTTTTAAAAGAATTCCTTTCTTTTGCAGTTTTCTAGAAGTCTCTATAGATTCATTTCACTAAGGCTCTGTTGAATAAGACTGCTCCACCCCCAACACTGAGTTGGTATTTTTAAAGAAATTATCCTTATCACGAACATTTCACCTGTGCTATAGGAAGCACCGGTTGTATGCTGATTGGTTTCTACCAAGTGAAACTAGTATTATGTATAATAATACATGTCAACATATTTATTCTGTCTTTGATAATGAGTCTGATTTGCTTCTGCTTTTAGAGAGAGGGAGAGATGAATGGATGATTCTTGGGTGTTCCACATTCCTTTACGTACTCAACACATGCATTCTGAACCTCTAGTACGTGTCTGCAGGCATTGGGATTGTAGCAGGGAGGAATAAAAAGATTCCTGCCCTCAAGGACCTTATATTCCAAGGGGTAATGTGGGGGAGGAAGGCCAGGCCAGAATTAAACCATAGCAGATACTAAGATGCAAAGAGAAACTGAGAAATTCCAGTGAGAGTTATGGAGTGCGGCTTTGGGATGGGGCGGTCGGGGAAGTGAGGGTGTAACGAGGCCTGAACGGAGTGATGCAGGTTTGAAGGATACCTGAGGTCCCATACAGAGGAGACAGAAAGAGCCAAGGCCCTGTGGCTGCTGTGAACTTTGGGTATCTCAGGCACAGAGCAGACCAGCGTTTCTGGAGCAGAGTCCACAAGGGGAGAGTCGATGAGTTCATGAGAGGTCAGGATGTGCCAAGTCTGTAGGCCTTTGGATTTCATTCTAGCGCAACAAATGGCACTAGAAGGTCGGGGGTAGGAGAGTAACACTGTCTGACTAACATGTGAGCGGACTGACTGTGGTGGTGAACGGACTGTGGTGAAGGGTGGGGGCCACGTGGGCAGCGGCAGGTGCCTGGGGCTGTCGGTACCCTCCAGGGGACACATGGCCATGGCCTGGCCTGGGCTGATTGTGGCAGAGGCTGTGAGAGATGGTGGGGTTGTGGGCGAATTTTGGAAGTTTGTGCCCACAGGTAAGAGAACAGGACGCTAAGGAAGACATCGGTAATCCCATGGCTTTTAAATAAGTCATTCTAGATGCTTCCAGAAAGTAGTTACTGTATTCACTCTATCAAGACCCATTTCCCAAGAACCTTCTATGTTCCTGTCAATGTGTTGGGCCATGGGACTCTCCAGGTCCGGCCATACCCTTGCCCTCAAGGAGCTCCTGCCATTGAAGGGGCAAGCCGGTCCCCTCCACCGGCCACACCACCTATGAACGCCACCACTGCGGCCCTCCTGGGTTTCCTGCAAATAGCTTCTTACATGGTCTCCTTGATCCTGGGCTCCTCCAGCTCACCCTCCACACAAGAACCAGAACAATCTTTTTTTAAACCTCAAAACAGTCTATATGTTGACTTCCTCTTTTTTCCTTCAATATATATATATTTTTTTAAAGAAACTCTGTAGAGGAACCGCAAAGAGAAAATTAGCCTAACTGATTATAGGTGGAAAAGAAACCTAAAAACAAGGATGGTTAATCTTCACCAAGGTTACCGGGTTCCAGCTTACCTAGGTGTCAGCCTCCTGTCTTCACAACCGTGTTGTACTGAGTGGTTGTCCGCATTTTATACCTCAGGACACTGAGGCCCAGAAAGCTGAATTAATGAGCCAGAGCTCCTGGAGTAAGCTAGGGCCTTGTATGTAGCCCATGACTCTCCGGGGTTACGTGCCAGGCTGAGCCCGTATTTTGAACTTGTTTTTTTCCCCAACCTCAGTAACAAGAACCAGCAAAGTATAACCCATGGGCCACGTCCAGTCCGATGCCTCTTTTTGTAAATAAAGTTTTATTGGCCCCCACCACCCTCATCTGTTCACACGTTATCTGTAACAGCTTTTGTGTTGCAATAGAGGAATTGAATATTTGCCTTAGAGACCATATGGTCCCCCAAGCCTTAAATATGTATGATCTGGCCCTTTGCAGAAAAGTTGGCCAACTTTCATTCTAGAGAGGAAAGAAAGGAAGTAAATCAAAGTGAATCAGTTATAGTTCATGGAACACACATAACATCTACCCTTCCTATGACAGCAACAAATTGTCAAAGACAAATAAATGCTTCTGAAGGAATGATTTGAAAAACAGAGTTAAAAAACACTTAAGTGGCTGAAGTCAGTAAGTTGCCTACTCAAACTAAGAAGGGCTATTATGGCTTTACTCTCAGTCAGTACTGGAAATACATCCTTTCATTCATTTTTTTTTTATTTAACAAATATTTATTAAATGTCCGCACAACACGAAGCCCATCCTTGTGATGGCAATAGCAGATTTCATGCTCAGCAAAATCTGACACACTTCCTGCTGAACAGAGCTCACGCCCTGATGATAGAGAGAGCTTTTAACCAAGTAATGATAAAATTAAACCTATGGAAAGAGCTGGGTAGTTGAGGACATACGGTTCCTAAGAATACGTCATGGGTGTTTGATGAGTGAGGGAAATTAAAGGGGGTTTTCCTGAGGGTGAGATGTGTAAGGTAAGAACCGAGAAAGGTCAGTAGATAAAGAAGAGAAGGAAAGCCGTTATCTCCAAGGAAGGGCCAGCATATGCAAAGGCCCAGTGGTAGGAGGGAAGATGGTGGCCCTGAGATGTTCAAAGCAAGATGCTTGTGGGTCTGCAGAACAGTCAGCGGGAGGAGCATGGGTCTGGTCATCCTAGGCCCAGAAGTTCAAGGGAGTGCGGCCTCCTTAGAAGAGGATCTTTTATCTTCATGGGTTCAGGAGTCAAGAACAAATCCCTTATGGTTCTGCTGGTTCTAATCATTAGTCATGCAAAATATCCCTGCTCTGTATCCTATAATCATCTCTGTTTTCAAATTTAGGCACTCACAATATTGCTGGAGCCATGCAAAGCATGCATAAGTATAGTATTTAAGGCAGACGTTTTCAGTTTATTCTTTCTAGACAAACCATCCTGCCAGCTACTTCTCTGGAAATGCTCTTCTCTCACTCACCACCGTCCTGTCTTCTTTATTTTTTTTTTAATTTTATTTTTATTCTTTGCCCAAGGGGTACAGGTCTGTGAATCATCAGGCTTACATCTTTCACAGCACTCACCAAAGCACAAACCCTCCCCAATGTCCATAACCCACCCACCCTATCCCTACCCTCCC